>JAAWXA010000004.1:109138-202386 GCA_038090715.1 Florisuga fusca | reverse complement strand
CTCGCTCCGCCTCCACCCGGCACCGCGCATGCCCGCCGCCCCCTTCCTTTCCCCTCCAGCACCACCGCCCGGCCTGCGAGGGCTGCCGGGAGATGAGTTCTCCCTGCCCGGGATGGCGGGCGCGGAAGCGTGACGGGAGTTGTAGTCCCGAAGGAGCCGCGCCCCACGCTGTGACACGCAGGGCGCCGCAGCCCCTGAAACCGTTCGCCCGAGCGGCATCGCGCCCTGCCTTGTGCCCCCCTCCCCGTCCGGTGTGGTCGTGCAGAGTGGGAGTGCTTGGCTGGAACAGTGCCGTGCCGCGGGAGCGTTTACTTTCCCGGCGCCTACGAGTATCCGGCTCACCAGGAGCAGAGCCGGCAGCAAAGCTTGATGGCGTCGCTTAGCAGCGGCCTCCGCCGACCTCGGGGAGCGGTGAGGTCAAGGGGCGGACGGTGCTCTGAGGTAGGAGGCCACGATCGCTCCGCTCTGCGTTGCCGCTGGCCGGGGGAGGCCCGCGCTCCCCTTCGTAGGGCCGCGGGCAAGCGCGCCGGGGGCGGCGGCGAGGCGGGACGGGACGGGACGGGACGGGACGGGACGGGGGTCCCAGGCAGTAGCGTCCGGGCATCGTCGTCGTCGCGGTGCGGTGCCATGCCCGGAGAAAGTTCCCGCCCGCCGCGTCTGCTCTCCATTGGTGCCCCTGCTCTGAGGTACCTTGTGGTGAAGGTGGAGGCAAAATGAGGCAGTTTGCTAGTTCGGATGAAACGGAGGCAAAATCGTCGCTCTGGAGGGATCCCCGTCGTCACTGTATCATTCCCCGGGCTGGGATACGTAAATTGGTAGACAAGAGGAACCCTGCTTAAGATCCTATTTTTGGCTAATCTTTTGTAGTCAAGATCAGGTGCCTTGTGGAACTGTTTGATGAGAGCTAGTCTGGGTAATGAAAATCGAAATTCAGAAGTAGCTGAAGTTGGGTTAGGCCTGGTAAACTAATACGGGGTTAGCTGGGGACATTTCCCCCAGGACTCTGCTGCTACTTGCTGTTCAGTCTTGCTCAAATATACATGACTCCTTGCTATGCATTGTACACATCTCTATGGAAAAAGAACACCCACTCCCACTATTGCTAAATTTCAGTGTGATGATAAGGTGATCTGCCTGGTAGCTTGGCTGCGTCTTTATGCAGTTTCCTGAAGGCAGCACAGGAAATTTTTCTTGTAGCAGAACATATCCACCGGACCTCCTTTTTTTTTATCTGCTCTTGATTAACTTTGTAACATTTGGATGTTTTATGCATGTTAATTGCTTCAGAAAGTCAAGAAAATCTTGTGGTAACTAATATCATGTGCCCACCTATTTCACACTTTTTATAGAGCCGTGATTTGTCTCAGTGTCAAAAACTGTCAACTAAGGAAACCAAAATTCCACTGATGGCAGTAGTCAGGTGCTGGAACAAGATGCTTAGGGCGGTGGTGGGGTCACCATCCCTGGAGGTACTCTGAAACCGTGTAGATGAGGCACTTCAGGACATGTTCTAGTGGGATGGTAATTTTTATTTTTGAGGGGTTGATGGTTTGCCACAATGATCTTAGAAGTCTTTATCAACTGTGGCAATTCTGTGATTCAGTAAAAACACGAATTCTAGTTGATTACCTAAATTTTATGATGAAAAACTCTTCCATTAAATAAGTTCTTTCTTAGTGTTTTAATTATGTGTATACTGTGGAGCATACTGTATGCTCTGGTGATGCCACACAACACCTTAATGTAGCTGATCTTACAACAGCCTGTATTGTTTATGTACAGATACCTCTCCTTCTATACAGTTTCAAGACTGACACTTTCTTAAGATGTTATTTCAGAAGTTAAGAGAAAAAACATATTTTAAAGATGGAAGGTAGAAAAAGACTGATAGTGGTAAGGTTCTGTATTTGCTTTCAGAGTAGTTTTGTCGGGAGTTTTTTACATAAGATTCTTACATTTCATTGTTTAAATAAAATGTGTTCTTAAAGAAACAAACCTTAAGAAAGTATGTTAATGAAATCAAGTAGTCTTCAATTAACTTGAGAAGTAAGAGTGCCAAGATCAGTATGGAATTAATTTCAGCAAGTGCAGCTACTTACAAGAGACTTAGCTGAAAGCAAAAGTACAAGACAGAAAATTACCATTATCCTGGCCCAAACCAGGACAAAATGTTAAACACGGGAGTTTTCAAGTAATTTACACATTGAAAAAATAAGAGGAAATGTCGATTTTTATCCTCAAGCATACAGCTGAATCTTAGGGTCTTTCATCTCTTCTGACTGATTAGGCATACTTGTTGGGAAAATTCAGCCTTTCATGAAGGAAGTTTCTGTTGTCAATCTTTAAACTGGTGAATGATGAGCAGAGTGCATGATGGAGCATATCTTGACATATTGACCTCAGCACAGAGCATTTTTGCAGTTATTGACTGAATATTTTTTTATATAAAATATATATCCCTGCTGTGTCATTACTTTTTTTTATAATAATGCTGAATTTATTATTCTAGTTAGGTTTATTTCTTTATATTTTTTCTTTACCATTATTCATAATGAGGATTATTAAAAATAAGCAATAATTAGATTAAACACTGTTATGTTTTAAACTTGGCAGAATCTTGCTACTAAGGCTAGACATAGCTGCAGAGAACAGTCTAATAATTCCTATCTCTTCTGCTTTTTTTCAGATACATTGACTTTTAGGTGGCCCACAGCAAGCAGTAGGTAAGCAGTAGAACAAAACTTTGCATCACGTTCTGATCAGATTTTTGTCAGTTTCCGGATTGTTTACTGTCCTTTATCAATTCAAGTATTTTAATCAAAAGGAAAGTATTTTTAATACAAGAGTTTAGTATCTTAAACATGAACACCAGGAAACTGATGCTGATATTATCAAACTGAAGTGGGTGCTTGTTGTGTTTTAAATGTTAGAAACAATGGGTTTGTGACTATAAGGAGATTTCTGTCCTGGTTCAAAGAGCATCCATTTGTGTTTACTCATTAACTTAAAAATACAGTATTGAGAGGTAGGGTGGGAAGGAAAGCTATTAAAGTTAAAATAGAGGTTTCACCTGGGTCCTGATCTTCACTGTTAGTGTCACAGATTCCTTAAGTCTGCATGATCTAATCTAACTTAAGGAATGTGATTATTTTACTATAGTCTCCTTGTTTGCACTAGACCAAAATATGAACGCAATGTTAATTAGTGTTACAGTTATTAGAGTTCAGTGAACAGACTTGAGTCAGTTGAAAAAAAATTGAGTGGTACTGGTAATGCCTGATAACTTTTATTTTGATTTTTGTTCCAGGAAAAATTATAAATTCAGTATGGCACCCATTTTAGATTGGAAGAACCTTATTAAAGTTGATCCAGATGCTTTGCCTCGTCAAGAAGAACTAGCGGATAGATTGCTGGAGACTATATCCAGGGTACTCAAGGGAAAAACAGAACATAAGGGTTTTGTTACCCATTCTTCCCTAAACTGTCCTTAGTCCTTAACATACCTAAATGATTGATTTTGTGGATTTAATTAATATTTGTATAAAAATATGAGTCTCTTATTCCTTAGATTGATGGAAAACGCTTAAAAACTGAAACTCGGGAACAAGTGATACACCTTTTTAAAATCACTCAGTCACTAATGAAGGTTTGTATTAATCCTTTCTATAATTCTGCAGATGCATTTGTTTATTTTCTTTTTGTTTAGATAAAAGAATCATTATAACAATTTTTTTCTCTTCCTGCACTGAACACACTTGTTACTCGCAAGAGCATTTTTATGATACGTGCGTGCTTGCATCCCAGTATCTTCTTGTAGCTGTTGGGATTACAGCATGTAGCAGTGGGAAGTAAAGTGAATAAGTCTAACATAGTTACTTAGTTAAGGAACCTTACTTGTGGAAAATGCGAACAGATCTCAAAAAATCTTTTGTATTTTGTAAGTCATGGATAATGGTTTTAACTTATATAAAAGTCTTTGTACTAGGTTGATGGTTTAGAGTAAATGAAAACATCACCATGAATGGAGAAACACTGGCATCCTAAAACTGGTCTTAGAAATCTAACATAACCTCTTGTCTTTACACAGAAATGTGCTGAAAGCAAGAAATTACAGCAGTGTTGGTTAGCATATTTATTTTAGAGATTTTTTTAAACTTATTTTAGTTATCATCAGTGTGCTTGTCAATGTTTAGATGGCCCTGTAGAACACTGAAGAAGATATTTCAGTAATCTGAATTTTCCAGCATGGGGAAAAATGTGAGTAGTTTACTTTGGTTAGAGAGAAAAATCAATGTTGTTTTGTAAATGTTTTCATCATTTTAATCAGAAGGTCTACAGAACAATCTTAACACGTGTTAATAGTAAATAGTTCTTTGTTGCTGTATGGTTTTTTTTTCCCCAGATGAAAGCTCAAGAGGTAGAGCTGGCACTAGAAGAAGTTGAAAAAGCTGGGGAAGAACAAGCCAAATGTGGTAAGCAAGGCTTTTCATGCTGTACATACGTTATTTGAGAAATGTTTTGGTTTTGGGGTGGTTTTTTAGTTCTTTGTTAGTTTGAGTTTTTTCTTTTAAGTTGAAGGAAGACAAGTAAAATACCAACTGCTCTGAAGTAATTGCTCCAGTAAAGCCAAATATCTGAAGATTAAGGTTAACTTGTTCCTTTATATAGTTCTTGCTTTACTGAGTAATTAATTATATCTGTTCTACTTTAACAGAAAATCAATTTAAAACAGAGGTTATGAAGCTTCAAAATGAATTAGAGGTATGTTTTAAAATTTTCATAGTTATAGAGGGCTGTTTGGTGGGGTTTTTAGATGAGTTTTTTTTAGACTAGTATTTTTCTCCAGTAAAGATACGTAATGAGCCACTTTTTAGTTAATAGTTTTTATTGTCTTTTCAATATTCACCAGCCTCAGGTTTTGCAAAGAGCTGTAGGTACAATGATTTTTAAAAAAATACTTAATAAATCCCATTTATTTATAGAGATTATGAAGATTTTTTTTTTTTCTAAGAAGCTAGAGAGTCCTTCCTGTTGCTTTTCCTTAACATTGAGAATGTTAGTCTTAGCATCACTTTTTTTTATTAGCTCTTTGTATTAAGAACTTTACAATGCTTACAGTTATTTTTATGCTCTTAAGAAGGCACAAAGATCTGCTGGTGGTCAAGATACTGGTTTTTTGCATGATGAGATCTGCCAACTGGAAAAACAATTAGAACAAAAAGAAAGACAGTTAACAGATAAAGAGAAAGAACTGGAAAAAGAGAGGAAAGTGAATGAACAGGTAAGAATGACTTCACCTTCACATCTCTAAATGGTCTTCTGGCCCATCTTTTGAAAAGTCATTTTGAAAAGAGCCTCTGAAATAAAAAAAAAAACAAACAACAAACCACTCATGAAACAGTGTTTCATTTGTGTTCTGTTTTGTTTCTAGAGTTCTTTGTTTTCATAGTTTGTGGTGTTAATGTTGCCCATAAAGGTTTTCCATCTTGTTCTAGCTTGCTCTTCGGAATGAAGATGCTGAAAATGAAAACATCAGGTTAAGGAGAGAGGTTAGTAAACATACATTGCAGATTTAGTCTATCTTTAAATAGTCTGTTATTAGCTTTGTGTTTTTGTAATCTCTGGTGTGGCATGACTTTTCATTCTGTTTTAGAACATTGCCTGGTTACTTGTACAAAGAAAATATAGACTTTTAATCACATTTTGCAAATATATAGTACATCTACTCCATTAAAACTTAGTTAATTCAGCTCAAGAAGTGCCTACATCTGAGTTTGCATAGTCGTACTGTGCATTAGTTTTGATTGGACTTTGTGTTTTGAATTTTTAGTATTTTTTCTTAAGTACTGTTGACAGATGTATTTAGATATTAGAGAGGATCCAGTTATCAAAGTGTATTCAGTTTATTAAAAATTCAAAAGTTAATAAAACAGTAAAGCCAAAGATAGACTTAATATTCTTTATTACTAGAATCTTTTTAAAATCATTCTCTTGAAACATTTTTCTAGCTGTTTTTTTGGGAGGAAAAAGTTGTGTTCTGTAGCATTTAATACCTATAATCTGAGAGAAAAAAAGTGAAAGTTTAATTAATGTCCTGGGGAGAAATCTTGAATTATTCCTCAAAATGCTCTGTTACCTATTTATGTGTTTATATGTACACGCATGCACAGTTATATAGGAAAACTTTTTTTTTTAATATTGATTCCTCTTTAGTCTTCCTAAAGCAATGATAGTTTCTAATCTTTTCATGCTTTGTTTTTCTGGTCTTGTTCTCTCCTTTTTAATTTGAAGAAAAAACACATGAAGAAAAAGGTGAGGCTTCTAAGTATTCTAAAGGCAGACTGTAGGAATTTAAGTAGGTTTGACTGTGATTCTTTGTGTTAGCTTGCTAGAAAAGTAGCAACTTTCTGTCTTCAGCCCTTCAAAGTAGCTTTATGTTTTGATTGCTTTCTGTGCAGAATGAACAATTACGTCAGGATTTAGCTGACTATCAGAAGCAAACAGATTCTCAAAAAGAAACAATTCTAGTACGAAGAGGAGAGGAGTCTGATTACAGATCACAGTTGCTCAAAAAGAACTTCGAACTTGCCCAGTATTTTGATGATATTCAGGTAAAAATCTATGTATGCTATTGAGTATTCTATGGATTGCTACTGACAACAGGGGTTTTTGCAAAGCTATGTCCATTTACTGATCAAGTTGTGTAGCAAGGAAGTGATAATGCAGTTGGTTTCTTTGATGCATATAGTCTGAATCTGTGAATTTGGCAGAATGACATTACTGGCAATGGATAATAGGTCTTTTATTTGCTCTTAGGATTTTTTGATGATCTAGAGGTGAAATACTCTCTGCTGTCCTAAGGAATACTTCAAAGTCTTACATTTAAAACAGCTATCAATTACTGATTGCTCAGGTATTAAGATCTGCATGATTTAAAGGAAGCTTTTTCTTTAATTGTGCAGAATTTGACTGAAGCTAATGAGAAGTTAGACATTCAAAACCAAGAAATGAGGAAGAATCTTGAGGAATCAGTGCAAGAAATGGAGAAGATGACTGATGAATACAACAAAATGAAACGAATTGTGCAACAATCTGATTTTGTTATGGATCAGTTAAGAAAAGAGAAAGAACATTACAAACTTCAAGTAAGAACTGACTTTTCTAATAATGAATATAATTAGGTGCAAATTTTAAAACATAACTGTAGATCACAGATTTTTTTTTTACAAAATGTTAGTTATAGTCTGGTCTTAAGAATCATGCCTTCCTCTGACTGCAGCAATACAAACCTGTTAAATAGTATGCGTTTGTAATGTGTTTATGTATTTACACTGGTTAAGCAAAACATTTTTGTGATGTGATGTTCATCCAAATGGTATTTCTAGGTTCAGGAGCTTTCAGACCAGCTGAAGGCAAAGAATGAGGAAGACGATCCACTCATGGCAGCTGTAAATGAAAAAGTAGAAGAATGGAAGGTACTTCTTAATGCTTTCTTATTATTTCCAGAAATTATTTCAAGTGTTCTGATGGTATTTTGTTTTATTTTCAGAAAATCTTAGCTGCAAAAGATGGTGAACTCCTAGAGTATCAGAAAACATTGTTTAATTTGAAAGAGAAATTGAAGATGGCACAACTTGACGTAGACAGAAACAGTATAGTGGCCCTTCAGCAGGTACAGTCTGTGTGAGAAGTGACACAAGTAGAAATTACCATTCATTAATGGTAGTATGCTAGTGACCAGATAATTATTTAGTCTTTCATAGTTTGCAAATACCAGAATATGTGTTACTTACATTTCATGCTTATGAGACAGGTTGATTTATTCCACTGCAAGGTTAGCTTAATGGGCAGTAGACAAAGGAAATTTCTCTGCAGTATGTGGGAATTGAGCTTCTGGTAGTTGGTTCCATTGCTTCCATATTAACTTCCATATTGATCTTTTCTAACCATTAGTAGAGTGATTGTTTTAACACCTAGGCATCCATAATTTGGTGTGTTTATATTATAGCTTAGTTTCTATTCTTTAAATTTGTTAGTTATGGAAGAGACTTATCTAGTGTTGAATCTTGTTCCTTTGCCTCACGTGATGCCATACTATTAAGTCTGTGGTTCAGCCCATGGTAGAGCTAGTTGAATTTAAGTATTTTTCATGTTCATGTAATATTACATGGTTCTTTATGATTTTGAATTTCCCATCTTCCTTGAAAAACATCAAAAGGATAGCTATATAACGTGGCCCATTAGGAACTCTGAAACACACATTATGGAAAACATACTGTATGATACCAGGGTGTCTTCCTGTCCTGTTCTGAGGTTTTTGAATAAATATGTTGTGACATTTATGTTACATGTTGGGCCCTTGTAAACTGAGTGGTATGGCAAGTTACATTTATGCAGTCTTCCAAAAGTAGGAACATAAAACTTCCCATGAAACAAAAAAACCTTCAGTACAGGTCAGCTTCTGATAATCAGTAGAGGAAAGTAGCTTAAAGGAAATGTGATAAGCAGTTGTAGTCTGTTTTTAGCCAAACAGGTGGCTGTAGAGGTTGGTTTTTTTCATTACTGTCATTAGCATGCCTCTTTGAACAGTGTTGTGGAAATAAGCTTAGTTTTAAAGAAGACATAAAAATTAAATCAAATTACTGCACTTGTGTTTTAACTCAAAATGGACATAGTTTGTTATGGTTAAGTGTATGTTTACATGTTTAGCTCCTTCTACTTTGCTAAGCTCTTTACCTTTGGTTTTGAAATGTGGTTATATTTGTCCTATAAGAAAGTGTGAGCTTTTGTTTTTCATAACATTAGTATAGCATTGGAAACTCTTGAGATTTTTACATTATCATTATTTTCTGTAATGTTTTTCCATTTCTCTTTTATATCTTTTTTCCTCTTTTTTGTTCATCACAGAAAAAATACCATTAAATTGTCTGTGGTATTTTTAAACTTTGCGTATAAGCACAGAAATTCTATAAAATCAATAGAAATAATTTTCACAGTGTATATGTACTTACAGATGTATAAGCATGCAAAACAAAGTGTGATACAAATTTTTAAAAGCTGGATGACTTGCTGAAAGGCAGTCTGCAGCATCACGTATGGTGGATTGTCAGTCCTCCCAGTCTTGTATCTCTTGGTTCCCACTGACAATTGTTTATGAGGAAGCTGTAAGAAACTTATATGGTCTGATACTTTTCATTTTATATTGTTGTAACTCTTAAGAGAATTGTTTCATTTAAAAATTATGTGCTGAAATACTGATTTTATATTTTTGTTTGAATGCCTTATTTTTACTGTTTCCTTTATTTTTCCTGCTTTGCTTTTATCAACTTCTAGATAATATCTGAGCTCTATGTTGTAAGTACAGTATATTTGCTTGTTCTTTTTTTTGTTTTTTTTTTTGTATTAGCTACTTTTAATTTCTTCGTTACTGTTATGTGTGGTGTTCTGTGTTGGTAGTTTGTGTGTCAGTAAAAAAAAATTCTTTAATGGAATTGGTTTGTTTTTTTTTTCGTGTGTCTAGGGAGTGCAAGAGCGAGATGCTCAAATAAGGCTGCTTACTGAGCAGGTTGAACAGTATACCAAAGAGATGGAGCAGAATGCATTTATTATTGAGGAATTAAAAAATGATCTCAAAAAAGACAAAGGTAACAGGACCATTTTATTTTAAGGTCTATGAAAAGGAAAATAAGAAATGACAGATTTACAGCTCATCCTTTATTCTCGAGAAATACAGAAAAATATTTGCAGTATTTGAGCAATATCAGTCTCTGTTTTTCTTGTTCATGTCCATTTATTAAACATTTGAGAACAGTTGAAATTTATTCACAGTATTTCAGTGGTTGTTATGGGTGATACAATGCCTAATAAAACTATACCTGGTCTGTGAAAGTTAGGGCATAACATAAAGTCTCTGCTTTATCAAGAACCGAAAATGAGTAGTACTGTGTAATTCAAAATTAATTCTGATATGCCTTACGTGTGCCTTATACATATTGTTTGAATAAACAGTTGAGGAGGAAATAAAAAAAGATCTTGCATGTAGTCTTTTGTAATTACTTTGATTAACAAGAGCAGAAAATTTATTTCTTTTATTTCTTTATCTGAGGTGTTTGGTGGCTGCTAGCAAGAATTTCTGGTTGAACTGTAAACAGATGAAAGTTTTGCTTTCCAGGTCACTCATCTCATCAAAATCAGATTGGCGATATACAAGAAAAGTTAAAAATTCTAGAAGAGAGAACTAAAGAGGCTGAGAAATCAGCAGAATTAGCAGAAGCAGATGCCAGAGAAAAAGACAAAGAGCTTGCTGAGACACTGAAACGAATGAGACGCTATGAACTGGTAAAAAATTTGTTAGAGCAGGCCATGTATTCCATCATGTTTTTTGGCAATGAGTCTATCTTCCCTTTTTTTTAATTTTGTAGTAATTAGAAATTAAATTAATGGCTTCTGATGATGGTGGGGTTTTTTTTCTTTCATAGTAACATGTAGTGATCATTGTCTGTATGTGATTTCTTTGCTGCTTCTTAGTTTTTGCAAGTTGTCAGTGTTAACATTCATATGGGCTTCTGAAGTCTATTGAACAGTCACTGAACAATCAAGAAATTATTCTTTGAAGGATCATTTAGTAAGAGGACTCAGTTTTGAAATATGCATACTCCTGTAGTCAAAGGACAGATTTGTAGGATTTGATTTTTATTCAGTAGTTTTTTTCTCTAAGCATAGTGCAGAAGAGTGATACAGGTTGAAAAACATTTTTTCTTATCTGTGTGTTGTTCAAAGACAGATTCGTGATTTATTTTCCTTCATCCTTTGTTGGTTGTTTAGTTTTTGCCTCCTGTTTGGTCTTTTACAGGGAGTATATGGCTTGGAAGAGGCTGTTGTTGAAATAAAAGATTTAAAAAAGCAAATAAAAATACGAGATCATGAGATTGAAACATTAGTTAAGGAAATCAATAAGCTTGAACTTAAAATAAATGATTTGCTTGATGAAAATGAAGAACTTCGGGAGCGCTTAGGTTTGCTATATCCATTACATTTTCAATTATTTGTTGTGTAAGAATTGAAATAACATTATGTCATGGATGTTTGTTTTTTGGTTGTTTTTTTTTGGTGGCGTTTTTGTTTTGTTTTGTTTTTTTAATTTTACTCAGCAAATACCCGGAAGATAATTTTGATATTCTGCTAATATTTGCAAGTAACTTTATCTAGTTATGATAAACTTAATGAATGCGTATGACAACTTTAATATACATGACTAAACTGTGCTTACAGGTTGCTCTGAAGAAAATTGGAGATTAGGTTTTGTAGGGTCTTTCTGGTTTTGATTCTTTTTTTGTGTCCTACTTAATTTCATAACGGTACTTGGAAAGCATAAAACACTGAAGTTGTAAAGTTGCAATGCTAGACTGAGAAGCAGAAAAGTGGACAGGCTTAATCTTACGTGGAAGAATGTAAACACAAATATTTAGGTGGCAAAAATTTAGGTGGCATTTTATTGCATTTTAGTTTTTGAGTAACTGAAGTAAAATGCTTTTTTCTGTTATTACATGGACCTTACGATGTGTGCACCTATAAAGAATATACCTATATATATATTGAACTATTAAAATACTGTGTTTTAATTCTACTTGACTAGTTATATTTTTACTTAAATGAACTGCGTTCTAATAATTACTGACATTAGTGTTTCTCCTTAATGAATAATTTACAGCATATACTGTTTTTTAGGGCTTGAGCCAAAGACAATGATTGATTTAAATGAATTCAGAAGCAGCAAAGCACTGAAGCAACAGCAATTTAGAGCTGAAAAACAGATTCTTTTGCAAGAGGCAAGTAAAAAATTCTGGTTTTGTGTAAGAGCTATATAATAAGAACATTTGAATGAAATTAAATAATGCTCTGTGAATAATAATATGCAGATTGAAAGACTAGAAGAGGAAAGAATTGAACTGAAGAAACAGGTTCGTAAGTTCGCTCAGGAAAAAGGAAGATTTGCAACAATAGGTAGGATTTTTTTATTATAAATTGTCCTTTCAAAAACATGCTTTCTGTACTTGTTAACAGAGCTATATGACACACATTTGTTTGAATTACAAGGCTAAATACATTTAATTGAATCTGTAGGAAGAGGTGAGTGCTTTTGTGTGTCTGTAGTCTGATAGCCTCGTAGCTTTTTGGCTTCTGATGGCAAGCAGTGCATCAATGAGAGCTCTTTCATTTGCTTGCAGTTCTTAGATGCAGAGTGATCTTGCCATGACTTCTGCTAAATCTGTATAACATGTGTGTTTCAAAAATCTTAAACATATCAATTCTGTGACACCCTGGGAAGCCTAACATGCACAAATGGAAAGGTTTATAGCTCCTTATTTTTCAGGTAGAAAACTAGAAGTCAGATATACTGAATTGAGTGTATTCCCTCAGTGGAAGACCAATTAAAAATTCATAATAATTTATTACTTGTACATTTGCTTGCAATTAGGATTGGATGCTAATGAAGCTGATAGCTTTACTGACGAGAAAGAGATAAGTATGAGGAAGTTGGATTTCTTGAAAAGACATGATATTGCTGAAGTAAAAGCAAAGGTAGGTTCATAAAGCAAGTTCATAAATATCTATTGTATTTCTCTTTCAAAATAAAAATGTTACTTTGTAAATACTTGTTCAAATATTTCCCTAGGTGGTTTTAGTAACTGCTTTTAAAGAACCCCCAAATTAAAAATTTGTTGGGGTATTTTTTAAGACTAATGAATATTCTGTATTTTTTGTGAATATAGGCTAGCAGCTCATGTAATGTGGAAGGGAGAAACCCAATTGCAGATAGAAAAGCACCGGTTAGACTTCTGAAGTCAGAGAAGGATATAGCTGAAAACAGTAAGGCTGTGGGAAATCTACCTAGAAGTACTTCTGGTATATTTGGGAATTTAAACCTCTTGGAAACAAATAGAAATGCTCCTTTGGTTCATTTAGGTTCAAAACATGTGACAGAGTGGCAACTATCTAGTGACAACTGTAATTCTGAAGCTCTGAGTATGAAAGAACTTTATGTATCACCAGAGCTACAATTTACACAGACATCAGGGATAACAGACTACACAGACAAGAGAGAGATGTCAAAAGACTTAAAATCAGACTACAGAGATTTATTTCCTACTTATCAGCTAGTTTGTCAGACCTCAGAGGTAAATAACTGCACTGACAGAAAGAAGCCATCTCTCCAGAATCAACTGTCCATAACTTCTAATTCCGACCTAAGAGATCAGGAAGATTTTTGCCCTGGACTGTCTCTCAGAGAAAACACGATGATTTCTTCTGCATCTGCTCTTGAAAAGTTAGTAACACACAAAACACGGATGACAGCACTGAACACAAAGCATGACTATTTGCAAATTAAGTTTTCTGATTTAACTGCCTTTCAAGAAGACAGAGAAGGAAGAAAATGCCAAACAGAATTGTTGCAGGGAAAAAGTTTGGGAAGTGGACTTGAAAACAGACAAACAGAGCATTCAGGTCAGGTAGATCCAGTTGAAAATCTCATAGAGCAATTGAGAAGAGAATTAGCCTTTCTTAGATCACAGGTGAGAAACCTCTATAGTATGTGTATGCTTATATCCGTTGCAGTTATTTAGAAGAACAACTCAAGTAATAAAGATGCATTAGTTTATTTTCATCTTTGTTAATTAAGGCTATTGGATAGTTCTAGTAGAATTGGGCTTTTTTTTTTCTTCTAATAAAAGAAATACCAAATCATTCTTTTGCAGTTTATTGTTGACGTAGGATTGAGAAAATGTAGGTATATATTTTCATCCTGATGGTGGAAAGTTTGTACAATACCTGTGCACATGTACATAGGGTGGGTACAAAGAAAGAACAGTTTTTATTCTAAGACCTTACACACATTTCTAAACAAAGAACTCTCGTTTTCTTATGAGTGCATACAGCCTTGAATTCTATACAAATCAGTTGTTGCAACTGCATTTTTAAACAACAGAGTTTGAGGATTATTTTAAAAACTCATTTAAAATAAATTGAGAAGTGCAAATGGTAATTTACAAGCATTAGTTGAATGATGTAAGGACTGCATCAGTCCTTTGGTATGAAAGATAGAAGATCAGATTTCTATTTAAAGACACATGTTGTTTGACTAGAGGGATGTCTCCTACTTCCACAGTGTACAGATGTTGTTAAGTCAGTCTTTAAGAATAAGAAAGACCTTTCCTTCTAGGAAACATCTAAGAAGTTCCTGGGTTGGTTCTTCTATCCTTTCATCCATTTCCTTGTGAAATAACAAAGACAATATATGCCTGTTTTCAGAAAAAAATTATTTCCATTGAAAATTTCCATTCTTTATTAAACTGATCTCTAATGATAAAATCTTTGAGGCTTTTAAAAGGGTTTTTGAAAAGTTTTTTATTACCACTGAGAAATTGATTGATTTGAGGACGCTTTCTGTGGTTTCTTTTAAACCTTGTAAATCTTACAAAAAATTTAGTCATTGGTAGCTTCCTAAATAGGTACCTTGAAATGCCATGTTCATTTTCTGTAGAGTGGAGAGCATTCCTTTGGTTGCTAGAGGGGCCAGTCCCTCATTCCTCAAAGTCATAGACTATTGGTTTGTATCAGACTGTGGTTCCAACTGCAGTATCACCCAAGAATATGTTTTTCTACGCAGTGGAAAACGTCATGTCTGTTTCTTCCAGTGAATCTCTGTTGCCATTGCATATCAGGCATTTTTATATCAGATATTTATGTGTAGAGTGGGAAATTTTCATGAAGGCATGCTTCAAATTTGAAAAAAAGGCTGGGACTGGAATGTGAGGTTGCTAAAATTGGAATCTGTGTACTTTTTGTCAGGGAAAAATCATCTAAGAATGTGACAAGGAAGCATTCTGGTTATAGTGTATAAGATAGACAAACAGGTCTTCTCTACACTTACCTGAAATGTTTTGGAACTGCTAGCATTTCTCTTGAGGCTGCTGAGCTATGTAATTAATCAATGGAAAGTGTAAGTCTATATACATCAGGGTTTTTCAAATATACAACAGTTTGTCCATCTACTATGCAGCAGTAATGCTTCACTGTTGTGATTTCTCTTAAAATACTGTGTTAGCCAACGTATGGATTGAATAATGCCCATGAATTACATTTATTATAGAAAAGAGGAAGTGAGGTTTTTCGTTCTGAAAGATAGGTCTTGGAAATTTATTTTTTATATATGTAAATGGAGATAGAATCCTGTACTAATAAGTTACTATTTTTACTTTTTTTTAGAATGAGCAAATATCCAGAGATTTGTTCATCAAGAGTATGCTAAATAGTTATACAGAATTAAATCTTGAAAGATACAGAAGCCAGGCAGTGCAGGTAGTTAAAGTTTTTTTAAAAAACAAAACAGGATAAATATTCATAAAAGACTTATTCATGGCTTAAATAATTTCTTTTCTGATAATTTTGTTGCTGTGAAGATAGCACCTTCTATATAACATCTTATTTTTGTTTATGTACTATATAGTTTCACTGTTGAATATATATTGATTAGCAATATTTTCAAGCATTTATTCTCATTTACCAGAGTCTTAATGAAAATTCTAATCCTAAAATTCCTAAATTACTGATTTCATGTCCTTTTTCTTTTCTTTAGAATGAGTACCTTACAAATGAATTAAGCATGAAAGAAAAAGATTTGGAGAGGAACGAGGCTGTAATAGTCAAATTTCAATCTAAATGTAAGTTGCAACCTGTTATAAAGCTCTATAATATAATCAGGTGCTTGCAGATAATTTGCTTAGTTGTTCTATTTTTTTAATTATGACCACAAATACCTGTCTCTACAGTTTCTGTTTTAAAAGCAGTTTACTTTTGTATCTTCCACAGTGACTGAATTTGCTGTATACATAGAAGATTGTTATACAGCTATTCTGATACATTTCTCACATGAGAAATGTATAGTTGTGAATTGGTCCAGGTGTGAACACAATGATTCCAAAATAATTAATGTAAATGTCATTTATCAAATTTGAATTTCTCTGGATTCTCAGTCATGACTTTTTAAACGTTTTATATTTATATTAGTGTATATCCTTGTATGCATGTGTATAAATACATAAAAATGTATTGTCATGCTAATTTCAAACTTAAAATTAAAAACACTCTCCAGCAGAGATTTTAGCAGGTCTAATGTTAGCTTCCTACTTGTGTCTGTCTATAATATGAACATTATTTTTATACATCAAATTAAAGAGCATTATGGTGATATGTCATAGGAAACCTTGACTCATTTTTTCAAACACGTCTTTACAATTTTAATTACAGTAAGAGAATTATCAGAAGAGAATAAACAACTTGAACAAGGAATGAGAGACATACTGCAAGCTGTCAAGGAAATGCAGAAGGATCCATGTGCAAAGGGAGGAGAAACAGCCTTAATAATCCCTAGTCTGGATCGTTTAGTTAATGTGAGATTGCTTTATAAAGTATAATTTAGCCTTATAGGTTGGTAGGCCTTTTTTTGTTTTGCCTCAATTTTTGCATTGTTTTATAATTAAATATTAGCTTCTTTATACTCATAGTTCCATAGTTAGAAGTAGTGCATAGTTAAAAGTAGTTTTTAAAAATCTTTAGCTGGTTAGAATAAAACTGTCTTTTGCAAGTTTATTGCCCAAATCATAAAGCTTAAGTAAGAGGTTTTTTGCATGTCTTTTATCTCATGGGACCCACAGGAAATGTTTGAGAAAAGTCCTTTGTTTTAACAACTTACAAAAAAATATGTTTTAACAGGAAAATTTAACCATGTAAATCACAGTCAATTGCAAATATACCATCAGGAAACAGATAAATAGATTTTAAAATGTTAACATTTCATGCCTTTTGCTGTTTTTGTGTAGTTTAAATTTGAGTTTAAATTTGTTATGAAAATAACTAAGCTTTGTCTGTTTGGGTTTTTTTCTGTTTTGTTAATTAAATGTTTACTTCATTAGGCAATGGAATCAAAGAATTCAGATGGAATCTTTGATGCTAATGTGCACTTAAAAGCTCAGGTTGACCAGCTTACAGGACGAAATGAAGAATTAAGACAAGAACTGAAACAGACTCAGAAGGAGGCAACAAATTTATCTAATCAGCTGGCAAATGCAAATGAAAAGGTATACAATTTAATTGATACCATTTAGTTTGTACTTGAAAAGTAGCTGCTCTGATAATATAGAACAAAACCACACAGTGCATAAGATAGTGAATTTGGCTTATGTGAATAGTGATTTATATGAATTTTAATTAAAGGTATATATTGGAACTACCAGTTTGTCCATTTAAGTTCAAATCTTACTCCTCTTAATATTACATCATACTACTGAGAGATTAAGTGTTCTAAAATAATAAATTTTTCACTAAAATCCTGTATCTTGTTTGAAGTTGTACAATTGAATCTGAGCGCTTCCATTGAATCATGCTTTTTCCATGGCAGGAATGAGGAGTGGACTGTTATCTTTCCAAAAGTCCAGTGTAAATTTGCCTTTTAGAATAGCTTTGGTGGTATGAAAAGATTTGCCAGTAATTAATATTCTAGAATAGTGTTTTATGTACCATTAGAGTAGAGAACCAGAGAGCTTTTAAGAATTTAAATGAAAAGGCAAAGATTTGTTTTGAATAAGCTATTAAATAGCCACTACAATAATTCTATTCAAGACTTCATCTTTTTTAAAATAATAGAGATGAATCCTTAAATACGAGAAACTGCCCTGATTGCTGCAGCAATTTTAAAAAGTGGCTTAAGATATTATGAATTGAATGATTTATGAAATCAGCATTTTAAAGATACTTTAAAGACTGTTTGAATGCTTTAGGAAATAAGTGGAAGTGAATTAGGTTGTTATTAACAACTGATGTAGCACAGGAAACCAATATACTTTTTATCAGTGGATTATTATTTTTTAGTTGAATGGCAAGAGCTGCTCCTTTATGGTTTTCTTTCCTTTGTTTAGATTGCACAACTGAAAAATGAAATTTGTGTATTACGTCAGTCAGAAGGTGCCAATATTGTCTTCCAAACAGTGAATCTTCCAGAAGGAATAGCTCCCTCAGGTGTTAATATGATTAATTCTCTGAATGAATATTTAATACATCTTATACAGGTAACTCATTTACTCCTTAATATCAAGAATATTTGTAACCTACAGTTAATTCCTCCAAAGTCTAGTACCGTGCCACATATGGACAGGAGAGTATGCTCTAAAATTAAGTTCTGACATTAGTAAATTCTTTAGGCTATATTGGTCGTGTTTTAAGTATTTTGATGCATTTTAATTCTGGAAGCTAATACTTCATAAAACTTACAGCAACAATTCAGATTTTTTCATTTTAAATCTGAATTTTGATCTAAATATTTGCCCACTCTTCCTTGTAGTTCTTCAGTTGCACTCTTTCTATGAGAAATTCTGTCTTACTGCTCTTTGGATCCCATAGCTGTGCCTGTACCTGCAAATCCTACTCTTAACAGTTTTTCTGTATGTAGCAAAGGTGTCTACTTATTTACCATATGAATTTTCAGTCCATTATTTGTTGGAAATATGTCAGTATCTGTAAAGAGGCATAAATACATTAAAACTGAAGCTTGTGATTCCCATGATAGGCATAGCAGTCAAGCATATAGAAAAGAAGAATTGATTATTTGAAAATTGGATTAAAAAGAACTTACCTTTTTGTTAATGTTATTTTGTTCTCTCAATCACTTTATTTTTGTTGCTTACAGAATGCTTTTCAACTGTATGTTATTATGAAGATTATTTGAGAACACGAAAAACATTGCTTTCCAGTTAGACATTAAATTAATATTCTCTGTGGACTAGCAACATGTCATGGTGTTTTTCACTTTGAGAGCTGTAATCCACAGTGCAGTTATAAACTATTGCACACATATTAATATGAATGCCAAAGGTTATTGGACTTTTTTTCATCTGTTGCTTCTAAAGAAAAAACATATATCAACAGTACACAGTTTATGACAGAAGCTTCTATCATGAAAAACACAAGGGAGAACTGGTGTTTTGATTAATCCTTTAATGTTTAAAACATATATTAATCACTTCAATATTTTTATTTGGAAAATGATCATTAGGAACTGGAAAATAAAGAAAAGTTACTTAAACAGTTAGAAGATGCAGTAGAGGACTACAAGAGAAAATTTGCAGTAATTCGTCATCAACAAGGCTTACTGTATAAAGAATATCAAAGGTATTGTGCACTTTTCTGAATTACAGAAGTTTGACTAAATATTTAATAACTTTGAATACAAGATTTGCTGCTGTGTTGAAGTAATTCTTTAATTAATGTAATAAATACTGCTGCTCTTGAATATGGATTCCATATTTTCTTTTAAAGATTCACTAATCTCTTATAAGAACATTATCTGCTGGGTTATTTCATATTGCATACTTTATAATGAGGACTGTATTATGCTTTCTGCATCTGGTGTCTTGTATTTTACTAGAACCTGGCATTATGGACTCTTCAGTTACATTTCTCTTGCTTTCAAGTATTGGCCCTAACAATTTTTCTGGGGGGAAAAAAAAAGAAAACTTATTAGAGTTCAGTCAGAGATTACTGTTTTAAAATTTCAGATCATGACTTCATAGCTGGTTTTCTATTCAGACTCTTGGTTCCTTTATATGCCTCATTGAATCAGATTTCTGTAAAATTCTTTTTATAGTAAAAAAGAGAAGGATTTATATCTGTTAGGAGCATAGGAGTGCATATGGCAATTTGAGTTCTTCATTTAACACGCTGTTAGTTGTGTCCTCTCTTTCTTGGTATTGGAACGAACAGTCACTTTCCAATTAGATTACTGCTACAAATAGGTATCCTGCTTTGCAGTATTTCAGGGTTGCTGTTTTAGTTACAGTTTTTAAAATCATTAAGTCTTCCGTAATTTTAAATGAGAATATCTAATTACTGTTTTAGTCAAAAGGAAAGCTGGCAGAAAGAATCAGAAAGTATAAAAGAGGAAAAGAAAAAGCTGGAAGAGCAAAGAGAACAAGATGCTACAAAAATAAAGGCATATTCTGTAAGTAGTTTTATGACATCTCAGTTATATATACCTGTTAGTATGTATTTCACAAACACATTATCAGACATAATGCAATTTTAGTTGGCTTTGGAAGTCATTGAGCAGATTCCAAAAGCTGCCAAATGTGGCAGAAGGCATGGGACACACGTGTCCTTGTAGAGAAGCAGACAAAGGACAAGGATGTTGCAAGGTGTTGCAAATGACTGTTGCTTTCTAAGTGTAGGCAGCTGAGATCTAACCCGTTTCTTCTGCTTAGGAGTGACTGTAGTGGTATGTGGTCCTTTACAATAATGCTCATAACTGTATTTCATTTGTAAAATAAATGTATCCTGAGACAATTAAGCCTAAATATATTTCCAGAAAAGTGAAACTGAAATTGATTTATAGATGTTTTTGCTGTATGTTTAAAAAAAATGAGGGCTTAAAAGAAGCACACATGATCTTAATTTGTTCAGTGTCTTATTCTGCATTTCCATTGTTACAGGAGTAGATGGTAGCAAGATTAGTGTATTCCTGGCATTTGTTTTTTAAATGTCTTTAAAATATAATGGAGTTTTATGATGTTAGCAGTGCCACTGAAGTATTGCTGAGCTCTTTTAAGAAATTACTTTTTCCCAATAGCTTTATTTTCCAGTAATACATCTATCCAAAGATAAGAAATATGTAATTGTATAATATGTATTGTTATTTAATATTTTTTATTAATATGTTGTTTTGGTTAGAACTAGGTGAACATTTTCAAATGATACATGTCACCAAAATTAATTCACTGTGAATGATCACTGAAAATTAGTTGCTTGCTCTTAAAATTTTAACAAGCTTGTTGATTAAAGTCAAATCTTTGCCAGTTGTCACAGAACTAGAGTTTTTTCATTACTTCAGTAATGAAAACTCCATGACTGGAGTTTTTTTCTAGCTACTTGATCATTCTTCTTCATTAGGCTTATGTATAGAAATATGGTAAGCTCCCTGTTTCCTTGGCAGCCTGATATGTGCATCAGCAAGGCTAAAGCTCTCGTGCTTGTAGGAGATGGAGTTGCTGTTGTTCCCTCTTCCCTCTCTCTGCCCTCCCTCAGATTTGTAGAGGTGGAAACACACATGCACACATATGGATAGACAGATGCATGTTTCCATAGGAGGGGCCCTGTGTTTACTTTACAAATTTAGCCCTCAAAGTGTAGGATGTTATTAGTGGTTGTTAGGAACACCAGGAATTCTATTTATTTTGATTCTGGTAAAAGAGGAGCTGCCAGTGAATCCAGAGAATTATTTTAGTTCGACATTCTGAAAATCTGAGCATTAACTAAAATTCCAATTAGGCAGATTGTTTAGCTTTTATTTCTTGATGATTTCAAAGAGGGTTTTTTTTCTCGTAATAGAATATTGTATCTTTGTGCATGTATTGATCATATGAATATATTTTATTAGCAAATAGTTATTTCAGGCAGATTAATGGAATTTTTTCACCTAGATTTAAAAAATTTACAAGAAAGCTTGCTGACGTAGTTGAGTTTTGCCATACTTATGTACATGTTTCTTGTTAAAAAAATTACTTTACAGAATTTACTCAGTGCTCTTCAGCTGGATCCCGATGAAACAAAAAAAGTACTTGCAGAAAACAGTAGAAAAATAACAGTTTTACGAGTTAATGAGAGGTCACTAACAAGGCAATATACCACTTTGCTTGAAACGGAACGGCATCTTAGGAAAGAAAATGAGAAACTAAAGGATGAAATAACACATATGGAAACTTCAGTTATGGGGAAAATTGGAGACTTGCAACGATTCAAGGTATAGTAGTGATAGTGCACTTTTTTTTTTACCAATTTGGGAAGAAAAACAGTTTTTTAAAATGGAGATAGTACTAATTTTTAAAAATCTATTATTGATATGTTAAATGCTGTTACTAATTTTGTCAAAACATCCTTTGCATTTAATTAAGCATCATAATGAAAAACCTGTAAGTTTTGCCCTTCTGGAGTTACTTCAACAAATTGTTTTTATTGGCAGTATTGTATGAAACCAAATCTTACTTTCTGTCTCTGCAGGTTGCGAGGGCCCATATATTAACCCCTTTGTATAAAATATGCCTTTGACAATGCCTTGAGAGGCAACTATTGATAAAGTTACCCGCAGAGTTGGAATACCAGAGGAATTTTATCAGTGTTTCTTGCAGGCAATGTAGAAGATAGACAGTAATTTAGTAAAATAAACCAGTGTCATGTTGGAAAGCATAATATTAAATGGTACTGTTTTTCTGTGGAGTAGTTTTATTTTTTCTCTTTATAGATCTAGCAGACCTTAGTAACCCATTGTGTTGATTATTTTCATAGGAGATGGCTAGCTTTAAGATTGCAGCTCTGCAAAAGGTGTTGGATGGTAGTGTGCCACTGTCTGAGCTAGAAATTGCCAATAAGCAGTATAATGCATTAACTGCTAAATACAGAGATATGTTGCAAAAAGATAATTTGCTAGTCCAACGGACAACAAACATGGAACACATGGAGGTAACATTTGTGTTGTGTTTGAGTCCATTTGTTATGTCTTTATTTGTTTGCTTTGCATTGGTTTTTTTGTTTTCACTTAATAGAGAGTTCTAATGGAAGTCCTGATGCTAGAACTGCTGTTTAGAACAGTTTCATGGTGGGTATGAGATGTCAGAGCCTTCTTACTGTTGCTATCCAATTTTAATTTGCTTACCTGCTTTTTCAAGTGGATTAAGAAACATATAAGAAGCACTTTGTTTAATAGTTTTGGTGGGTTTGGCTGTTTGAGTATTTTTCTTTGTTAGTTTGCTTTATAGGTTCAGGGCTAAGTTCCCTCAAGTATTTTTAGTTCTTTGGTTACCAAAACAAGGTGAACAGAAGGAACATTTGCTACCATTTTCAGTTTTGGTGGTCATAGGGACAGTAGAATGGGTGTGAACACTTTCAAAGCTTTGATAGTGAGATACAATGTAACAAAGTGCCGGGTCCTGCACTTTGGCCACAACAACCCCATGCAGCGCTACAGGCTGGGCACAGAGTGGCTGGAGAGCAGCCAGACAGAAAGGGACCTGGGAGTCTGCATTGACAAGAAACTGAACATGAGCCAGCAGTGTGCCCAGGTGGCCAAGAAGGCCAATGGCATCCTGGCACGTATCAGGAACAGCATCACCAGCAGGTCCAGGGAGGTGATTCTGCCCCTGTACTCAGCGCTGGTGAGGCCACACCTCGAGTACTGTGTCCAGTTCTGGGCCCCTCAGTTTAAGAAGGATGCAGAGGTCCTGGAACAGGTCCAAAGGAGGGCAACCAGGCTGGTGAAGGGACTCGAGCACAGGCCCTATGAGGAGAGGCTGAGAGAGCTGGGGCTGTTCAGCCTGAGGAAGAGGAGGCTCAGGGGAGACCTCATTGCTGTCTACAACTACCTGAAAGGAGGGTGTAGCCAGGTGGGAGCTGGACTCTTTTCACAGACGACCTTCAACAAGACAAGAGGACACAGTCTTAAGTTGTGCCAGGGGAGGTTTAGGTTAGATATTAGAAAGAATTTCTTCACGGAGAGGGTGATCAGGCATTGGAATGGACTGCCCGGTGAGGTGGTAGATTCTCCGTCCCTGGAGACATTTAAAAAAAGACTGGATGTGGCACTCAGTGCCATGGTCTAGCAACTGCTCCGGAGGGTCAAGGGTTGGACTAGATGATCTCTGAGGTCCCTTCCAACCCGGCTAATTCTATGATTCTATGATTCTATGAAAGACTAGCATNCCTTAGTGGGCAATGGGCCAAACCGAATTCGGCGCTACTGTGTAGCCAGTCCTGAAAATGGGACCAATCTGCTGAACATGTCAGTTCAGACTGAATTTCCTTTGATGAGTAAGACCTCTCTTTCTTGGTAAAATTACCTTTAACTATCCAAATCCTCAATAAAACAGAGTGATTCATTCTATACTTGAACATCCTCAACAGCCTCAAAAGCAACAGTTGCAGTGCCTGCCTATAGGCCAATTCCCCATGTTCCCACCTAACCCAATGTAGCGCTGAGGTAACTTCACAACTAGAGACATACTCTGAACCCTAGCAAGGCCTCAGAGACACAGACTTGACTGAGAAATCCCTCACTGCACTTCAGCATCCTCAGTGTGCTGCAATGATGACATCCAGCTTGCAGCTGGTCACTGCCAAGCACAATTCGCTGAACCGGTATTAAAGAGTTTGAGTCCCTTCAACATGCTGGGCTCAACCTCTTTATGAAAATGGGTACTTCTGACTGGTTCAATCTTTGTCCTAGCTCCAGCTGGTAAGCATGTAAGGAAGAGGCTGGTAAACTTCTGCATGAGTGTTTGCTGCTAAAATACTGCTGTCCTGCATGTTTGCAAATCCAGAGAAAGGAACCAAGCTGGGTACCAAGGCAGCTGTGGACGGGGAAAGATAAGACAGAAACCAGAAAAGCAGAGAAGAAGGTGGAGTAGTATTTAAAGGAGCACGTTAGCTTTGAAAAAGTGGGGATTAGTAGAGGGAGGGAGGAGGGTAGGAGGGTTCCCCCTCTGCTTTTTGAGCAGCACTTCCAAGCAGGCCCTTTGCCCTCCAGCATGAGCAGTTAACAGTGAAATCCTAGGTGAAAATCGCAGCCTCCCAAGCCTCTTGGCTTGCTGCACGCTTAATCTAGAGCTCCTCCTGGAGGTCTGCAGAGTCCCAGCCTTGCCACTGATGGAGCTCAATCACTGCTGCTTAGCACAAACAGCATCTCACCAAGCACTTCAACAACCCCTGTACATGCAGAAAGTATACACAATAGGTAGGTATGGTGTAATACAGTACTCCTACACATGCCTGTACATAGGCAGCCCTAGCTGACTCCAGATGGTTCAGCAGCTGCACCAAGGTCCCTTTGGTAAATTGAACCCAACCACAAAAGTACATCTAATACATCTGAAGAGTTACATACTAGTTACATTCCTCCTAAATTACATCGTCTATTTTTTGTGGAAAGGGTGCTAAACTCAGCATGGAGGGAGGGCCATGCAAATCCTGCTTGAACTCACAGAACACCAAGGCAGTACCTCATTGGAAAACTGATGTCATACCAATGAGAGTTACCAAGACCTGGTAGTTACACGGGGCAAGACCACTAGCTCAGACAAATTAGCTCCCCACATTTTATTAAATGTAGCTCACTTACAAACCACAGATCTGAGGCCAATCAGTTGCCTGCTGTTTGATAAAGCCAACTGAGCGGGTACCTATTTGTTGAGTCCATCATCATCAGCAAATTCGCAGATGACACCAGCTGGGAGGAAGTGTGGACCAACTCGAAGGCAGGAGGGCTCTGCAGAGGGACCTGGACAGACTAGAGAGCTGGGCCGATTCCAACGGGATGAGGTTCAACAAGGCCAAGTGCCGGGTCCTGCACTTTGGCCACAACAACCCCATGCAGCGCTACAGGCTGGGGACAGAGTGGCTGGAGAGCAGCCAGGCAGAAAGGGACCTGAGAGTCTGCATTGACAAGAAACTGAACATGAGCCAGCAGTGTGCCCAGGTGGCCAAGAAGGCCAATGGCATCCTGGCCTGTATCAGAAACAGCATCACCAGCAGGTCCAGGGAGGTGATTCTTCCCCTGTACTCAGCGCTGGTTAGGCCACACCTCGAGTACTGTGTCCAGTTCTGGGCCCCTCAGTTTAAGAAGGATGCAGAGGTCCTGGAACAGGTCCAAAGGAGGGCAACCAGGCTGGTGAAGGGACTCGAGCACAGGCCCTATGAGGAGAGGCTGAGAGAGCTGGGGCTGTTCAGCCTGAGGAAGAGGAGGCTCAGGGGAGACCTCATTGCTGTCTACAACTACCTGAAAGGAGGGTGTAGCCAGGTGGGAGCTGGACTCTTTTCACAGACGACCTTCAACAAGACAAGAGGACACAGTCTTAAGTTGTGCCAGGGGAGGTTTAGGTTAGATATTAGAAAGAATTTCTTCACGGAGAGGGTGATCAGGCATTGGAATGGACTGCCCGGTGAGGTGGTAGATTCTCCGTCCCTGGAGACATTTAAAAAAAGACTGGATGTGGCACTCAGTGCCATGGTCTAGCAACTGCTCCGGAGGGTCAAGGGTTGGACTAGATGATCTCTGAGGTCCCTTCCAACCCGGCTAATTCTATGATTCTATGATTCTATGAAAGACTAGCATTTTTCCGCATAGGAGGAAACTTAAAGCTTTACTTGCCTTTTGGTAAAACATTTCAAGACATTTTGTAGATACTAAACATAAAATCTGCTATAGTTGGATAGTTTGTTGTTATGTTGCAACTTTTTTTCATACAGCATGAGAATGAGTCCTTGAAGGCACAGATAAATTTATTGAATAAGGAACTGGAGATCACAAAAGAGAAGCTTCACACTGTAGAACAGGCTTGGGAACAGATGACTAAACTGGGCAAGTATGATAGTTTATTGCCACATTAATAATCAAATGGTATGTCCTGTGTGAAAGTCATATTCTGAAGTTTTACAAAATTGGTTTATCTCGAAACACACAAAAAAAGAGTGAAAATTATTTTGTATCTTTTGTTAACTCTTAAATATTTTTTGTGAATTTCTTTTCTTTGCTTTATTTTATGTATTTGCTATTTGAGCAAAACGGAGCTTTGTATTTCCCTCTCTAAAATTCCACGTTGACTTTTCTTGGGTTACTAGGTCAAGGGTTTAAAAAATTGGAACTTGTAGACAACATTATCTCTTGTAATAAGAGGCAATGTTTTTAACTTGCTCATCAGTCACAGTACTTCATAAAATACTTTCTTTTTCCTTGTTTCATTCGCTGTAACAAAGTATTTTTTCTTGATAGGTTAGGCTTGCTGCACAGTTTACATTCCCATTATTCAAGAAGAATTCGTCCACATGTTTCTTTTAGAGATTTAAAATTAAATTTCCAGAATATTTACCAGCTGAATTAAGGATAAATTGAAAGCCTACAATGAAAACAGTTATCAGTCTCAATGAGCATGGTTGCAGATATACCTATTTATAATTTATAATATTTTATTGAAATTAGATATTTTTCAAACATGTAATAAGTCAAGAGGTAGTCATGCCTCTAATTTAACAAAGTGTTTTGATGTTTATCTGACTGAAATAAAGCAAAGCTCTTGTTCTGTTTCACGGTGCATATAATTCCTATGTTTGAAAGAGCTTCTGTGTTCTGAAACTTAAATATTTTTTTTTAATGTAGGGGATGACAGTGCCATGGACAAGGCCACAAAAGCAATAACCAACAGTGAAATTTTGTCAATTTCTAAGAAAATCACAATGTTGGAAATGAAGGAACTAAATGAAAGACAGAGAGCAGAACATTCGCAACGAATGTATGAACATTTAAGGAACACTGTAAAGGAAATAGAACAACGTAATTTTGAATTAGAAGCAAAATTTGCTGAGGTAAATATTTTTAGACTTAACAAAATTTGATTCCTCTCAAAAGCATATTTCTGAGCTTCTCATAAAGT
The DNA here is from genome assembly GCA_038090715.1 of Florisuga fusca. NCBI lineage: Eukaryota > Metazoa > Chordata > Aves > Apodiformes > Trochilidae > Florisuga > Florisuga fusca. The sequence goes on along the minus strand of JAAWXA010000004.1, from coordinate 174,865 downwards.
ATTAAACTATTTTGTATCATGACTGGCAAATAAGCATATGATGCAAAATATTAACTTCCTTTAAGAGCTGTAATTTTGCACACACAGAACAATTGTAAGAAATAGAACTAATTAATTTGTCAGTAGTTTACTTGAAACATTAGCTTATCTCTGTAAGGCACATGATGAGGTTCTGGACAGATGGCTTGCTAGTTTTTCATCAGATTACTAGAAAAAAGTCTGGTTTTGGACTTGCTTTTTGTGTCTAGTTTGTATGGTACCTTAATTTTCCTTCCATTACAAATGATTCGAAAAATATTAGACCTTTGCATCCCTTTTGCAAATGACAATGTAATGACTGCTATACACTGCCTATGTCCTCTGTCACATGCCAAACATTATCTATAATAGAGGAATAGAAGAGAAGTCATGTCTCATTGAAGCTGATGGTCCTTAGTGTTCCTGTCATATCAGTCTTTAATTTTGTTAGATTTTTTCTCGTCCCCACTATTCACATATCAAGTTTTTTCCATAGATTAATTATTTAGTAGTAAGAAACTTTATAATTTTCAGTCTATATTTTTAGGCAGTTGGAGGCATTTGTTCTTTTGCCTCTATTGGACTGCAATTTAAACAGAAACTAAGAAAAAGAATAGTTATGTTGTCAGGAATGTTGATAGTCTGTATTCATTCCCTCACCTTGTGATGTGCTCGACTATTAACCTAGTTATTTTGGGTTGCTTTTATCTGACTCTCCATTTCTTTGTTTTTCTAGTAGTTAGTTGTTATACTGTTTTCGTTTGAATTAGTTTGGGACATGAATAAAATGAAAATTATAAGTGGAAATCAGTTATTTTATTAAGGAGTGGTATCAAATTAAACTGCTGCATTTATTTTTACTAAATTAATTTCTCTGGTTTCTTTATGTTGCCTATGTCTTTCCATTTATCAGTCTTTACTTAATACCCCTTGGTTTCTGTTGAAACATTGGTTATTCAGTATTCTGTACTCAACTTGAAAAATCACTTTGTTATAAAAGTAATTTTAAGAAAGAACAAAAGAACTCCACTGTTGTGAGTCTTGGCACTTACAGCCTGTGTTTATAGTACCAATCCTGATAGACTGTATAAATATATAAATTACACTGTGCATATCCTAAAGACTTTACAGTGTTACTGCATTTTTTCTTTTTTTTTCTTATTTTAGTTTAAGAGCAGTTATTGCAGTAACATTTTTAAGAAAATGCACTAATAAAAATTATATTTAATTTAAAATCCTGTTTTGCATTGATCTATATATCTTTTCCAGTGTGTATGCAATCCTGCAAACAAAAAGACATTTAAGGAGAGAGGAAAAGAACACAGATGAACACTATTTTGTAATGAGCAAAAAAGAAAATATACTTTTGTCACAGCTTTTTCTTTGCAGTGTTGGGAGCAGTAATGTGCTTAGGATACCATTTTGTTTCTTCCTGGTTTTGTTTTTTTTTTAAGCTCACCAAAATCAACCTTGAGGCACAGAAAGTGGAACAGGAATTAAGAGAAGAGCTGTCAAAGAGTGTAAGTAAGGCAGTAAGTGATGCAGACAGACGGCAAATCATGGGCCTAGAGAAGCGTGAGATGGAGCTCAAGATTGAAGTATCAAAGTAAGTGCTGAAGTAAAAATTTTTAATTCCAGTATGTTCAGAAGCATGCTAAGATTTAGGCTATGTAATTCCTAACAGATAATTGTCAAAAGCTCATGTTTTGTCATTTATATATGCCAGATTTGGAATTGAAAAGGAGGCATTTAATTTCGGTCTGTAAAGAAAGTAATTTGTTTCATTTTGATTTGAACAAGGAAATACATGCTGGTCAGGACAGACATTGTTAAGTGTACGTTTGGATACTTTCTGCTAGTATTTTTAAACTAGTTAAATAAGGTTTATTTTGTTTCCATGCCCAAACCTCCTTTAAACATATGAAAATCTTATAGATGAAACTGGAAAGCTGGATATACTTTTGAGGACTCATAGGTATCTCAAGGATTAAACTGCAGTAGGGCTTTTTTTGCCATTTACTTAAAAGATATGAATTTTGTATGCACCAATAGCAGCCCCAGCCTGTTTAGATATTTAGATTAGATAGGTTATTATGGGCATTTGTCTTCGAGTAGTCCTGTTAAATCCCTAACACTGCAGAGTTTTGGGAATATAAAAATCTTTTACACTGATTTTTGACACTGAAAATGAGTGATCTGAGTTAGGGAAGCAGAAACAGAAATTGAAAATGTAACTTTTTGAGCATTTATGTTCTGAAGTGGGAGTGAAATAGAGGACAGAGATGCTTAGTTTTAGTAAAGAAATAAGGGCTTGTTTTCCTGGAGTAGGTTACTGCTAGAAAACTTACATATTACTTAGAAAAAATGCAAGTTGAAGCTGTAAGGGCACGCCAGCAATGCAGAGATAAAGAAGTGGAATCTCTTAGGATGCAAATTTTAGACTATCAGGTAAAATTCAAGCTTTATTAACACTGCTGTTTGGATTTTTTTCTCTGAAGTGGAAGTGAAGTAGTTTTTCAGGGAATTAGGAAACTGCAAAAGCATACAGAAGGATCTTAGCAAGCTGGTCCTTCTAGTGGCCACACTGTTACAAGAGTTCTCTGTTACATTAATTATGCCCTTCTCCATTTTTTCAATTTCTAGCTGTATAGCTATTATAGGGCCTGAGCTTTTCTCTGTGTTATTTAAGTAATATTTATTCTTATATGATTAATAGCTTGTGGTAAATATTTAAATATAATATCAGGAAAGTTTAGTTTTTATTAGACAATGACTGGTAAAACTTGAAGATTTTCAGTAAACACATAATATTGCTTTGGTATTAGCTGAAACAATTTATTGGGATTTTTTTTTTTTTCATGTTGTAGAATGGTTTGAATCCCTAAAGCAACACTTTGGTCAGCTTTTATGTTACTGTATTTTCTAAGTTTAGGTATACATACCTTTCTTGTTCCCTAGTATTTTGGTAAGATACAACTTCTAAGATCAGTATCTGAAGAGGTGTACTTCTAAAACATGGCTGTAGAAACAATGGTGGAAAAATCAAAAGCTGATTTTAGAGGCTAATTTTTGCTCTTATCTGTGGAGTAAGATACATGCAGTATAAGAAATACAAAAAAATAGCTTCTTATGGTTATGTATATACTGTATTAAACATATTAAAAATGAAAAATAAATTTGTTCTCTATATTTTGTTGTTAGGCACAGTCAGATGAAAAAGCAGTTATTGCAAAACTGCATCAACATATCATGGCCCTTCAAGGTAGTGAATCTGTTGCTGTAGGGAAACTGGAGGCACTTAAATTGAAACTACAGAAGATGGAAATCCAGAACCTACGTTTAGAGCAGAAGCTTGATGAGAGAGAGCAAGCCTTATATTTTGCCCGACTGGAAGGAAGAAATAGAGCCAAACATCTACAACAGACAGTCCAGTCTCTGCGGCAGCAATTTAGTGGTGCTTTGCCTTTAGCACAGCAAGAAAAATTCTCTAAAACAATGATTCAGCTACAGAATGACAAACTGAAGATCCTGGAAGAAGTTCAGCATGCCCAGCAGGAGCGTCGAAATGCAGAAAACAGAGCATTAGAGATGGAGTTAAAACTGAAAAGTTTAGAAGAACTAATAAGTGCATTGAAGGACACAAGGGGAGCTCAAAAGGTTTGCTATTTTACAACTTTTAATAGCTTTGTTCATCTGATCTGCATTTAAATTACATTTCAGTTCACCTTGTTCCTTAAATGTCTGTTTTAATAAGAGAACTTAATGGTTTCAAAATACATTTTGTTAGAATGTGACAGCTATCTTTTTTTTTTTCCTATTTTAAAAAAAGCAATATATGATTAGTTACTTGCCCTGTAAAAGTCAGTGCAGTCAGATTTACTAATTTTCTTTTGTTCCCAATTAAGTGGCGTAGGAAGCAGAGGCTATGAATTCAGTTATGTTAAAATGGATTAGATTATGAATTTAATTTAATTGGTAATTAAAGCAATTGAAACACAGAGTAGCATTCTGATGTTCTGTTCCATGAGCTCGTATTGACATCTTCACTATAACTCCATGACTTTTTAAATAAATCCAGGGGCTATAACTTAGGCAGCATGGTCAGAAATGTTATTATACTCATGTAATTCTACTGAATCGTATTTTGCTATTGTAAACAATATTGCCTTGGAATTTGAATAAGGCTTTTTCATTTTTCTTCCTGGTTACTATTTATTATACAACATGGTTATATCTGCCATTACTAGAGGTGTCTGTTATTGGTATATGCACCTTTTTGAATATATACGGGTTTTAATGATTTTGAAAATATGTTAATGTTTTTTGTTCAGTCTGGACAGATGCTTAAAGTATGCCCTACTTAAGTAATTTGAAAATTATTTGCCATGCACTTCTGTTAGTGTAGAGGAGACCTGTTGCTTCTCCAATTGCATGTTGCACTTCTCAGTTACTCCTTTTGCAGTTTGATACTCTTGCCATGCATCCTCACTGAAAAGAAGTGAAAAAGCTTAAAAAAACAGAACAAGTTGGATAACCAGTTGGATGAACTGCCGTACTGCCTCAAAGAGTGTAGCTGCATCTAGCTGGCCTGTAAAAGGCTTGGTGAAAGAATTCTGTGTATCATTATTTATTAGGTAATTGAATGGCATATGAAGATGCAGGAACTCCATCTGCAGGAACTTAAACTCAGTCGAGAGTTAGTCAAGCAAAAGGAAGAGGTGAAGTATATGCGTAATATTATTACTGAATATGAATGTACCATCAGTAATCTGGAAGAAGAAGTTGTACAGCAGAAAAAGGTAGGTAGTTCTGCATGCTTTTAGAAAAACAGCCTATTCCTTATTTCACTAAGTGATTTTAGAAAGGAAAATTCTTCCTAGTATGTTTTTAACATAGATGTTTGTGTCTTGGTTCCCAAATTATTTTCATAACACATTGAAGTATTTTACATTTTGGTATCTTTTTTTTTTTTTTTTTTTTCCCTAAGCTGGTTATAAAATTTCCATTGTCTTCAATAAATAAAACACCTTTATCAAACATTTGTTACAGTTTCATGAAGAGAGGCAAATAGCTTGGGACCAGAGGGAAGTAGAACTACAGCGTCAATTAGACCTGTATGATCGTCAACAAAATGAGAAACTTAGTACAGCTCCAAAGGTACATGCACTGAATTAGCTAAAAATAGACTCATAAGCACATTTTTCAGAGCTGCCAGCTTACATGAATGTTAATCTTTCTATGCAGTTAGAAGAGGCTACAGGATCAGTTCCAGACCCTAGTTTGCCACTCCCACAACAACTTGAATTTGCTTTGCGAAAGAACCAGGAGCATGTTCAAACAATCCTGGAAACTAGGGCAACCTGCAAATCCCTGGAGGAGGTAATAAAATGCACAGATTATTGTAAGAAGGGATAAAGTTTGTATTTCTGTGCCCTTTGCATTTTTTTAATATAGTACATACCCCTTTATAAATGTCACTCAAATGTGTCCAGTCCCTTAGAAATATTAAATACAGAGAAAATGTACATGAAAAAATCATACCATGAATAAAGTGAAATATTTTTCATTTGGAAGAAAGTACAGGAGAAAATATTTGAATATTTTAGAATGTTCATGTAGTAGGGTGAGGTGATCTTGCTGTACAAAATTCGGTTGAGCGTAGCTACTTAAATACAGCATAACATATACACTGTAATGTTAATAACAGTGTAACAATACAGTGTAACATTGCAAAAGTAGAAAAATAGTACAACGTTACAAAAGTAGTATAGTAAAAGCCTTTTATCTTGGGTTTCTAAATTGAAAGTCTGTTACGGAAGATACTTTGTGGTTCTTCGAGATTTGAAAACCACCATCTTCTTAAATTAGTAGCACAAAATGAGTTTAAGTGTCTTATGTCAAGCAAATAATACATAAAAACACCATAGGGATATACTAGGATATTTTTTATCTGTTAGTAATCCCATATGGCTATAACTGAATGCAAGACATTTTGTGTTTAGAAGTCAATTTAGACAAACATTTCAGGTACATCTTTCAAGAAATAAGATCTGTTTGAATTCTGGAAATGCAACAATTGTTTTTCATTGTAGAAATTAAAAGAAAGGGAAGCTGCTCTGTGGGAAGCTGAACAAAATGTTTTATCAAGAGACAGAGTTATAAATGAACTAAGACTTCAATTACCTGCAACATCAGAAAGAGAGAAAATCATGGCTGAAATAGGCAAGCAAGAAGATGATCGAGAGCACCATCATGCCATAAAAATCGCTCATCAAACCATTGCAAATATGCAAGCAAGATTAAATCAAAAGGAGGAGGTGTTAAAAAAATACCAACATTTGCTTGCTAAAGCAAGAGAGGTAGTTAAACTTTTTGCATAAAATTTCTTCTATTTTTAAGTTGGTTTTGTTGATTCTTTATCTCACTGCTAGTGAAATATTAAACAGTTTCTGACTTCAGAGGTATCCGAACAAGGACAATTAGGAATTTTTTATATGGGAAGTTCAAGTAGAATTTTTTAACTCCTCAAAATATGAAGCTTGCTCAGTCAAGAGGGTATGTATATGATGTCCATCTAGGAATTACTTTAATGTAAAAGGAAGAAAATGAAAATTTTGCTGAGTATTGGCCTCAGTATGTCATATATTTATATATAATTTTCCAGTACTTGCAACAATGATCTCTGGACTGCATCTTGTAGCAAACTTGAAAGGTTCAGGAATGAACGGACATAAACTATGCATTTTTCGGACATAAAAACATTTTAAATTAAAGCATATTTTACAGGGTGAACAGTGTATCTAAGCAGAGTTTATATTATTTAGGTAAACTTTAGGCCCTTAAAGCATATTCTAAAACCTAGACTTTATATTTAAAAAGTACTTAAAGACTAAACATGCATCAATTTTAGTGTGCTTGGATCAGGAGCACATTTCCAAAGCAGATTTCCTGTCATCTTCGCTTTGTGTTCTTTGGTTAACATATGTAGTGATTTCTTCTGATAGAAATCAAGTTGGGTTTTTTTTTTTTTTTTGGAACTAAACCAGAAGATGCAGACAAAACCTGTCTGCTAGCCAATAGGCAATCCATGGGATCACAGTGCAGTCTGAAGTAAACAGACCTGAAAAGTAGATAGGATGGACATCACTGTCCATATTGATAGTCGTACTTGGTGGGGACCAATATCAACTCTTTTGCTCTCCAGCTTCTGTTCTACTGCAACATACTACTTGCTGCACAGATTAAAATTGAAATAGTAGATGCTAGTGTTAAAAAGGAAAAAGAATAAATCATTGATTATAGCAAGAAGAGAAGAATTTGTAAAACTGCCAGAATCAGAGGAAGACTGGGGGAGCAAAACTGTGCAGTGAGTGAGCAATCAACAAGGTACTGTAGTTTTATGACTTTCTGGAATAGTGTGCATCTGTAGAGTTACATTTTTATTTTGATCTAATAGGAGCAAGAGGAAATAGCAAAGAAGCATGAGGAAGACCTTAGAGTTCTACACCAGAAGTTAAATCTGCATACTGAAAATTCTCTTAATAAGTTCAAAGAGACTGCTTTGGTGAGTTACATGTTTTTGTGGGATTAGTGAAATTGTTCCTGCTTTTTTAAAATTGTTGCTTAAAAGAACAGTTCTGCAGTCAAAACAAAGTAATAAACCCAGGAAAAAAGAAAGGGTGGTTGATACAGAATTTCATTGTTTGTGAGATAATTTGCAAGAGATGGATTAGAAATCAAATGTAAAAAATGGGTTACCACCTCAATATATATGAGCGTTTTTCAAATCATCCTAATTTATGGAGACTTCAAGGGGAGGGAGAGATATATTTTGTTTTCTGTTCTTTCCATTCAACCTGTTGTTATGTTAAACTAACACACTTCAGTATAAATTTCCTCTTGACACTTTATCATAAAGTGAAACCTGTATCTAACTGGTCATTGGATGCCCAAAGCTCTTTGCAAAACCATGTGATTGCTTTCTCTGTGGACTAGAGAAACACACCTCAGTCAATAAATATGTTAGATATTAATGCTTGGTTATATTAAGGATTGAGTTTAAAATGCATAACTAATGCTGATGTTTGATTTAAAGCTTAAAGTATTTATCACATGCATTTGTTCTGTTTTACAGGAGTTAATGAAAAAGACTTCGTTACCACTTTCCGACAACAATTACCTTCTCCGCATAGCTGAAATGGAGCAAACTGTAGCAGAACAGGATAATTCTCTTGCTTCACTTGTTGAGAAATTAAAGAAAACATCATCTGAATTGGAGAAACAAAAAGAAATTACTTTAATGAAAATCAAAGAGTTTGAGGCTATCAGAACCCAGTAAGTTTTTAGATTGTTGGCAAAAGTCACTATTGAACTACATCAAGTCAATTATGTATTGCTGCTACAACACTTGTCTGCCAAACTGAACATGTTTTTGCTGAATTTAAGATTTACCTAAAAAAAATAACTCAAAAGACTCACTATGGTTGGTAATTGTAAATTATTTTTAATCTATAGCCCTTATCAGGGCTAATATTGAAAAACTGTCTTCAAAAAAAATGCTTTTCAGTTGTTAGCTTTGTGCTATTCAGAGAAAAAGAAAGTATTCTAGGAGTCCTTGGTATGAGAGTTTTCTTTAAGATACTGTGGTACTTGCTGGTTTATGCTTTGTGTTGTTTTTTTTTTTTCATGGTACATCCTTTTGAGCTTGCTGCCTAACAAGTTTAAACTCAAGAAAATATAACCTCTGTTTAAAAAGAGGAAAGAATTATGCTTTCTTTACCTTTTAGGACCAGGAATTGGAATGAACAATGCTCTAATATAATTTTTCTGATCTTGAGTAATTTTTGTATTAAATTCAGGTCTTCCTTGTTGAGTCAGTCTTTGTTTTGCTGTTTCTAAATCTATGCATCATGTACTTTAAAAATAATAGCAAATGTCACAATGTTTTATTTTTTGCTAACTTAATTATTGCAGTGTACCATATTAATGCTTATTTTTTATTAGGCTCCAGGAAAAGCACACAATTGATAAGGAACAACTAAAAGATGAAGCAAATGAATTGAGGAACATGTTATCTCAGATGGAGAAGGAATTAGCAGATGTAAAAACTGAACTAGAGGTCCAAAAAGAAGCAAATAATAGAGCACCCACAGCAACCCTGAAAAACCTGGTGGAACAGTTGAAGAGCCAGTTAGCCATAAAAGAGAAGCAGCAGAAAGTTAGTCAGCAAAAATTAATCCCTTTGTCACATAATTGTTCAGTGTTGCTTAATTATTTTGAATCCTTTGTATAATACAGCAGGAGGTAGACTATAATTGCATAATATAAAATAGTAAATATAAATGGCCTTTTCTTGTTTTGTAATGTTCATATTAGCAGCTTCTTCACTTAAAAGAAGTTACATTTATTGTTTTCAGGCTTTGAGTAAAGCACTTCTGGAACTGCGAGCAGAAATGACGGCCAATGCTGAACAGCAGATAATTTCTGCTGCATCACAAAAAGAGGCATACATGAACGTTCAGGAGATTGTTGACAGAGAAACAAAGGGGCTTATGGTGAGTATTAGCTAATACAGTCACTGGATTGTTGTGTTGTTGATAATCCTGATTTGGGGGTTTGATGTTTTTTTTTTCTTCTAGGCAGAGATAGAGGAATTAAATAATCAGATTACAAAACTTACAGATAACCTTAAAATAAGTAAAACCAGGGAAAGTTCTTTGTCTGATGAAAGGGATGAGTTGAACCAAGAACTTCAGAAGAAGCAAAAAGCATTTGCTAAAATGTTGAGAGAAAAAAATGAACTAGAAAAAGAAAATGAAGAACTGAAGAAACGGATTAGAAGGCTAAGCAATACCATTCAGGTAAAAGTTACTTTAAAAAACATACTCAGTCTCGGTCAAGTTTCTGTGTAGATATGTTGGATTTGGGTGGAAAGATTAAGTACATTTGGAAGGCATTGAGATATATACTTGATTTAAAAATTTATGTTTGCTCATCAGCTGAGCATAAATGTGAGCTATTTGTTTTAAGCTGTTAGAAGCATGCCTCAAATGAAAGAAAGAGACTGAAATAATAGTTGCTTCTTGAAATATGTTTGAAAGACTCTGAGGAGTTGGATTACTGCTTTCAAAGCTTCTTAGATAAATGGAATGTTGATGACCGATGATATAACAAGGATGCAAGTGGGAGCATAGGAGGTTCCATGTAAAAATTAGAAGCTTTTTCATGGTGAGGATAACAGAGCGCTGGCACAGGCTGCCCAGGGAGGTTGTGGAGTCTCCTTCTCTGGAGACATTCAAAGTCCACCTGGACATATTCCTGTGTGACCTGCACTGGGTGGTCCTGCTCTGGTAGGGGGGTTGGACTCTGTGATGTCTTGGGGTCCCTTCCAGCCCCTCACACTGTGATTTCCGTGGTCTTCCTGGGTGTCCTTGTTTCTCCTTTCAGAAGAAACTGAAAGGATTTAGAGTGAAATTTTCTAAACATTTTTTAAATTCAGCTAATTGCTGCTGATTATTCAGTTCAGAATGTTATAGTTCAATGCTTTAATAATCTAAAGATAATTTTTAAAAGGTTATTTAGGTTGTAGACTAATAGTGCCAGTTGGAATTAAAGTAATTTTTTTGAGTGGAGAAAGATACTTAAGTAGTAGTCATTCAACTTCAAAATTTGTAAAAGTTTGTAATTTTTCAGAGCAAAGCTGATGAACAAAATCTGATAGATGCACTTCAGAAAAAAATTAAAAAGTTGGAAAGTGAACTTGAGAAGAAGTGTGAAGAAACAGAAAAAAAAGGTGTGAGAGAAGTCAAGGTATGTGTACTTAGATCATGACTTGGAATGATGTTATCAGCCGAGGTCTAGGCAGCTCTGCTCTCCCTCTTGCCTCTGAAAAAGACCAACCAACAAATATTTTTTTCAAACATGGAATGTTTTTCCTTTTTCCAAGATTTTGCTTTCTGTCTGTCTCTTAGTAGCAGTAACTGTTTGGAATGAAGACAGAAAAGAAAACAACTGGAGAAGGGAAAGGTCCAATAAAAAACCAAACCAAAACATAACAAAAATTGCTTACAGGGATATTGACTGTGATTTTATTTTTTTTTCAGTAGCCATTTGTGATCACATAGGTACATTGTGATCACACAGGCGAATCACACCTTTAAAAAAAAAATTAGTAGTAAAAGATAAGAAATTTTGTAGTAGCATTAAACTGCATTGGCTTTATACACCAGTCACTGCAGCATACATAAGGTTTCCAGATGGGCCTGCTATTTGCCTTCTAGTAAATAAGGTAAATAATACATGCCTGCTATAGCTTCATGTTTTAAATGGTGTCCTTAATTTTCTACCATGTTTGCTAATTTTGCTTTAAGAAAAAAATTCCAAAAGAAATACGTAATTTGTTTATGTGCTTCACAGACCTCCAAGGAGGACGTAATTAGATGGGAAGAAGGTAAAAAATGGCAAATCAGAATGGAAGGATTGCGGAACAAACTAAGGGAAAAGGAAAAAGAAGCAGATGCTTTAGCCAAACAGTTGAATACATTGAAAGAGGTTTATACCAGGTGAGTTGGCTTTAACAGATTCCACTACCAAATGATGGCATAAGGGAAATCCAAATACATTTGTCAGATGGTAATTACAAGTTTTTCAGAAGACTGATGTCTAGAATTTGCCATTGCTATTGAGATTAAAAGGTTTAATTCATTTTCAAGAAGTAGGCTACTTCTCTATCTTTCCTTTCCCTTGTAGAAGCCAACAATGTTTACTAGAAGAAACTGTTTCTGAATAAAACTAATTTAAGTCCTTTACTTTGCTTCTTGTAAATAGCATTCTGGTATTCCCATCAAACAAGTAAGAGCTTTATGAAGATGGGCTGTTCCTCACAGCTGTGTTACTTAATCAGTTTGCTGCCCCTTTGTTTACACATAGTCCCACTGCAGTACTGACTGTCCTAGGATTGTGAGGTGGAAGCCTTTAAAAAAACCCACATGCACAAACCAGCTGCAAATGTTACGTTTACTTCAGTACAGTAATGCCAGGGCTTTACTGATAAAAGATGCAGAAGAGAAAGTAAACTGTGGTGGTGATGGTAGCTGTTGTTAGATTGTGATTGGAAACTGCTTCAAAATGGCATTTAAGCTTAGCAAGTATTGCATGAACTTCACATAAAACAAAAGCAAGACCAGCAAGTGATTTATGACATGCATGATACTGACTTAAGGTTCATTATTTTTTCCAGGTTGGCTTTTGGGTAAAGCTGTATTTTTTTTATAAGGTGACCATATTAAGCAGAAAAGGGGGTAATGGTTCAGTCAGCAAAGAAATTGTGGTTTCTTTAAGATGGAAAATATTTTTTCCTAAAGAAAGCAAGTTAGCAGCTAAAGTTTTGAATATAACTTTACTGGATGTTTCAGGACTGAAAAGGAGAAAATTGCTCTGCAGAAGAAACTGAAAACTACTGGTGTCACTGTTGACCATGTTGTTGGTCTAAGAGCCTTAGAGACTGAGAAAGAACTTGAAGAACTAAGAAAACGGAATCTGCATTTAGAAAATGAAGTTGCTTACATGAGGTGAGAGGCATTTTAAAAGAATCTTTAAAAAACTACAAATCTAAATGAGTAAAAAATGTGGAAAGTGATAGTCTTTATTAGGCTAACAGATTCAATAAGGAAAAAAAGAGGAATTTCAAAAATCCTTCTTTGAGTCTGAAGAGCAAATTTAAATCTCCTTAGAAGTAATTGTGCATGTTCAGAGAATAGATAGCACTGGTTCATTTATCTAAAAAGCTATGGAAAGGATATGTCTTCTAATGTGTAAAATTATAATTGCAATTTAGATTCATGAACAGTTCAGAGTTACTGGAACTGCTAAATTGCATTTGGGGAGTGTATGGTAATTTTATTACACTGTATCTGAGTAGTAGAAGCTTCAGACATCTCAAAAAAGCAGATTACTTTTGCTTAAGTAGGTACTTTTGATGCATGGGGACTAGTTATATATGGGTAACACTGATTTAGGATAGCCACCCCAGTAATAGTAAAAAATCCAGTCTAGTATTCCAGACATTCTTTTTTTTTTTTTTAATTTTAAGTGTGTTTTTCTGCATTAATAGCCATTTGGGCTTTTTTGACTTGATTCATTTTTTAATGTAGAAAACAGCAGGCAATCCCACGAGATTCTGTTGTAGAAGAATTACATTTCAAAAATCAATACCTCCAGGAAAAGCTTCATGCATTGCAGAGACAAGACTCAAGAGAGACATATTCTAGACCCTTGGTAAGTTTATAATATAACCATGTTACCTAAAGGAATCTTACGTACTTAACAAAAATACTGGTTCTCCATTTGGTGTTCTGTGTCACTTAGCTTGCTTTATCACAAATGATGCTAGTCTTGAACAGGGTATGAGGTGCTCAGCTTTTACTGTTTAAAAAAAAAACACAGTAAAACAATCAGAAAAAACGGAAAACTTAGTTTCTTTTTTTCTACAGATAGATGCTGAAATATTCAGCATCCTAGTATATGTGGAGAAATAAGGGATATGTATTTTTAAATTTAAGTCTACAACTGAGAGACTACTTTTATATTCCATCATTGAAAATTCGGCATGCAGAGAGTTTGGGGAAATACTGAGCTGCATTTCAGTTGCATCAGGTGTTTTTCTTATGTTTCAATTCTTAAAAGTCTTATTGTATTGCAACTATTGCATTACTGGGTTATCTTCATCTTCCAAGAAACAGATTTAACAGTACAATCTAGGTTCTTTATTTCCTGGTTTGTTTTACTGTCTTCTGCTTTTCTTTCATGCTCCCTTCTATCTTCAACTTGAATCAGAGTACATGTGACCAAACTGAACTCACTGAGTCTGTTCCTATCAGTATCAGTAAACAAAAGTATTTGAATTTCCTTCAAAAGAAATCTATTTCAAGCAGGAATGAAATAAAACATAAGACTAATGATAGCATTACAGATGGCAATGAAATAGATGGGGAAGCAGATATGCAGGCATGCACCATGCATAATGAAGCCCACGAGGCTCCTGCAGTTGGAAGCACAGAAGTGGCTCATGAACAGCATTCTGAAGATGCTGAGAAATGCAAAGATGCTGATGTATCTAGGGATGGATTGGAAAAGAAAAATACAGTTGAAGCTGATGAAGAGAACTGCAATGAAAAAGAAGAAAACATAACCCAAGCTGAAAATGGAAAGTTTAATGAGGAATTTGAAGAAGAGAAGAGGAAACAAGAAATAGTCAAGCAATCAAATGTTGATCAAGAAGAAAGTGTAGAAGAGCCTTGTACTAACAGAATGAGCTGCAATCAGTCTGATTCAGGGGAACCTTCTAACCAAGCTAATTATGAGGAAGCAGAAAAAATAAATGCGAATAACGAAATGAAGCAACACACTGAAGAGGATAAACATGGAAGTGGCACAGAGGGGGCTGAAACAAGGCCAGAATTTTGTGAAATGCCCGAGGTTTGATACCATAGCAAATCTCTAGCATTTCATCTGTATAAGTGACGTAGAAATAGAGTAGTTTGATCTTGATAATGCAGTAGTTTCCTCTGTATGGTCTGCAGGAATATTGAAGTAGTCACCAAGTGGTCCAAAATCCAAACCTTTCAATTTAGTGATAGGCATGCATGTCAGCTAAGCTACTGTCAATTCTAAAATTTTGATCCAGAAAGTTTACAAATAATCACAATGATACATGCAGCTAGTTGATAACGTTCATTCTTTAAGAGACTTAATGATGTGTTACTTACACTAAGAAAAAAATATACTTTATTGAGCAAATACTTTATTTCTATCATCATTAGTGGTGAGTTAATGGATCCAAAGGCTTTTGTCTTTACTACTCAGGAATTATGATTTACCATATACTTATAATTGGAATTGGTAATGTATAGGAAAAGGCATGAATAAAGCGTAAGTACTCTTTATATAATAGAAATTACTGTCCTCCATGGATAAAGAATTAGGATTATAGGAACTAACCAACTAAGAACTAGAGCTATTTACTGCTTTTTGTGTCTTGTTCTGTAATATGATTTCAGTGAAATTCCTTATGCTATATATAGTATTTAATAAACATATCAGATTGTATCCTTAGGTGTCACTGCTTAATATACTTTTAGACTGTGAGATTTATTTATATTCAATAATTTGAGAGTTAATTTTGGTTTGAAAAAAAAATAATTTACTGGTTTATACTGATTTTTAAACTTCCCTTAAAGGTTAACTAACCATATTGAGAAATTTAAGAGGAGTTCAAGTCAGAATAGATTAGATCAAAACAGTGATGATAGTTCTGACAGCTGTTTTATTTCTGTGAAAAATATGAATTCTCTGTTGCTCTTTTATCAGCTAGGACTGATACAACAAATAATGTATTAACAGTTTTTTCTCTGTTTTCTCAAGACATCAGGAATAGGGTCAGATGAGCAATATCAAAGGGAACAAGAGATTTTAAAGGAAAATTTAAGATTGTCATCTGAAAACATTGAGCTAAGATTCCAGCTAGAGCAGGCCAATAAAGATTTGCCAAGACTAAAGGTAACATCTTTCTACCTTTACCATTTAGTCCCCTTTACATATTAGTGGATTGCTTAAAAATAATTTCTGTACATACTGCCATTTTTAAAGGGTTTTCTGGATGATAAGAAGGTCTAATGATTGGCAGAAATTATAAAAGATGTCATTGCAATGGGAAGTTGCTTTCTCTTCTCAAAGTAAACCAACTGTAATTTTTGTTGTTGTTCACCTCTTTGAGATCTAAATAATTTCCTTGTTACTATGGTTTTCAGGATCAAGTAGGTGACTTAAAAGAGATGTGTGAACTTCTCAAGAAAGACAAAGCAGCTCTTGAACGAAAGCTTGGCACCATTGGAGAGGTGAGTACTGTAACACGATTTTTCAGTATAATCAAATGAAACTGAAATACAAAATACCCCAGTGTTTTATTAAAGCTGCATGACGAATTATATGAAAAGGGAAATTATATTAATATATTTATATAAATGCTTAGTACAGTTAAAGCTTTATGATTTGAAAGTTTCATTTGAGGCAGATATTAGATAGTGTAAGTTATTAGTAAAAGTTTTCTGTTTGTTGTGCTGTGCAAGATGACAGTTAAATTTTAACCTAGCAACTGTCAGCTACTTTGAGCAGTATTTCAGAAATTACAGGAAAGAAAAGGCTTCAACAATGCCCAGTATCTGTCTTGCCATTAATCTGTCAAACTCTTTGTGTGACCTTTTAAAGGAAGTCTATTTAATAAAAGTTCTTGAGTGCCTTTCTAGCTCTTTAAGGAGAATAAGTGCTACTTCTAGGTACCTGGAAAAGATTGTGTATTTCACCTGCTTTTACTTGTACCTTGCATGGACAGCATGTGTATCTGCCTATCTCTTAGGACATAGTAGGTTTTGTATAAGGAAATTCAGTTTATAAAACTGTTTCATGCAAAGCTACTGAGGAGGCACCGGATTTTTAATCTTTGTCCATTTTCAGGCATCAAGATCTGACAGAGGTTTTTCTTGATATATGCTGTATACCAACATAAGCCTCCTAATCCCTCCATTCTTTTTAGAGAAAAAAAGTAATTTTTACGTCCAAAACTTGGTTGTTATATAGGTTTATGTGGGGCTCCAGGGAATAAAACCTTCCCTATTTTCCACTGTACTGTGCTCCTTACCTCTGTATAAAGAAAAGGAAGCACTTAATGGGCACAGTACTAAACCCAGCATCATCTTAATAATTATTGAGGAAAAGAGTTGCTACAAAGGTGATGAGAAAACTAAATGCATTTGAACACACTTTAACATATTTTCTACCTCGTAAATGAATGTGGTGAAAGAAGAAAAATGGACAAATTACAAGCTTTTTTCCTGTGTATTTATTTATTCATCACTCTGTGAGAATATATGCCTTGAGAAAGGGAGAAGATTACTCAGGCTTTAAAATACAGTTCTTCCATAATTTTAATGCAGCCAAATTGTAGTTGCTGAAAAAGGGCCCTTTTTTCCTCCCTCAAGCTCCCAGAATTCTTCCCAACCCACCCCCTCTTTCCTTCCCCATTAACATTAAAGCAATAATTGTATGGTCTGTTAGATCAGGGAGTAGTAGTACTTTGAATTATTTTCCTAGTATTTCAGTTTAGTTCATACACTGCAGCAGATTTTGAGACTTACTGCAGCTTTCTTGGGTAACAGAAGATGAAGGAGCTGATATATTGAATTTGGGGGTGAGTATATAATTTTGGGAAGCTGAGTATGCAAGAAACTTTAGGGTTCGAGTCAGACCCAAATATAACAGTTTTTAATAAATATAAATAGTAATGGGACAATAAGTGATAAGGTAAAATTTGGTGTACCTCGGAATGCTAATATGAAATATTCACTTCCTCTTACTTTTTTTTCTTCCCTCTCTGTAGGCTGGTAGAAGTGGAAAGACAGTCCCAGAATTGGAAAAAACAATTGGCTTGATGAAAAAGGTTGTAGAGAGAGTGCAACGAGAAAATGAAGATCTCAAAAAAGCTCGAGCCGTGGTTTCTAATGAGAAATTACTTGAACAGGAAAATGAGAAACTAAAGGTACTGATTTATCTCCAACAACTATATATAGGTAGCAGTATATGTGCAAGCTAGGATGAAAATAGATCAGTGAGCCTGTTGTCAACACTGATTGGCACAGAAGTGTTTTAAACACGGAGAACACAAAAGCAGATTTTCCCTCAGGATAACATACTGCATGATTTATGCAAAGGTATTCTGTACCTTTAAGGATAAATTTAAAAATGTGATGAAATGCTGTGTTCATTGTGCTAGGTAACTATGCAGAAATCTGAAATTTTCTACTAAGCAATGTGTATGTGTTCTAACAAACTGTTCTAGTCCGAAATGGAAAAAATGAAACTTCATCTGGAGGGGCAGATGAGTTTGCATTACGAATCTAAAACCAAAGGAATGGAAAAACTCATGACTGAAAATGCGAGGCTGCATAAAGAACTTAAAAAGGTACCATCATTATAATGCATTCCTTTATTTCCATGAGTTTCTGGTTGGGGCAAGTATCCTTTTTTTGGTTTTTAGTAGTTGACATAGCAGGTCAACTTTTCTAAGCAGTGATGCATTCATGACTGAATTTTTAATTATATGTGGAGAGAAGACATGCAGATGAGTAGCCCAAGACAGAATTTGGGAGTTGTAGTGCTAATGATCTTGGATGCAATGTTTTCCTCTAAATCACTAGTGACCCTATCTCACCATCATTCTAGATAATCCTGAGCTGCATATGAGGTTAAGTATTCCATAAACCTTTGTTTTTATTGAATACTAGGAAGCTGACAGCAGAGAGAAGCTCCGGATAGCAAAGAGTAATTTGGAGATACTAAATGAGAAGTTAACTGTACAGCTGGAAGAAACCATTAAGAGGCTGAATTTGGCTGAGAGCCAGTTGGACAGAGCTGACACCAAAAGGTGGAAGTCCATTGTTGAAACAAGGTAGGAAAGGAGAAGGCAGTAAGGAAGATACAACACCAAAGTGTTGGCCTTGTTAGCTGCTTCTATACAGAAGCCAGGAACTTACCTCTCTTCTTCCAATCAGCTGTAGATTTTTGAACAGTTCTGGTAAAGGAAGCATTTTGTGTTCCTTGCTGCTTAAATGTACTTCATTTCTGCTTTGTGGAATTATGGCAGCCATTTGTGCTGAACATAGAAAGTATTTCAATCCCTGACCACAGTGATGACAATGTGAAACTGAATCTGCTAGCCAGCAACCTGCATTTTTCAGCTTGGCTGCATATGAATCTCCATTTAACCCTATGAACATGCAGAGGTTGTGTTAGAGAAGCCGTGGGGATTTTTGGGATCAGTAGGCATAGCTAAAGATTCATCATTTGTGTTCTGAAGGCCTGGAAAGCTAATGGCAGCCAGACAGTTGATTCTGTTATCTGTAGAAGGGAGAAAATTTACTTCAAAATAACTAAATACCCCAGTCAATATACATGAAAGAAGAATGATCAGGAAATGGCCACTGCAATATTTTTTTTTGTTACATATTTTATATCCTGAAATATTTCAGTAATTTTTAAAAAATATTCTAAAATTGTTTTATATTCCAGAGTGACGAATAATCAATTAGAAAAAGAGAAACAACAACTCGCTCACCAGGTGGAGGATTATAAGCACCACATACTCACAAATACAAGTGAAGGTCCTTCAGCTGGTAATCATTTTCAATACCTAAAATAAAGATCTTCTTGTATTCTGGGCCTAAAACTATTTTTACTTAATATGTGTTAGCAAAATTATAACAAATCTACAGAATTACTTTAATTATAGTAGTGCCAGAGGAGGGTAAAATGAAGCAGTGAGGTCTTGGGATTTCTGAGTACCTATACAAGCTCTTTATAGTGAGTAGTAGTAAATATCTCCCTAATTAATTATTTTGAACTAGTATGCTGGAGTCTTCTCAAAATTTCTCTTTTGAAGAAGCTGTGTAGTTCATGCCACAAGATCCCAGAAAATGATTGTCTAATTTCATATACCAGCTCTGTGAAAAATTCAAGAAACAGCAGGCATCAGTCCCCTGGGAAAAGCAGAATACTACAGAGCAGCACATTGCCATGTGACTGGGAAAATGAAATAAAAAATTAACTCTCATGAAATAATGAATGTAATTAACAATATCCTTATACTGTTATTTTCAAGTTTTGTAAATTTAACTCTGAGAAACTGTACATGTCACAATTCTCAGAAGTATGATAATAGACTAGTCATTGCAATATTGCATTCAATCACAGGAACTAGACACCACAGCCAAATTTGTACAAGAACTAAAGAAAAGCTCAAATGACTTGAATTTTTGACCATTCTTGTTCGTAGTTGGTTTTACACACTTCTAATGTTTCAGCTTTCAGAAGCAGAATTACTGTAACAAGATTATCAATGTAATTTATTTTTCATTAATTTCATAACAATTATTATTATTTTATTATTGCAGGACATAATGAAATTGTAGAAAAGGATAAAAATGACAAGTTAATTACAGAAGTAGCTGATCTTCAGACACAGTTGAAAGCCGCAGAGTTGGAAAACCAGCTATTAAAGGTAGTTGCAAGGATCATCCTAAGCAAGCTAATGAGCAAAATTATGAGCTGCTTAATTTCTAAACTAACATTTAATGACAAAGTCAATTTCTAAACACTGTGCTTATGAAGCCTATTTCTTTACTAGTGAATGTGGTGTTCATGGGTTTCCTTAAAAAAACAAAACTCTTGCTGACATGTATTTTTAAAATTCTTGATAAAGATGATATGTCTTTATTCTTTTTTAATAGGAGGAAACAAAAAAGCTAAGAAGAGGACTTGAAAACTTTGACCCTTCCATTTTTGAAGAAATTGAGGATCTGAAATATAACTACAATGAAGAAGTAAAAAAAAATATTATCTTGGAAGAGAGATTAAAGCATCTTTCTGAAGAATATGGCATTCAGGTGGATAGTCCAGGCAATGTTTCTGTTGATTAGGCTATTGTGTAGTATCCTCAGTATTGATACAGAAACAAATTGTTGGATAGTTACATAATAGTGGTTTATTTGTCTGGTTTTATCCTGGAATGATACAAATCTGGGTAGTAACATAATAGTGGTTTATTTGTCTGGTTTTATCCTGGAATGATACAAACCTATTGAAGTTACAATAGTTTGGCACATGCTTAAGAGTGCAGAGTTGAGTTAGTCAACAGATGATGATATTTATATGCGCAAGAAAAATTAGTCAGTTTTACATCTGCCAACTTCTTTGCACTATTAATTTCAATTCAGAACAGCAATTTGGGTAACACACAAGTGTCAGGT
Source organism: Florisuga fusca (assembly GCA_038090715.1). Lineage (NCBI taxonomy): Eukaryota > Metazoa > Chordata > Aves > Apodiformes > Trochilidae > Florisuga > Florisuga fusca. Next base: position 153,992 of record JAAWXA010000004.1, on the reverse strand, counting down.
GAAGCTGAAGCCTTGGACTTACTCCAAGAGTTGACAAACTCTTAAAATGTGCGAAGTTCCAGATTGATAAGAATAGGAAATTTGTTCTTGCTATCACGTGCCATCATACTTCTTAACTACAGACTCAGGGTCAGTGTGCTGGATCTCTGTTCTTACATCCCTCTAGGTAGAAGGTGGCGTGAAAGTAAAGAACAAAGAATTGAAAGTAAAGTTAGTGTTTCATCCCAACAAACGGTATTTTTTGTAGAGAAATGATTTTTCATTTTGTGTGTTTTATATAGCTGGATGTATAATTTTATAGCACAGATAAAATAAAAGCCAACTCAAATGAGCATCCAGTCTCACCTTTATTATTTCTATGCCATCTTACTTAATATGCCCTTGATGAAGTTTCCCAATTGAGATGGACTCTGAAAATGTGTATTGTTAAGTAAAGTCATGTCTGTCACTTATTACTCCAAAATAGAACTAATAGACTTTTTATTATTTACTATTTTTGTCTCAAAATGGTGGAAGTACCTGTAGGATATAGTTTAATTAGGTTTTCAAGTAAGAGCATAGTGCTTCAGCTTACCTGTTAAATACAGTGAAAAGTTTTACACAAAAAACCCTGTTACAAATGCAAAAAAAATGTATCAAATTTTAGGACTAATTCTGGCCACACCTGAAATACATCCCTTACTTTTAAGAAACAACTAGATCATAAAACTAAATCTGACATATAATCATCATCTTTGTATTTATAGATTAATAATTTTATTTATAGAAGTGCAACCTATGGAACTTTTACAGTTTACTGTATTCATTAGGTTACCTATTGGAACCAGCCAGTGTTAGACAACATAATTCATACACTTGTAACAGTTTCCAGAAATGGGTTCAGAAGTTAAGGATTTTTCAGAACTGAAAATAAACATGCTGAAAGCTAGATCTCTGCTCTGGACATCAGATCTCTTGTTATATAGAACTAGACATTAAGAAAAAAATAAAATGGCACTGTACCTAGGCTGCTGCCTAAGCTAGAAGATTATTTGTAAAGACACTTCCCTGGTGGGCACAACTAGGAGGAATGCAGTATGTAAAACAATTAACTTAAAAGAGAAAAATTATTTCAATCGTTAAACTTGATGTCTTTGAGTCTTTCAAATCTTTGACCATCCAAGCTTGAAAAATGGTGAAATAAACTCTTTGGTTCAAAGTCACAGTCATATTTTGTTCTATTAAAAGAAATTACAACAGGCTGAGAATTCAGGTATGTCTCTGCAAGTGGCCAGCATAAGCCAAGATGATGGCGGTGGAGCTAAAATAAAAAGAAATAAGATCAGTTTAGAGATTTTAATACAGTAGCCCAGTATTTCCCAATTTAGGAGGTAAGGGTGCTCTAGTATCCCCTGCCTCAGGGCATATAGCCATTAATCAGTTATCTCAATAAGATGCGTAATAATCAAGCAGAAAAGGCAAACCAGAACCCAGGTGTCCTCTGCAGCTCCAGAAATAATACATACTTGCTAACTGATAAAAAAAATCACATTCATATTAACAATACTTGTTCTGTAAGTCAACATTACAAGAAATGATTTTTTTATATAAAGGAATTAAACTTTACAATGTTGAGTGATTTCTATTCAGAGACACAAGAAAATCTTATGTTCTCACTCCAAGTAATTAGCATAATGTAGATAATGAAGTTTAATATGTTGTCATGGTAGTGATTTACTGCCATGATTACTTCTACTGTCACTTGATTTGCTAGAATATTTACTACTAAAGAATCTGGAAAATAAGCCAAGACGCAAATACCTCACAATGCTTCATATATTATGAATTATTACAGTGCTTTCCACATGTCCATCTATGCAATTACCTTGATTAAAGACCCATCCTGGCAGTGCCACACAATTCCTTCAACTTGACCCTCACTGCAGCCTTCAAACCAAGACAGTATGTCATTTTGTTTCAAAGTAGGTGGATTCTTTATTTCAAATACTCCATGTGGTACCAGAAGATGTACAGGCTGCTTCTTGCTTCCTAATCCTATGTTGAAAGAAATAAAAATCTTCCTGATAGTTACATTTGATAACTAACTATTACAGCTATCTTAAAAGCACTGAAGTCCAGAACATAGACTTCTGTTAAATACAACATTTTCCTGGCTTCAAGAGAACAGTTAGAAGTAGATATTTGGTTGTCTCTTTTGCCCTTGTTAGTCACATCCTCAGTAATGATAAAGCTACTAGCTAAAGTCTTCACGTTTCAGATCGTGATACATAGTACAAACATCTTGGTTCCTGAAAATCTGGAATATTTTCTTATGAACATGGATTAATACTCAAGCCAGACTGTTAATAAATGCATTGCCTCTTCACTGGCAGCTCCACATAAATCTTCATTGAATAACACAACTATTAGAATTTGTCACAGTTTTTACATTTTGAGAATGTTGAGGCCAGGTACTTCTATTTTTCCTACCCATCCTTGCAAGTTATCTTAGCAGCAAAGCTCAGAAGTTAGAACTCATTTGTGTTCATACGGAACTGCTTTTTGTAATAAGGCTCTTAAATGCAGAAGCCACAACCAAAATTTAGCTTGAATTACATTTCCTTTTGAAAATATTAATAATATGCCATGATTTTAAAATTTCAACTTATGACTAACTCTAGGGACTCAAAGTAGGAAATTTTATTCAGCCACTTTTTTTTTTTTTTTTTTTTTTTTTTTTAAACAGACTAAGCAGTATCAGAAATACAAGTAAAACAAAGTCAAGAAAAAGCACCAACAATCTGTAAAATATTTTAATAGTAGTATGTTATAAAATAAAATTCCAGTCAGAATATTTTCTGAAAGACTGAAGTGTTTTTATAGTGACTCCTAAAGAACATGCACATGGAAAGAGGCTTATAGACACAAACAGTCTCATGACAACTCAGCTTTCTCAAGTGTGTCTTTGGGTGACTATTCTTTGTGCTGGTCCTTTCTCTGCTTTCCAAAAACATTAAATTGCTATCTTCTTTTTTAAAACTTATACAAAGAAAAGACATAGTTTTCACTCAAAATATCACAAAATAAAAAAGTATTTACAAACAGCCATACAAACTTACCATATGGATTTGCATTAATATTAGTCCCAATCAGCTCCAATGTTTGTTCTGAAATTTCTGATAAGGGCACCGGGCTGATTTCAAGCAGCCCTGGGTCAGCATGATGTTTCAGTACCAGTGCTATTCCAGGCTCATAATTTACAACAGATGAGTGCCAGCAATACTGCTTACTGTTTTTCTCCACAGGCACCCAACCTATGAGAAAGCGTTGCATTTTACCAAAGTATCTGAGGTAATCACATGCCTTCTAGAACTGTACATGGATTTAAAAACAAACCAACACAATTAACTACAGGCTGTAACAAGAAAAAAACTATGTCAGATACCAGAAAAAAGTCAGAGAAAATCAAACATGCCTTCAGCTGAAGCCCTGTAAGTATGTGAAGCAAACTGCAATTATTTTCAATGTGTCAGAAGAACAAAGCCTTTCTGGATAATGAACGAATGACATTCTGGTTTTCTAAATATGTTAACTACTACTTTTAACACTGGAACTAATTCTAATTTACTTTTAAAATGGAACACACCCACCACCACCATTTTACCTGTGCTGTATGATAGGTACCTGGCATATGTCCATTTTCATCTGGCAAAGGATTGCCATTAGAGAATTCTATGTCCTTTGCTGGAATCCAAGTACTTGGAACAGGCTTGAAATCCTCTTCAACATTCCAAACAAATTCTAGACATACAAATGTGGCAGGTTTTTGCAAACTGTTATCAAATTTTACATTTTAATCATCTTTCAATGCAACTATTAAAATACTGTCAATCCAGACATTGTTTTACAGACAGTAATCCCAGTTACTCTGTACAAGCACTGACATCTGGCACACGGAACCAGTCTACAATTGGGAGGGTTTAAAGAAGCATAGTAGCCTTTAAGTAGTTTAAAAGTTCAAAACTGACTATGATTTAAAAATAGGTACTTAAATAGACAACATAAAACGGGAGCAACTAGAAAGAACTAGACAAGGAGAAAGAATAGCAGTAGAAACTAGAGAAGTAGGACAGGATAGCATAAGCACAGTTTTCCTTGGAAGGGACCCAAAACTATCATCGAGTCTGCCTACCTGACCAGTTCAGGACTGACTACAGGTTAATGCAAGTTGTTAAGAGCATTGTCCAGAAGCTTCAAACACTGACAGGCTTGAGACAATGACTACCAGCATTTCAATAGGTTAAAGTTCATCACGCTAATCACAGCCCAATTATCCAGTGTACCTGGATCTCTTTGCATTCCCTGTGTCAGGCTAGAGGTGTTTTTCCCACAGGATAACTTACATTGCCAAAAAAGAAGGAAAGAAATCCCCACTAACCTTTGCAATTGTCCAAGGAATACAAGAATCGTCTAAACCTTTTTTCAGCCTGTTTGTTGGGTTTTCGATCCAGCCTGGCCCATAGATACGGTTGCCCTAGAGTTTCCACAGGGATAAAACCAGCAGTTTACAGAGGTAACCATATTCTGCACAGTAGTAAAATCACCTACAGATAAGGCAAGACATAATTCTCATTTTTCACTAGAGACACTGTATATCAAAAGACATTATTTAAATTCATCAATTACGGTGCATGAATATAAAAATCTGTTTGTAGAACCTTGCCTAGCTTAATACAAATTTTCCTTACAACTTCAGGTAAAGCCAAAAACCCTAGCAATGCAATGAACATTTCCTTCCAACCTCCATACTTCTTTTAATCCTTCCCAAGGAACTTAAACACATGAAAGTTTAAAACTGGGATAGTTTATTGATGTGTTCACTTAAAACATGCTTAATGTATTTTAAAGTGTAAAAGTGTAAAATCTTTAAGAGCTTTAGAAACATCTCCTATGTTTACAGTAACTATGACTTTGTGGTCAAGTTGTATAAAGAGTTGAATTCCCAATAGCTGGAATCTAATAGATCATACAACAACAGTGAGAACTAAGCAGAACAATGCTTTTAGTCAGCATGAGGAATTTGCATATGGATCTTATTACCTTTATAGGTAGTTACGTAACAGCAGGTTCCATCCACTTTTTCAGTAGGAATTGCATTGTATATATCTGCCTCTAACGCCTTTCCATTTATAGTTTCAGTTGCCAAAACTTTAAATGGCTGAAAAAAAGACAGGTATGTTAAACCCTTATTGTGGCAATGTTCTCATCAAGACCTGTTCTCATACAGATTCTTGCTCTTTGGAGCTGGCCTATTCAAGTCCAGCATTACACATTACATTACTTATTTGTAATACTATCAAATACACCCTTGGTTCTTCAAGACATGACAGCTTGGAGAAAGCTCCAAGACAAAAAAAACCCAAAGACAATTTACTTGCAAATTCCATCCCTCTTTTCCATTCTTGATTAATATTTAGATTAGTATTTACATAGCACATATAATACAGAAGGGTTCTAGTCCAACACTGCAAAATTATGAGATGTGCCTTCCCATATTACGATGGCAACAGAAAGTCATCATGACTGGATGCTTCGAGCTTGCAGTTTGGAAATTAAAGTCAATTGTATCATGCTAGTGCAACACACAGACCAGTGGAATGCAAAGTGGGAAAAGTATCTCACTCTTAAATATTTAGCATCAGTGTTTTGGATTAAAACCAGCGAAGATATAAGTGATGCAAGGGTCTGACACAAATATTCAGCCACAACTAGTCCAAGTTTCTGGAAGGACATCTAAAACCAGTGCTTCTGTAACCATTTCACTGCAAACATATGATCAGTTTTGCATGAGTTCAAAACTTTTTCTGTATAATCACCACCCCTCCCTCCTTTCTCCCTGGTCAATTTTGACTTGTAAGCTGGTCACTGTCTCTTTTTTTCTAGCAAAACATAAAGCAAGTCCTTATCTTGCAAAAGTCTTGAAACAGAATGCAGAATTCATAACATGAGCACCTTCTATATGCTTTTGTTACATTACATGAATGTCTTTTACTTTAGTAATCAGATTTGTAACCATGACATACAGCATAGATGAAGATTCACTATGAAGCTGACAGGCAGCAGTGTGTGCTGCTACTAAAAATCAGAAAACACAAACTGGAGATCTACAGCTAGGCAGGTGAGTGCCACACCAATCTGTTCCGACACTGCCTCTTACACCTTGGGAAAAGTAACTTCCATTTGGCTCCATTACTTTCACCTTGATAAGTATTCCACATCTTCGACCTTCAAATTGTAATTTTCTGTCATCAAAAAAAATTTTTAACCACACAAAACACACACACACACCCCAAAAAACAAAAAAAAAGACAAGTTTTTTGTATTTTTTTTTTCCCACAAGACTCATGGGTGAGTCGGCAGGATGGTTTCACACAAGCTCACGTTGCAGTCATGGTGGAGTGGCCTCATTCCTTGTCTTGACTGTTCCCTACGCTTACATACACAAACAAACACATCAGTGTGAGCGCCTGGATGCAAAAAAAAAAAAAGTAAAAAAATGCAGAAGGGTGGAAAAGAGCTGAAAGCTCTTGGCTCCCAAACCACCGTTCTTCCTCATATTTAAGAAGGGGAACCCTGTGGAAACCTTTGCCGTTCATTTCGCTCCTGACGTACAGTGAAACCCCTCACCTCTCGGGTGTTCCCCTGCGCGGCCGGGCCGGGCCAGGTTCGGTGGGTCTGACAGGTCGGTGCTGCTACCTCTGCAGCCCGCTCCACCCAGCAGTGGAACAACCTGCGGCCCAGAGACACCCCTGGACCCGGACCCGACCCTGGAGCCCCCGCGGGAAGTGCGGCCCCTCTGCCTCCCGCCCGGCCCTGTTCCGCCCCAGCCACCTGGTTCTCCCGCTTGGCCGACGGCTCCTCCTTCACCTCGGTCACAAACAGACACGGCACCTTCCGCTGTACCGCACCCCGGCGCCTCATAGCCCTGCCCGGCCTCCCGCTCCAGCCGCGGGCCCAAAATGAGCCGCAACTGCGCCTGCGCAGCCCCGCACCCACGGTGCGCGACGGGAATTGGAGTCGCCGCCAGAGGCCCCGGGACGCACCTGTGCTCCAGGGACGGCGGGGCGGGGCCGCCAGTTTGCCGCAGCCCCCTGCCGCGGTTTGCTCGTCAGCTCCCCGCCAGCTCTTCTTCCCATAGCGGTGTCTCCCGGGCTGGCAGGGCTGCCGGGCTCCCGCAGTGGTAGGCGGCGAGCTGAGGAGGCCGCCTGGTGGCCCGGTCGCTCGCCGCGCCCGTTCGCCGTTGGCGGTGCCTGATTCCCCCGTCCTGGCCTTTCCTCAGGCTGTCGGTGCTGCTTTCCAGGGTGCCACACGACCGGGCTTGGGGCATGGATGTCCTGTCCCCAGGCTGTGGACACCTCCCTGTGTCTGAGGTTGCCTCCGTCAGGACAACTGTCTCTGGTTACCCAGGCTGCCTGGGTACCTTGGTGTACAGCCTTATGTGGTGGGGTTTGGGTTGACCGTGGGTGGATGCCAGGTGCCCACCAAAGCTTTTCTATTGCTGCCCTCTTCAGATGGATAGGGGAGAGAGAATAACAACGAAAGGCTCCTGATAAGGAGGTAAGAGCAAGGAGAGATCACTCAGCCATTACCATCATGGCCAATGGCCAAAAGTTCATTTCATTCATTACCAATGAAATCTGAGTACGGGAATAAGAAATGAAAGCTAAATCCCCCCTACCCATCCATCCCAGGCTGAACTTCACTCCTGATTTCCCCCTATCTCTTTGCACCCTGTGGTGCAGGGGGGTAGGAAGTGGAGGTTGCAGTCAGTTCATCATGCATTGTCTCTGGAGTTCCTTCCTCCTCATACTTCTCCTGGTCCAATGTGGGGTCCCTCCCACAAGAGTGTCCTCCACAAACTTCTCCAGTCTAAGTCCTTCCCACAGCTGCAGGTCTTCACAAACTTCTCCAGCTTGAGTGATTCCAACGGGGCGCAGTCCTTCAGGAACAGATTTTCCCAACATGGGGGGTCAGAAGTCCTGCCAGCAAACCTGTTCCAGCCTGGGCTCTCCGGGAGGTCAGCCTCCTTCAGGCATTCGCTTGCTCTGAAGTGGAGTCCTTCAGCAACTGCAGGTGGATATCTGCTCCACTAGAGACCTCCCTTAGGCTGGAGGGGAATGGCCTGCGCTGCAATGGTCTGAAAGGGAATCTCTGCTTCCAGCACCTAGACCTTTCTGTCTGCAGACTTGTTTCTCTCCCATATCATAGAATCATAGAATTGTCTGGGTTGGAAGGGACCTCAGAGATCATCAAGTCCAACCCTTGATCCACTACCGCTGCAGTTACCAGACCATGGCACTGAGTGCCACATCCAGTCTCTTTTTAAATATCTCCAGGGACGGAGAATCCACTACTTCCCGGGGCAGCCCATTCCAATGTCTAATCACCCTCTCCGTAAAGAAATTCTTTCTAATATCCAACCTAAACTTCCCCTGGCACAACTTAAGGCCATGCCCTCTTGTCTGGTTGATAGTTGCCTGGGAAAAGAGACCAACCCCCCCCTGGCTACAACCTCCTATCCTCAGTCCTCTCTCCATCTGCTGTTGCCCAGCTGTGTTTTCTTCTTCTTAAATATGTTATCACAGTTGCGCTACTGCCACTGCTGAGAGGCTCAGCCTTGGCAAGCAGTGGGTCCTTCTAGAGTCATCTGAGTTTGCTATACTGAATGTGTGCAGGAACTCCTAGCAGCTTCCTACAGAAACCACCTCTAGCACCCCCCTTGTGATCAAAACTTTGCCACACAAATCAAACACTGCATGAATTCTCTATAACTAAAAAGGAGCTCCTCTTAAAGTGTCATGGTTCAACATTGGCCCGGCAATTAAACTGAATGACAGATGCTCTCTATTAATGCCCCTCCCCTCCCAGATAAAGGAATGAAAGAGAATAAGGGAGAGAGACCTATGGGTTGGAAACTAAACTACAAAGCTTTAATGAAACAGCAATGATAAACAGGACAAATATACAGAAAAATTAATACCATGTTCCTGCCCCTTTCTCCCAGTAACTCTCATGTCACCACTGAGGCTGCAGGGCAGCCCTGGGAAAGTCCAGGCTGGACTCCTGGAGTCAGCAGCAGTCGAGAGCTGGAGGCAGGAACACACAGATATGGGCTGCACGGATCAGGACCACAGGCACAGGAATGAACGGAATCCTCCCAGGATGCCAAAGCAAACAGGGACAGGCAAAGAAGAGGAATCAGGAAAAGGTTTGACCCTTGTGATCTCTCAAATCTATACTGAGTATGACGGGTATGGGATGGAATACTCTGCCTGGTCGATTTTGGCTGTCTTATCTTGTCTGTTCCTCCCCAAAGAAGGGTTTCAGGTGTGACCTCTTTACTCCTTTTCTCCTTCTGGAGGGCAAAATGTTCCTCAGAACTCAGCAGTATCCTTGGTTCTGCATACCAGTCTCAAACAGAAAATATAAACATTGAGCGTTATAAATCCTAGAAGCAGAAACTATCTGAGAAACTTGCTGTTAATTTCAGTAAGAGCATCTACTTACAAGAAACTTACCTGAAGGCAAAAGTACAAGACAAAAAAAATTACCTTAATCCTGGCCCAAAACAGGATATATAGATAGCTCTTAACAATATGAAGACTTTCTCCCTATGGCTGTTTTTGACCACCAACAGTTCATTCTTCATGGCCCTCGTCCACTTTCCTAAATTTTACATCTCGAGGCTACCCCAGACAGTTGTAGGCTTTAAGGAACAGAAAGATTTTTCATGTGATTTCTCTGTTATAAGATTTCACCAGTACTCTCCTTAATCCCAGTGATCAGACCCGGGCAGGGACAGTCTAGAGAGGCTGCGGCCCTGAAAAATGAAAAATGAAAAGGATGTGGCCATGAGGAAAAGCTTGGATTTTTATGGAGCCACAGCCTCAGTATATTATCTCTTCCCTTTATACTGCAGCTTCCTGTACAAAAATTGCAAATACAACCCAGAAAATCACTAAGAAATACCTCATTGTTGTACAAGAAATACATGGCTCAAAGAGATATTAACAGTTCCTGTGAGTTGTTAATTACTTTTGACTGAGATCAAAGGAATAGAAAGGTATCAGTGCTTTGTATAATCAAAGCCTTGTTTAATATTTCCCTTTCACATTTTCAAAGGCACTAAAATATGGGCATAAAAATACGTGCCCATTTTCCAGATCCCAGATGTATTCGCTGTTACATTACTTAGACCCCTTTTGGCTGGCTGTCCCCATCATTAGGTCCCCAAAGAGGAACCAAAGGATATTCAACTTTCCATGCCATGAAGCCCTGAAGAGTGCATTTCTGTGTTTTCATGTTGTCATTGCATGACAGATCCCCCACACCGGATTAAACTGACAATACTTGAAAATAAGTCCTGAGATCATGAGCCAAAGATCAGAAGTGGAGGGCTACTGCAGGGGTGTCAAACCTGCCCTGGTATTATATATGTATATCCATAATGTGCTGCTGAACTGAAAGGCTCAGGTGAAAGAAATTATTTGTTTCTCTCACCTTATACATGTTAAAATATGCCAGTATTTTTTTCCAGATGGTACTTCTGAAAGCATATCAGATATCTAATGTAGGTGATTCATATTAGACAGTACGCATATTAACAGTGGTAACATCTGTATTTTATTAAAAGTTTGCAAAGCTTCCAGCTCGAAATCCTGCATTCCTGAACAAACTTATATAGCTAAATTAAAACCACCAACACCCAGCATCTTAGCAGCACTGGTATTTTAAATAATCTGCTTGTTAATTAAAGTAGCAAAGTCTATCTCAGGTCAACACCCAAATGAAAAAAAAAGAAGTGTCCGTAAAATAAAAATGGAATGAAACTTTCCTGAGAAATACGGGACTTGCTTTAAAAAAGAAGGATCTGAGGTCCCTTCCAACCCAGCCAATTCTATGATTTTATAACTATCTCCTAACGAAGACATTTGCTCATAAAAGCTCCCTTGTGTAGCTATGCTTTAAGTAAACCTACGTATTTCTTTTCTCTGCCGCCACTAGGGGACGGTGCGGTCACACGAATGGGCTCGAACAACGCCCAGGCCTGAGGCAGCCTCAGCGTGCCCTTGGTTCCCGCCCTCCAGAGCTGAAGCCTCCCTGCAGCGTCCCGTTTCCAACTAAGAGAGAAGGGCCCTGTAACAGGCTTGTCATGCTTCCTAATAGCCGTTTCAGGGGAGAGGTACGACAACCTGTATTCAGAATCGCTCAAGAGCGATCTTTTGCCTCTTAAAACGTAGTGATGAGGTAACCCTACCTCTCCCTCATCCCTCACACTTTCAAAAGACATTTCTGTTGCTTCCTGATCTGGACAGTCCTCACCACAGCTTCTTCTTGGAGACACAGTCTTTGAAAATAGGTGTTCCCAGACTGAGAGTCTCCTTTCACCTTTCCAGCATGGAAATCTTTTACATTTATGCCTTTGCTTTTCATATTCTGTTTTTTGTTTTTGTCCTCTGTCTGGTTTTGGGTTTTTTGGGGGGCAGGTGAATAGGTGGTTTTGTTTGTTTCTTTCTTTCAAAATAAGGTGAGAAATATGCTGCTGTGGTACGTAATATTTAAGGCACCTGAAATTGCAGCTATGATACTTAAAATGCAACAGAATTCCTACTGCATCTTTCCTGTTTTTCTTATTCCCTAAGTAAAAGGCAGTTAGGCAGAATGAAATACTAAAATTTAAGGCACCTTTTGACGAGGTCAGGTGAACATCCAAGACTACTTCCTGTAAACTTACGTAACAATTGTAACTGTAAACTTACATAACAAACTTATATAAGTTTTATACTTACACAAACTATGTGTTTAAGAACATATATACAAAAGACAGTTTTGGGGTTTTTTATTACACATTTTTCTTCTTTGAAGACAAAAGCAATGTCTTCAGAGGCTGGTATCCTTCTTGTTGCTATTCAGGCATGATGAAGGCTTATTAATATATTTCAACTGTGAGGGCAGAATGTGCTTCCTACATCTTCAAAACTCCCTCTTCCCCCAAGGAACAGATTTGGAAGATTGTACTACACTAAAGGAGTATGTGCCAAGCACAACATACTCATGTAACCCATGGGCTTGAACACAGTAATTCACATTCTTACATTCAAGTGTATTTTGACTGATCACAGAAGAGTGGTCAGAGTGGCTTCCAAGGTTTTCACTGCAGGATGTCCTGCCAAACTGACACTACTCTTGGAGGTGAATGAGGATGTAAAATCCAGCAAGACTTTAATTTTCAAAGTGAAATTTTGCAAATTAGGTAGATACAGTTGAGAACTGCAGGAGGAACAATAGACTATGGAAGCTTGGCAATCAGTTGCAGGTTAGAACAGTGCCAGTCAAAACCTTTGTTCCATTGGGACAGGGACTACCTCATGGGGAAGAGAACAGAAACATTTTGTGCTCGTGAGCACCAGAGCATTATCTTCACAACTGAAATTGTTGGAGGATTTTTCAGTTTATTTCATAATATTCTCACATCTGTAGATCTTTCTCATACGCCAAAGCACCTGTCAGCAGGAATAGCACCAGCACATCTTGGACAGATGAACTGCTGAAGTAGACATTTATATGACTTATATCTTAGCTGTCAAGAGAAGTCTTGGGGCTGTGAAGAATGAAAAGTGAATAGTTTGTGGCTGTATTTTTGTGGCCAGTAAAAGGAATTGAAAAATATGATAACCAAAATATTTTGCACATGACTTAAAATTGGATCTTTGGGAGAGGGAGTTGTTCAATGTTTTGTGAGGTGACAGTCATGTATTCCTTAGTGAAAATGCCACATGACAGTAGCACTGAGATTCCTCATACACTAAGAGTAAAATTTCCTTCAGGTGAGACAGCTGCCATGTTTCAAGTCTGGAAGCTGGCAGATGTTTAGCATTTCTTACCTTGAGGCCAGATACCTGCTGTTTGATTTAAAGCATTAGAAGAACTATCAGCATGGCTTGAACTGAAGTTGCTGTAGAATAAATAGCCGCAGCAGTTGAACTCTCCTGATATCCTATTGCTTTATTTGCCCTGGAGTGCACTGCGCTATTTTAAAGTGACACACCTCAGGGATTCACAGCAGACTCTCCTCTCCTTATTCCAGCATGACTGATCCAACATTTGGTTTGCTGGAAAAAATGCTTTAAAAACCATTATTTTAAAAGCCATAGGATGGTACCCATTAACATTATTTAAAAGCCAAGGAATTGCAGTGAATCACATCTAGTCTAATAGACTAGCAACCACTTTTTATTTGGGTACATAATGGAAATAGGTTTTAGCTTACTAGATCATATCATCTATCTCGCAAGAATTTGATTTATGACTTATCAGAGATGCTCGAAAGAAAAACTTTAATCTCTAAATTCCTATGTGAACTCCAGGCAAACATTGCAAGCAAAAGCAAATGTCCTGATTTTAAATATATATATGCACATGCATATATAGAGGTATCAATGTTTAATTGTATTTTATTCTTTTTAATATGCACCATTTTACTGTTGTTGAAAGCACTATTTTCCATGTTACCTATTTTTTTTTTTCAGTTACCTCCTTTGTACTGTAAATTTATAACCTGTACCACCTATTTCTTAGAATCTTCAAGCTAAAATGCCTGCAATCTATAGTCCCTACATGAATAGGATATCTGTGCTGGTTGAAACTATCCAGGGTAATAAAGTATAATTTCTTCAGGCAGATTACCAGTCCCAATAGCCCGTTCCCAATAATGACCAGAAGAGGGTGCTTTAGGGAAACTGCAGACATTTCCAAAGGAAATATGGAGCACTACATACACAGAAATCTTGTTTCAGAGATCTTTTTTCTTGAAGTGAGCAATGTTTATTTTCTTTCCAAATATATTTTCCTCCTGACTAATAGAGTTGGAACAGTGAGTTCCAGAGGTTTGATTTGTTGCTTGGTTGGTTGGTTTGGCGTTTTTTATAATGTACTAAATGTATTCTGCTTTAAAATCATGTTTAAACTTCTTCACTTTCCATTAAATGACTTTTCACGTTTTCTGTAAAAAAGTAACTACACTGCAGACAGACAATTAGTATTTTTATTCCGTTAAAAATTCTGGCATTTCAAAAGGATTATAATTCAGTATTTCATTTTGCGCAAGTCATTGCCATCATCCTGCTTGTTTTTGTGAAATCAGAGCAGTTTGTTATCTCTGTTCTTAAAAATCTTCTGATGCTGCTATGCCTGCTTTTCCCCCTGAATCCTGCAAGGGCAACTTTCCACAGATAAACAAGGGACTTCCCCAGGTTAGGGGAAAAAGCACTGTGGGGAAAAGATGCGTTCCCAAGCACTACCAAAGGAAATGTTTTCCTACAAATCTTCATCGTCAGGACACTGATCCTCATGAGGGTATGCTACTGTCTCCTTTCACCTTCCCCACATGGAGAATTATTGCACATTGCTCTTCGTATGACTGTCACCCTCAATGAAGTGTAAATTTGGTTCTTGCTCATCCATTTCCAGCTTTCTTATAGACGACATTGCAGTGCTTCTCCCTGAATCACTGCTGACCACTGCAAAGGTCCAGTAAAGGGTGACAGAATGACAGGCTTAAGGATTGCTCCCAACTCTCTCGTATCAGGCAGATGGGCTAATAATGTTCTCAGTGTCTCTGCAGTTGCTTTGCACCTTGCTGATAAGAGATTATGTCTAGTATGAGGCAGATTCCAGTTTGTGGGGCAACATTGCCCTCAGGAGAGAGTATGACCAACAATGGGTGTGGCGAAGCACAGGGGAGGCTTCTGCCAAGAATGAGTGCCATGACTTTGTCACTGTTCAACAGCATTTCAGGAGGGACAGTTCAAGATGGTGGCTATCACCTGCATAGCCTTTTTACACCCAGCTTGGCCACTCAGCTTCTGACAGTTTTGAGGTGGATGAATGCAAATGAAGACAACAAAAGCCCTCATCAAGGTATATGTAGCAGCTCTCCAGCCCTAGTCTTATGGATAGAGTTTACAAGAAATAAGAATGAGATAATTCATGACTTTTCTCACTGGGAATGCCTGAACTGTTTGGATCCTAGGTATCATGCACTCCCAATCCAGCACCTAAGCCTCTAGAGCATATTTAAACTGTGAGATCTGTCACTAAGTTTTTCTTTGGGCTTTGGTAGACTATTGGTACAGATTAACTGTTGTCTTAGAAAGATTACTGGGAAAGACACAGTCCCTTTGTTTCACCTGTTCTCTGTGTCTATTGAACTCCTTCATGAAGGGGACTGTGCTAAATGGACAACACAGGATGGTGAGAGATTGGTTTCTCCACTTGAAGGGATTTAAGATTTCCTGCCTTTCTGCAAACACGGTTCTATTGGATACAAAGGTCCCAGAGCACTGGAGATTTTGAGTTTCAGATTCTTTGTTGTCGCTAGGGTGAATAATTGCTTGTCCTATGTCTGAGGAGGCCCATGGCACAAATCTGCCACAGGAAGTTTGGAACCTAGATAACCTGCCTAAAATAAACAAGGCATCTTTCAAATGCAAGAGAAGTCCCAGACAGGCAGAAAACTTGTCTGTGAGTCCTTTGAAATATTTATTTTAAATGATACATTCTGACAAAATACTTCTGTTTTGACAAATTCACATTTTCTACTGGAGCTGGGCAGTTAGAAAATTCCCAGCTCTCCCTGAGTTCAATTTAGTGAATGTATTATTCATGGCACCCTAAATAGTACCTCTCAAAACTGAACTGTCCCAGTCATTTCATTCTCCACATAATCGATGTTTTCCCAAGCCTCTCTTCATTTTTGTTGTCTGTATACCTTCTGCCACATCCTTTTTTGATGAAGTGATCAGTGCAGACAGCAGTTCAGAGGAAGCTCTTGCATTGATTTATATGATGGTGTTCGCTTTCAATATAATTTTCAACATCTCTCTGTTTGCATCCTAACATTCTCTTTGCTCTTTCAATCGATTCCGTGTATTGAGCAGAGACTGTTATTGAGTTGTTCAGAGAAGTATCCGAGTTCTTTTTTTCCCCTTTGTGGTTGCAGGTAATTTAGAGCCCTGTAAGGTGCGTTACTAGGTCAGAGTATTCTTCCCAATGTCTATCATTATCTCTTCTTTCGGAGCCCTTCGAGGCAGGAAGGCAGCAGAGGTACTGCAATCAGGTTTCCCCTGAAGGAGCACAGCTTGAAATTTGGTCTGGGACTCAGTGAGCACACTGCACCAGCAGCCATCCAGGAGAGATGGGGAGGTAATGGCTTCCCAAAGAGACCTATCCTCTTCATCATTAGTGTGACACCCCTCACAGTTACACTTTCCAGCTGCAAGTTACTGGAGGAACAAATATTAAAGAGAAGGAGTTAGATTTATCAAAGAATTGTGCCTCAGAAGCCTAGGTTTTACTGCAGACTGTATGGGATATGAAGAAATTATTTCCTACTGCTACTGTACCTGGATCCATCATTGGTCAGAGCCATGTTTTGGGATGAGACACAGCAAGATAATTGATTTCATTTAAATTGCTAATCCCAGTCCTATAAAACTATCTGTTGCCTTACCTTAAATGTTCTGGTTTCAAGGCAGCTGAAAGCTTCATGAAAAACTAGCCTCTCAGCTGCTGGGGAAATGCTCAGTGCTTTTTTTTTTTTTTTTTAATGTGCTTTTAATTGGCCTTTCTACCAGCTGTCTGCAAGCTATGCTGAGAGTTGAACACACTAGCCAAACAACATAGGTTTTCTGTTGTACACAAATACAAATAACAAAACAGGCAAAACCCCGCAAATTTTATTGTAACATTGAAAAAAAACTAAAGCTTTTTATCTTTTTGCCACAAAAAAAAAATAGTTTAATATTAGAGTGGCTATTTAAAAGAATAAATGATCTGATTTTGTGGATGAAGATTTTCTACACCTAGTTGGCAACTGCTGAGAGATCAGTTTACTTTCTTGCATTTTTGCACCATAACAGTTTGCTGCCTGTAAAAAAAACAACATGGATTAAACTACATTCATTTTTCTGGCAGATTAAGCAGCTGTCTTCTGTCAGCTTCCCTGCTCAATCCTACTTGCTGGTCCTTACCAGCAAAATAAATTTGTCAGCTACTAAAGCATTGAAGTAGGAATGATTCTTCCCATATATTTACAGCTCAATGGCAACAGAAGTTATATTTCCAATTTACCTTTCAATTACTTCCAGGAGAGAGCCTGCTCATCACAGCTTGCTCAGTCATGTCCTGGAAGTATGTTTAAAAGGAAATGCCAGAAGAAACTCTTCTTCCTAATAGAGGGACATTAAACATCCTGTTGAATATTGCTTTTGCAAAGGGATGTAAATAGGGTATAAAGAATCTCCTAATGGTAATAATAAACCAGTAAAACAACAAAACCAAGCCCCCCAGTCTTATGAGCTGCTAACTCTAAAATTCAAGCAGGCCTTCAGAAATATCAAATTTTTAGTTTCATTTTTCTTTCTCCAGGAATGATCAATACTGAAAAGGAAGAGGAATCAAATCAACTTCTCTATGACTCCTGTTCCTATGACTCCACTCTTCTGATTACTTAACAACATCTGGCAAATGCAGAGGCTGCAGTCAGAATTGCTGGGGTATAGATGAGAAGAGTTTAGCAGATAAGCTTGATAATGAAGCTTGAGAAGTGGCAGCATCCTGCTCAGCCTCTGCTGTGTTGGAGGGACTTACTGTCCCTGTGATGCCTATTTTGCATAGCTTTTTTTTTGTTTTTTTTTTTCTTTCCCCTAACTGAATGGGATTTAACTGCAGAAGAGTGAAAGTGATTGGGTAAATGGCACCTTCCTGGTATAGTGACACTTCCATTATCTTTATCACTTTTCTGCTGTTTGGCTTTTCCCCTCTCATCTGCCCCCCAGGATTTTCACCTACAAATGTGGAATGTCTACACCATTTCTGGGATCATCATGGAGGACATTTGCTTTGGTCCAGGTCTTGAGAGTTTTCTTCATGGTGTGAGCTGTAAATTAGACAAAGAGAAAACTTTAGGTAGTGTAAAAAGGCTGCAGAAGTTTACAATCATTCTGCAAGGCACAATCTGGGGACTGGGATGTAGAGGTACCCAATGATATTGTTAAGTACAGTGAGAAAGAAGTGAAGTGTCAGTGTAATCTCTCACAAACTGAGTAGTGATGAAGATTTAGTCTCATTTCTGGAATTAAAAAAACACAACAAAATAGCCACATTATAGAAAATAGCCAAAGTGCAAAGTGTAGGCCAGGTAGAGATAAAACATGAGTCACAGAAGTCATTTGGGAGATGTTAGAGGCAAAATAGCTGAGGAAACCTCATCTTGGGGAAAGAAAAATCCAGTGGATAACTCAAATGGTGCACTACCTGATCCTTTGGCAACTTCCACTTTTTACAGTCACCAAGCTTGAACAGACACTTGGGCTGCCCAGCAGGTACAGTGAAAATGGACTGGGGAAAAACTCCCCAGGACCAGCTGGATGGGAATCTGGTCAAACATGAAATGTGAGAAAAGCGTCAGAGTTTTTGTAGCTAGTACAGAACCTGGAGGTACTTCCTCATTCTTAGTGCTGTGAATTACCTTTTGTCTTCAGATTTCTGTCTGTAAAGAATGGGAGCATCCTTCCCTTTGCATCCTTACTGCACAGTGTATTGCAGGTGCTCAGTCTAATGGTGACCTCAGTTCACTCCTGTATACTTTAGTGTTTATGGGAACTTTGATATTTTATTATACCATTGTTCTTTTGTTCTGCAGGTTTCTTGGCAGTTAAAAGCATTATTTTGAACAAGATGGAAGCAAAAATACAAAAATATGAAGCTTATAGCCATCCCTCTTGAAAGCTGTTTTTTTTCTGAGAGAAGATTAAAAACTAGAACAAACCAGAGAGTGCAGCTAAAAAAAAAATAAAACAGAAGGTCACTGTTTATTTATAATTCTGAGTTCTTGAATTAAAATAAATCCTGCTATTATAATCACTTCTTTTGAACTGCTAAGTAATAAAGTCTTATTCCTTCTCAGTATTTTTGCCCTTAATACTATGTACCGAAGTAGAGAAAAAGTGCTTTTGTACTTTACCCAGCTTTTCATAAACATCTGCTATCACCATTATGTCAGGACTTAATAAATAAGGAATGATTTTCTTTTGCCAAAAGAAAACAGTTCAATAACAATTCAGACATCCCTTTTGTGTCCAGTCTTCTCTGGCCTTGCCTGATCTTCTGCTGTGAGATTCTGTTATATCTTTTATGAGGTTGAACTCTTGCTTTTAGTGTTATAAAATATGGATTGAGGGAAAACAGAAGTATAAATCTGTCAGTAACCAGAAAGTTTTTAGTGGGTAGGTAATCAACACAATATGGACTTTTTTTGTGAAATACAGACAGACACTGCATAGTACTTAGGTCATGTTAAACCATGTGGGCACAACCCACATATTCTTTCAAAAGAGGAGAATTAGCTTCTGTCACCAGGAAACAGTATCTATGTGTTGGCACCACTATGAATTCAACTGGCAATTTTGCCTCTTAAATGCATTTATGCAGTGAACTTCTTAGTTTGTTCTTTTCTTCTTTGTTGGTGTCAGTGATGTTCTACAGTGGGTCCCAGGCTGTGGCTCTCCTAAATGATTGTAGTTAGATCCATTCTGGACTACTGCTGCAGTTATGACCAGGACAGATACTTTTTCTATCCAGATGCTTTAGTCTAATTCTAATTTTTTCTTCTTGGTCATAATAACTATCCAGAATGAATCTATGAAAGGTACTAAAATCAATTGCGTTCACTTCTTACCTAAATAGGATGGACTACAGCATAAGGTCTAAATATTTATTAAGACCTTCCATGTTTTGTATGAGGGAATGTAGATAAATTCCAAATATTAGGTACAAGTTCAAGCTGCTGTTTTAATGGGGGAGAGAAATGCTTTTGCCTTCTACTGAAAGAAAAAAGTAACATGTAATGTTACAACTAACATTGTCACACCAATGAACAAAAAGGGACAAAAGGAGGACCCAGGAAACTCCAGGCCTGTCAGCCTGACCTCAGTGCCTGGCAGGGCTATGGAGCAGATCATCCTGGGGGCAATCACACAGCACCTGCAGGATGGACAGGGGGTCAGACCCAGCCAGCACGGGGTTAGGAAGGGCAGGTCCTGCCTGACCAACCTGATCTCCTTTTATGCTCAGGTGACCCACCTGGGGGATGAGGGGAAGGCTGTGGATGTGGTCTGCCTGGACTTCAGCAAAGCCTTTGACACTGTCTCCCACAGCATTCTCCTGACAAAGCTGTCAGCCCACAGCTTGGACAGGAGCACCCTGTGCTGGGTTAGGAACTGGCTGGAGGGCCGGGCCCAGAGAGTGGTGCTGAGCGGGGCTGCATCCAGTTGGCGGCCGGTCACTAGTGGTGTCCCCCAGGGATCAGTGCTGGGCCCAGTTCTGTTTAATATCTTTACTGATGATTTAGATGAGGGGATTGAGTCTATCATCAGCAAATTTGCAGATGACACTAAGCTGGGGGGGAGTGTGGATCAGCTGGAAGGCAGGAGGGCTCTGCAGAGGGACCTGGACAGGCTGGAGAGTTGGGCTGATTCCAATGGGATGAGGTTCAACACGGCCAAGTGCCGGGTCCTGCACTTTGGCCACAACAACCCCCTGGGGAGCTCCAGGCTGGGCACAGAGTGGCTGAGAGCAGCCAGACAGAGAGGGACCTGGGGGTTTGGATTGACAGGAAGCTGAACATGAGCCAGCAGTGTGCCCAGGTGGCCAAGAAGGCCAATGGCATCCTGGCCTGTATCAGGAACAGTGTGGCCAGCAGGACCAAGGAAGTGATTCTGCCCCTGTACTCAGCGCTGGTGAGGCCACACCTCGAGTACTGTGTCCAGTTCTGGGCCCCTCAGTTCAGGAAGGAGATTGAGGTGCTGGAGCAGGTCCAGAGAAGAGCAAGGAGGCTGTGAAGGGACTCCAGCACAAGTCCTGTGAGAAAGGACTGAGGGAGCTGGGGCTGTTCAGCCTGGAGAAGAGGAGGCTCAGGGGAGACCTCATCACTCTCTACAACTCCCTGAAAGGAGGGTGTAGCCAGGGCGGTTGGTCTCTTTTCCCAGGCAGCCATCAGTAAGACAAGAGGGCATGGACTTAAGCTCTCCCAGGGGAGGTTTAGGTTAGATATTAGGAAGAAATTCTTTACAGAGAGGGTGATCAGGCACTGGAATGGGCTGCCCAGGGGGATGGTGGATTCTTCATCCCTGGAGGTTTTTAAAAAGAGACTGGATGTGGCACTCAGTGCTATGCTCTGGTAGCCACAGTGGTAGTGGATTAAGGGTTGGACTTGATGATTTCAGAGGTCGTTTCCAACCTGGATGATTCTGTGATTCTGTGTGTGAAATTGCATACCTTTATAATGAGGTGTGCTTAGAGAATAAACAGAATCTGGCAACTGAATAAGGTGACAAATAGACTAAGACTCAACTGTTCTGGTTAGAATAAATGCCTGGGCTTCTGTATCTCCGTACCTCACTGCAGGTCCATACACTTGCTAACAGCCCCTTTCTGTTCCTCCAGTTATTTTAATCCTTTTGATTACTTTATGTGGTACTAACTGGAAGTGTTCATAGGCAGGGGTAGATCTACATAGTTTCTGGGAGTTTCTTTATTCCCTGTGACCTGATGTGTCAGGTTTGCTAACTATGCACAGGTCAAAGATAAACTTAACATTGAACTTACTAGCATTTGTTATTTATCTGGGGAATAACTGCCTTTTTCAGAAGTCTCATAGCTTATGCTGTTGGATGTCTGAAAAAAAAATGCAAGTATCACAAAACCACAAGAAAGGTATATCCTTATTTTACGTGAGATATATCACAGGATTTGGGAAAGGAAAATCAGAAAGAGTCTTTTCCAAATAGGTTACCACAAAATTTTGATTTTGTTTTCTAAGCTGAAACAATGGGAGGAGGCCGTTGAGTCCTACTCTTTATCTCAATAACTAAAATTTAAATATCTTTGTGTTGGGATTGGATGACCTTAGGAAAATCCTTTAGAAAACTCTCTCTTGCCCTTCCTGACAGGTTCCCATGGCAGCTGACTTACTGGTGTTTGCTGCTTCAGTGGCACTTTTCCTATTTACCAAGCTTACACAAAAAACTGCATAACTACTCCCATGGCCGGTAAAATGCATGATTAAAATGTAAAAATATCAATGTTTGAGTGAGTGTGCTTGGTGGAAAAGAGGAGTATGCAAATTTCCTGTAATCTCAAAAGGAATACAGTGCATAACTTTATGAGAGCAAATGTGATTTCTTTGTAGCACCTCCTAGGTTCTACAGCCTGATGACACAAAAGTCTCGGTTGCAAGGCTTGCAGAAGCAGCTGGGCTTGGGGTACCTTCTACGCTTTAGAAACAGATCCTCTTACTCCTATTCTTTATTTCCATCAATATACTTGTGACCAGAATGTGTAACATGCACCAGTTATACTTAACAGTGTATGGATGTGTTTCAGTTGTATCAACACACACACAAATAGTTGAATTTCAAATCAGACTTTTTTCCCTGGACCAGAAGTCTATTTTTTAATAAAGAAAAAATTCTTAATATGAATACTCTTGATACAAAAGGATACAAGTATATAAATGAATGTAGTTTAATGAGGGCTGAGGGTGAATACTGAGTATAGTATTGCTGGTGAGGATTGATTCCTAAGTGAATAAACTATAAGTTTCTTAGAGATTAGCAGCTGCTAGAGATGAGTTAAACAGATCCTTCTTTCAATAATTATAAGGCTGCTGAGACTGATGCAGGACTTATGATGGCATGGATGTGGTGATGTGGATAAGGTATTTATTCAGGAAGGCAAAATGATTGTTCAGTTAAACTCTTCTGACTTTTACTGTGATTATTGTACTGATATGGTTTTTGTAGAATGAAGTAGAGGGATGCTAGATTTGTCACTAGTCTCTCCTTCAGGGACTCTACACTCTCTGTCAGTATCTACTGGCCTGAATTCTTCAG
This sequence comes from Florisuga fusca, assembly GCA_038090715.1. Lineage (NCBI taxonomy): Eukaryota > Metazoa > Chordata > Aves > Apodiformes > Trochilidae > Florisuga > Florisuga fusca. The sequence continues at coordinate 131,001 of JAAWXA010000004.1, read as the reverse complement.
CCTCTGTTTACCTCTGGTTGTGTTACAAATCAATGTATAATATAGATTCTCTTCTTACATCTTCACAGATTTTTTTTTCATATTTGTATTATAAAACAAATGCCATACTTGAAGATGAACTATTTAGTTATTTGCAGCTTGTCTTCTACCAATGGGAGAAAAATGGGACTTATTTACTCTTATGTTTAATAAAACCATTTTAGAATGGACAAGACTTCCCATTCTAATATTTTTATTGTGTTTTTTCTTTATTAAAATATTGGTTAAAAAACTGTAGCAAAAGATTTCACAGCATTTGTACAGAAATCTAATTAATTAAGAGTAAATCTTTTTGTGTAGCTAAAAAAGACTTCATGGGTAGCAGGACAGCTATCATAATTAAGGTTTAAGTAATATTGTCTAATTTAAATACCTTTCTTGCACTTTTATTTAATTTGCATATTTACATTTTCTTTTTCATATTTAGAAATTGTCAGCATGACACTTCAGCTGAAAAAAATTTTGTTTTTTAAGAATACATGGTAAGGTATTTATTGTTAGGTTTTTTTCTGTCTCTTCTGGGAGGAAAAAAAAGGGTTATTTCTTTCAGAGAGATTAACCTCTTGAATTCTTTGCATGGTACTCTAAGAATAAGACCCAGGAGACTTTTACAGAACACAACTTTACTTAAAATTGGGTAAGGTTATAAAGCTTGACAAGAAACACACGACGATCCTGCTCTCAAGGCAACAGGTTACAGCTAGTGGAACTTGGCAAAATGGTACTCTCAAAACCAGAAGTTTTGTAACAAAGTTCTGTCTTTGCAACAGAACTTTGCAAAGTTAGAAATGGTGTTACCCTTATGTCCCAAGAATAAGATTAGAAAGAGAGAGAGATAAGAAAGAGATGAAGAAAGAGGGGATAGAAAAGATATTGCCACCCTTGAATCCAGGGATGATCTCAGCATGATGCTGTGGTCCTTGGATGTTGGGTACACACACCCAGCATTTCAAATCTGCCTCTTTTATGCTTCCTGGCTGAGGCTTGGCCTACTCCACACAGACTCAGTGTTGGGTTTGAGAATGTTACGTAAATGAGTCAGTGGGGCATGAGGGTCCAGGTGGTCACTTGACCTCCCCTCATCAGGTTGACTGAGCAATGACCCTTATGTCTGCACATGCATCCTGTTCGGTAGCCTTACACAGGATTTTCACAGGAAGATGCTCTGCCTCTGCAGGACCTCACTTGCTGGCCACGGTTCCTTACTGAATAAAGAGTGTCCTGTTGATCAGGATGGCCACTGAATGAGGGGCTCCCCTTGCAAGAGAAGTAGTGTTCAGGTGGCTTATCGAATGAGGACCCCACCCAAGCACGATGTCCAGTTTCTCAGGGCAGATTTTTTGAGACAGTTATTAATTTCAGAACCCTACAAGATGTGAAAAGCTCTGCTGTTAACTCCAGTGAGTGTCAGAAGATCTGTGGTATATCAGGCTTATTGCATAAATCTCCTTCATAATAAGGCCATATAGAATCAAAACATATTTGATTCATTTTTTCTAAATTTATAGTTTTCAACTTTTTAGCTTGTTTCCACCTCCCACAATGTTTAAAGCCTTGTGCTGAGTTGTGCTGATCTGGATTCATAAAGTAATTATTAAAAGCCTTTGATATTTATGAGAGATCTGAAATATTTCTACTAATTAATTATTGATTTCCCAAGTGATTCAATCCTACCAATTTGTAATAAATATTTAAGATGTCCACAGAATAAAAAGACTTGGTTTGTTGGTTGGTTGTTTTTGTTTGTTTGTTTGTTTTTTCGTTTATTTGTTTGTTTAATTTTGCCTTCATATTGTGAAGTCTGAAGCAAGAGTCTTTTATTAATAAAACTTGACATTTCTTTATCTATGTGGATTTTAGTGTGTACCATATATACCTGTCTTAGTGTTGATGGCTTGTTCCCGGAATTAGCAACACAAATCAGTTGTTGTATCTCCAGAACTATTCATTAGGCAGCATCCTGCAGCAATTGCTGGATCCTGCAGCATCTTGCACATCTCAGTGATTTCACTCACTCAGAATCCTAAACTGAATGTGAATGGTCTCAGAGAGGTTTATGAAGGCTCATGAAGATGTTTATGCATTATGTTGAGAGAACTAGAACTTCAGAAAGTGAATAGAAAAACACCCTGAGTTTGTAGGCAACCTAGAGTTGATTTGAAACAGTAAGTACAACATGTCATCTGTTTTTTTTGTGGAGCTTCAGAAGTGCAGAAGTTAAGCATTCTTCAGCAAAAGACTAGATTCTGCTTGAAATTCAGAAAGCAGAATCTTATGCTGAGAGTAGTCCCCTAATTTTTTTCCAATGCTCTCTCTAAGGACTGATAAGAGCTAATCACTGAATTTTCAAAGCATGACTTCTGTAGAAGGAGAAGGCAGTGGCAGTGTGGTGCTGCCTTTCTCTTAAATTATTTCCTGACAGGTTAAATAATAGGAGGAGAGAAATATGATTTTGTTATCTCATTGTCTTTTAAATAATTCAAGGTTAACTTAGCTGTAAAGAAAATAAGATGAAAACAGGATACCAGTACTCTGCTGAGACCATGTTCCACCCGTCTGGCTACTTTGGGATCTTTAACCAGTCACAGTTCTAGTACATTATTTTCCAATGTACAGGCATATTTTAAACAAGGCTAGAAAATCCTCTTTATTTCAGACAGTGTACTTTTCTTTCACACCACTGTCAAGCATAATCCTTTATTGTTATGCCAGCTATTCACAAAGCTATTCTACATCCTCTGTGTACACAGTCCTTGCTAGTCTGGGTAAGATGCTGCTGTTAGCATTGAGGTATTGTAATGTTATTGCTGCTTCTCTTTAAAAATCAAAGCTATCCTTTCCTTGTCAGAGACTTAAATTCATGAAGCTACACTCAAAAAGGATGTCTAAAACGTGTAATCTTACCTCCTCAGTATGACAGGCTATCAAGTTTTACACTGATGGCTTACATCAAACCCAAAGACTTGCAAAGACTTGAAGTCCTGCACTGCTTGTGGTAGGATACTATCTGTAATCCAGCTCACTAGGTCTCTTTTGTTTGAGGTTTTTCACTATGTGCAGTGAAAATACGATATACGCAGTTGGAGAGCTCTATACCCTTTGATGTCAGTATTTTTCCTCCCGAATCCTTGAGCCACTCACAATCTCAACAACTGCACTCTGTTTTTACTTTTATTGTCTGGAGTGGCTTTAACTCAGTGGAGTTCTTTCAGTTTAGCAACAGCATTCTTAGCAAATCTGAGCCTTCACCACACAGCCATGCTTCATCAGATGAACCCCTGTGCAGAGCTGTGCTATCCACCTAGACCACATAAGTCTGGTAACTGCTTATCTTACAAGGTTTACAGAGAAACAAGTGTCTCAAGTTGCAGAGACACAGCTTCATTTCCCATATAAACTCAACATTCCTGTTTTAGATATCCCAAGGTTATTGTTACCTCTTTTAGAAGATGTTTTGAAGAGTTGTGAGACAATTAGAGTTGTTGGAATGATTCTGAGTCAACAGACCTGTAATCTTAAGGATGTAACCTGCATCTGAGTTCTTGGACACAGCTCTCTGCTATTTGTCTGTGTTATGACAAACATTGTAGCACTGTGATCATTTATTCAATCATTCATGTTCCTCTCTAACAGTAACTTTCTAATTATTTACTGCTCTTTTGTGAGGTTACAATGTAATTTACATCTGTTTCTGGGGCAGTATCGAATACATTTACTTTATAATTATTTGTGTATACCCTCTTTTGATCCATACTTGCCATAAAGATACATTCATAATTAATGTCACAGGTCTGCATTTATTTCCAGAGATCAAGAAAGTATTAATTCCCATAGCTCATTTGGACCTGCAAGGGAATAAAAATTTTTAGACCTAGATAAATTATTCAGATTTCTCCTTTGGTGGTTTGTGCATGATTTGTTTGTTTGTTTGTTTTTAATTTTTTTCTGCTTTTTTTTGTTTGTTTGTTTTGGTTTGGTTTTGTGGGGGTTTTTTGTTTGTTTTTGTTGGGGTTTTTGTTGTTGTTGTTTATTGCTTTTTGCTTTTGGCTTTTTGTCTTTTTTTTTAAAAGCAACTAGTTGAGTATTTACCAAATGAACATATTTAGAACTAAAGGTAGCTACACTCAGATAACTCATCTGTTTAAAAGAAACAAATGTACCTAGATCTTTGCAACTCTGAATGTAAGCAAAAAAAAAAAAGGAAACAAAACCACTGAGTATAATGCTGTAATAAAACATCAAAACACATAAAAAAACTCTGTCACCAATGTATTGGCTTTGTATGGACTCATAATTAATTCATAGTTTGCCTCAACTGTGGCTGGGGGAAAAGACATAAACAAGGAATGTGAGGTTTTGCTGTTTTCTCCTTGCTGACTTCTTTTCTGCCAGATTCCAAATGAAATGAAACCAAAACTGGCACTACACAAAATCTGATTCAGATGAAACTTCAGACACTAAAGCCATTTAGCATTCATTTCCTAAATAAAAAATGAGTTGTCTGCAAGCCGCCTTGGCATGGTCTTGCAAAGCTCAGTACATAAAAAAAACCAGCCAGTGAAGTCAAATGCTACTGAAATAAAAGAAAACAAACCTTCTCTGCCCACTCCTCCTTTCTTCTCTTGCAATTTCAGTATGGATGTAATATTCCAGATAAAATAGACACTTATAAGCCTGGATTCAGGAGCTGAATGTATTTCTGTATCATCAAGTCATTGCAATACAATCTAAAAAAATGACATGTTTCCACCATTTCAACTATTCATCCAGCAAAGGAAGAACTGGGACTCTTGCCTCTTCCCTGCAAGTATTAGCTACAATCATACCTTCTTAGAGGTTAGGTATCTTTAGCATATTCTAAGTGTCCAAACTATGGCAGTAAGAAAAGGAGTCTTTTGGATGCCTTTCTGTCTAGGCAGTAGTAGTGGTTTCTATTTGGGGTCAGGTATCTTGATGAAAGCTTATAATGGGTTATATTGCTTATAGAGCAAGGCATCTGTCAATTGGCTTCAATTCGCTATACTTAAGCCTTTCCATCCACTGAAAATAATTAGACATCTATAAATCAAAGCTCTTGAGAAGTACTGCTATGACTGTAACTACAGGTCTTTTGGAAATGTTTTATGGGAGAGAAATAAAGTGAAGCATAGACTTAACCAAATTCAGAATTTGGAAGATCAATGTTGGAGAGAGGCAGCAAATTTAAAAAATCTAAAATCAGGGTATTTACACACTGAAATATGTATTGTCTTGAGACACAGAAAATCTTCATGGCTGAACAGGTTTAGTGAATGAAGACAAGAACAGCCAAATATAACTGTAAGTATATACATTAACCTTCGCATGATTCAGGCCTTTCTTAATAAGACTTATCACAATTGTGTTTCATGATGAAATTAACAAAAGAAAACATATAACTTTTAGAATTCCTTTATTTCAAGATGAGATTAAAACAAACAAAAAAGTGATCTATAGGTATACTCATTTTTTAAAAACTGAAAACTGGTTTGTTTGAAAACTGTTACCTTGAAAATGTAATATTTACTAACCTCTTGCCTCCCTCTTCACTGAAATTAGTGGAAAAATAATATATTTTTTTTCTAAGGCACTTTTAAGTTAAGGTTATATGTTGCTCTTTTGCTCACACCATGGCATAAATTCTAATACTGCACGCACATAGGCAAGTTTAACTGTACCATTTTGAATAGTTCTCACTACTACAGTAAAGAAAACATGTAGGGATACAGTTAAATGTCAGTAATTAAAGGAATTAACATTTCACCTTTACAGTCTTGTAGTTGATCATTCCCCAGCCTGTACCTTTTCAGTGTGGCAAGAAAGTTTAATAGCAGATTAAATGAAAAGAAATCCTGATTTTTATAAAATGTGCCCAGGGAACATGTCAGGTGGTTTCATATTTAGGGAACTCTTGTCCTTTTTACTTCATTTTCAACCCAGTAACTATCATCTGGGTGTCTAACTTTTTGGCAGAAGCTGATTAAGAGCAAGATATTGGAAGCGTGTTCTTCCTCTGTCAGACACATAAGCATGTTTTTCATGACCGCAGACTTTTATCTCCTAGATATGAGTGTGGGCTTTGGGCAGCCTTATACTTTTAATCTCCTTACGGTAAATATGTCTTTGTCAGTTTCATAATCTTCAGATGGTCACCATTTACAGAAAATTTTCTTTTGTTCAGAGTTTTGCTCACAGGTTGCACTGTTGAGAGGAGTTTTCTGTGATTCTACATATTCCTGCCCCCATCCCCTCTGAGTTCTTACTGTGCAGGGATCTGTGTTCACATTACCTACTGCTTCCCTAAAATAATACTTTTGAGTCTTTGCACACTGTCTTTCTGCATCTTAGATTCTGGCTGTTTCCATGCATACAGAGTGCCAGAGGGAAAAGGTTCTATGAAGAGATGATATGGCACACAGACACATAGTCTTCCAGACCAGGGGACTTTGGATGTTTAGTGAATAGAAAAGGTCTGTGTTGTTGGGAGCAGGGAAGGAAAAGAAAGACTGAAGGTTGACGCCCGGTTGACATCAGCCCTAAGGAAACTCCCAACACAATTTTTTTAGGATCACAGAGACAAATGCTGTAGAGTGAACCATGTTAGTATGAAAGACATTTCAAAATGGGGCAGGCTGTTTGTGGGCGACGTTTAGCTCAGTCCAGAAAGAGAAGTATGGAAGCTGAAATGTCAGATCTTCTTCTGAATGTAGATTGCTTGTATCTCTGATATTTATGTTAGTTGTTAAAGGGTAATTAATCTAAATGGCAAATCTGTGATCAGTTTTTGGCAGATGTTTAGGTAAGATGAGCACTAGCTGGAACTAAGCTCCCCTGCCTCTGAGTTAATGAACCCTCTAAGGGGAAATGCAAAGCTTGTTCAGGCAATGATAAAAATCAGTAGCTGAGTGATGATGAGAAAGTAGCTAACAGGGCAGTCTGCACAGTGGCTTTGATCAGGAAGGGCAGAAGGAAGAACAACTCAATTTGGTCGACAGGGAAGTTTGGGGAGTGATTAACTCCTGGGAGGAGAGGTCGTTTCTTTGGCAGCACTTAGGAAGAGCAGTTGGTAAGTTAGCTAGAGGGAAATAGCTGAGGGTTTGCTGTGTGCCTGCCTTTCAAGGCTATGTAAAAAGGGAGTGTAGAGGCTTAGAAAGATCCTTAACAAAGGGATGAAACCTTACCATGCCCAGCTGAGGACAAAGGGCAGTAGCTTAGTGACTTCCAGGCGTACAAAAAGTCAGTTTGCACTGAGATTATGTATTGATAGAGGTGCAGAGCACCTCATATCAGCCTATGCCTCTTGTCTTGATTCACCTGAGTATTTCCTATATATTGGTAGCAAACCTAATAAGTGTACAGCTGGGTAAGAGAAGAGCAGTCCTAAGCTTTTCTTCAAAGGAGAAATTAAATTAGTATAAACTTTCAGACCCAAATAATTTTTAGTTCAACATGCAGTGCGAAGTCCCCCAGCAGAATGAAAGCTGCTAGATTTATTGCAAGAAGTGCAATAGATACTGTTTTGGGCAGCCAAATGCCATGCTGGTGGCAAGGGCTTCAAGTATCATAGAATCATAGAATTAGCCGGGTTGGAAGGGACCTCAGAGATCATCTAGTCCAACCCTTGACCCACCGGAGCAGTTGCTAGACCATGGCACTGAGTGCCACATCCAGTCTTTTTTTAAATGTCTCCAGGGACGGAGAATCTACCACCTCACCGGGCAGTCCATTCCAATGCCTGATCACCCTCTCCGTGAAGAAATTCTTTCTAATATCTAACCTGAACCTCCCCTGGCACAACTTAAGACTGTGTCCTCTTGTCTTGTTGAAGGTCGTCTGTGAAAAGAGTCCAGCTCCCACCTCTCTACAGCCTCCTTTCAGGTAGTTGTAGACGGCAATGAGGTCTCCCCTGAGCCTCCTCTTCTTCAGGCTGAACAGCCCCAGCTCTCTCAGCCTCTCCTCACAGGATCTGTGCTCGAGTCCCTTCACCAGCCTGGTTGCCCTCCTTTGGACCTGTTCCAGGACCTCTACATCCTTCTTAAACTGAGGGGCCCAGAACTGGACACAGTAGTAGGATGCTTGCACTGAGAGACTGGACAAAAGGTGGCAGCTGAGATTCAGCTTTGACTCCTTCAAGGTAAAACATCTCAGAAATGCGTCCATGTTGATGCAATATTAAATTTGGAATTGGTGATTACAGTTCAAGAAAGAGATTTTTGACAGCCCTCTGAAGTCATTAGATTCACGTGCAGCAAAAAAACCAGTAAGATGCTGGATATCATCAGGAAGGATGTGAAGACCAAGACAGAACTGAAGTGCTGAAAAGAGACAAGAGTTTGAAAAAGGCAACTGGAACCATCAGTGGGGTAGAACATCTGCCTAATGAGGAAAGACTGGGACGTCTCAGCTTAGAGAATGCTGAGGAGGGAGCTGAATTTGGAGCTGTTATTCACTGAGTCACATAATACAAGAATTAGAGGGTGCTTGAAACAAGAAAAGGTTGATTGAAGGCATAATTTCTTTATACTCTAGGCGGTGAGCCTCTTAATGTTACTACCACAGGAGGATGTAGAAGCAGGGGCTGTCATCAGGTTCAAAAAAGAATTAAACAGATTTATAGAAAAGAGTTCTGCTAGTGGAAGGTGCTCCCTCCAGTAGTATCACAAACATAGTAGTTGCAGATGCTGGGAAAGTAGAGAAGAAGGAGACAGGAAAATTTTTAGTCTTGTCTCCACCTCCAAAGTAATGTCTCTTGCTGCCACTGACAGAGTACTGTGGTAGGTAGACAATTTGTTTCACCCTGGAGAGTATTTATTTTGTTATGGAGTGAGTGATCTTTAGCTCAGGTTTCTGGAGTATCAATAAATACAAATGAGTATTCCTGAGAGAAAACTGTGAATTTCTAACATCTTTTTGAGGTTGTTTTGAGGCATGACCTGATCCACGTGAATAGATCCTCAGTGCTGAAAACAAGTCTTGATTGTGCAGCTTCTTGCTTTGTGGTCTTCATAAATCATGGTATCCTAGTTTTGGATGATGGAAGTCAACTTTATCTTGTATGCTTTCTATACTGCAATAATCAAACCATAGTATGTGGGCAATACACGGGGTATACAGGAAACATGTCACTTAAGCAGAGAAAAGGTATCTAGGTGTGGGCAAGGAAAGATGAAAAGGTAACAATGACAAAATTCTCTCTAGCAGTACTGGAAAGTGGATACATTTGACATTTCTGCAGTAGAAAATTATTTTATCTGTTTATCTGTATAATAAAATTAGTTTATTAGTTTATACTTTTTGGTTCTGTTGATTTTCCACACTTGTGTACCACTGTAGATAAAAATGATCTTCCCTTTTCTCTTGCCATTGTGAAAGGATATCCTCTCTGATGCAAATAGTCAGGGAAGGAATTAATGCCAGTTCTTAAATAGTTCAGCATATATTTTTCAGGTGACTTTGACAACAGTACTGTATTCTCAGCACTACAGTAGTGGTAAAATAAAAATACTTTAATTGCCACAGATGAAGCAATGCAATGTCTTTATACAGATAAACTAAAGTAAACATTTATAGTTTGTACATTTATGACTTGCCCCTCTATGGCTGAGCATATCTGAGTTATTTCATCCAGGCATGGAAATTATTGCCTTACAGCTGTATAATCAGTGAAAATCAGGTTGACTAATTGACTAATCTCTTCCTGTGTTTGTTTATGCTAATAGGTTTACCCAATTATGCTATCCTAATGTGAGCTGGAAAAGACTGACTTTGTGATTGTAAGCAATCTTCAGTGTAGTTAATTTTTTTTAGAAGGGTCCTAGATAAAGCTTCAAGACTGCACCAGAGATTCAGAGGGCAGTTCACTCATTATATGTGCTCCATAATGCTTCATTATAATGGTGAGAGAAAGTTTTGATAGAATAATTTGGACAAAAGAATGAATGATTTCCATACACAGATAAATGCTGCTAGGTCTTTGATGAAAAGGCTTCTTCAATAAAACAGGCTTAAGAGGTGCAGAAATGTGCAGTTTTATTGAGAAATAAACTTACAATGCAACAACATAGTTGCACAAAATTCCTGCATCCCGACATAAAGATGAAAATTGATTCTTATCTGCTCTCTATAATGAGTTCAGTGAACATTTTAACGAGCTGATGACGAAATCAAGGTGATAACAGTTCTTAGTCAAAATGATGTTGGTGACTGAGCTACACAAGGTAACTGAGGATAGTGGATCTAGTGTTCCTCTTTCTTGTAAAGATCAGGTTGAGTGGCCAGAGCTCTGTTGCTGCAGAGGGGTGGTTACTGAGTCCTGGAGTATCCTCTGGCTGTTGGAGTTGGACCTCTGGAGGTACAACTGTAGATTCATATTACAGATATATATATATTTGTACTTAGACTGAAAGTTTATCTTGTCTTTTCTATCTCTAAGCGTGATAAAACTGTGTTGTATTCCTACAGAAAAATTGGCCTTTTGTTTGCTTGCTTTTTTTTATTTTATTTATTCCTTAGAGAGCAGCTTCAGAGGATATTACCATCCTTGAAGACTCTCTTCAGGATCTGTACAGCCCTGTGGAGCTGCAGTGCATGTATTTACTGCAGGATATATCTAGGTAAAACAAGCAACCCCTTTAAAAAAGTTAGTTAAGTTGGTATTAATGAATTAGTGCTGCAGTGATGTAGTTAGAGTGTAAGGCTTACAAGCAGTTGGAGAACTGTTGGAAAAAATGTTAAAAATTGAAGTGCCAGTGTCTTTGGCACCCATAATATGCCATCAAATAATCTGCAGGCCAAAATCTATTGCTCAGGATGCTGTGAAGGGCAAGTAAAGCATCCTTATGTGATACCTTTCTGAGAAACATGGGGACTTTGCTCTGTGTAATGAAAGTTTAGCCAGACTGCTCATCTGAAGGAGCCCTGGATGTTTTTTTTCATACGGGCCCCAGGCAGAAACAAGGACAGGAAAAACAGTTTGGCAAAAGAGGACAATTTAGGAGGTTTATGGCAAAAATGCAGATAATTTGAATATAAGGAGCAAAACATAAAACCTGCAGAGTAGCATCCTCTGTTCATGTAAAATTCTTAATTTTAAAAGTAATGTTAAATAATAAAGTATAATACAGTTAATATAATAAAGTTTATAAAATCTGAATTTCTGAATAGCTTCTGTGGCAGTCTACTGCTGGGTTGCCAGAGGAAAATACCTTGTGCTAATGTCAGCAAGAGGAAAATAAAATGGATACCTCTTCAAATACAGACAGAGATCTTTTCTGTTGTCTCAGATACTCAAAATGGTCTCTCATCTAGGTAATAATATAGCTTCATCACAGGAGAAGAACAAAATAAATTTATTCTGAAAAAACCATTTTTTTGGTGTTATGACCAAAGTGTTCAGTTTTAGGAAACTTTCGTAAATTAAGAACTCTTCTCCTGACCTTTGTAACTATTGCATATATTAAGTTGCACAGCTTGGGATGAACAAGAGGAAACCGTTTTCCAGATGGTCTCCTCACTATATCTGAGCACAGCTTTGACATAATTGGCAAATTGTTCCTGCATGGTCCCTCTCTGATGGAGAAAAGAAAAGGAGATGCTGGCATGACTGATCAGCCTCCCCCACTGTGGGAGACTTCTCAGAGGAGGTGATTATAGGCAATTGGCTCATATAGCTCAGGGAAGAAAGCAAGAAGTGACCACAGCTATTGCAAAGAAAGCTGAATTTAGTTCAACACAAAGTAGACCAGAGGGTGGGCTTTAGTGGAATTTATCAACTTGTGTAGTTGACTTTTTAATTTTTTTTTTCTTTTCAAGCTACTCAAGAATGTGAATGTTTCCATAAGCTGGCAAGACTAGCGAGGAGGAACTGTGTAAATTGCTCAATAGAGTGTAAAAAACTGAACAGCCTAAGGAATAAACTTTGAAGATAGCAGGGAGCTTGGGCTGGTTTCAACTTAAGTATTTTCTCATGGTGACACCCCAGGAATACCCAGTGCCATGATAGTGAACGTATAAAGCTCAGTAATAGAAATCATATTTGTCTTGTGATCCATGTGTATGTTGAATAGCTCTGTTCTGCTTGTACTGTGGTTTTGCTACATTGTCATGTCCCTCTGAAAAATCAAAATCCAGTGTACCAGGAAATACCTTCAAATGAGTAAGAATTAAACATTAAACTTTCCTTGTGTAAAATGTCTAAAAGAAGCTCCTCAGAGATTAATAGACTCTGACAGGCCATACAAGTTAAAAAATAGGTTTTATTTCCAAGTCTACTTTTCAGGTCCTCTAGACCCATGTCAGTCTGGGGAGAAGGGAGAGGAGGGAGAGGGGGTCAGTGTTATGTTCAGTGTTATGTTCAGCTATTATTTCTTGATTCTGCTTTTTGGTGAACTTCATCTGACATAGATAAGTTGTATGCAAGTAAGAGAATAGTTGTCCAAAATTTAAAGAATATAAATTTCAGATAATTGACTATTAGTTACTTTATACATAAACATGGTTATTTTGCCACTAGGTGCCCCCATAACCATAAGAGAGAGAAATTTAACAGACTGATACAATAAAATATTTTATAGAAAATGTAGGCACTCAAATCTTTCTGTCAAATATTATTTATACTATAGCCCATATCAAAGATCCAATGATGCTATAAAATTGTTGCATTTCACAAGTTATGTTGCTTTTAGGTGCTTTCTAAATGCAATTAAACTGTGTTCTTTTCTTTTCCTTCTGCACCTTGAAATAGCCCATTATCGCCATATTTCCATTTTTTTTTCTTTTTTTCTTTTTTTCTTTTTTTTTTCTTCTTTTTTTCTTTTTTTCTTCTTTTCTTTTTTTTTTTTTCAATGAAAATTGAGTAGTGTGTATAGGTTGATATGTCAGTCATATCTCTGTATGGGATCAATTACGAAGAATAAAAAAACCCATAAGCATCTATCTAAACACTAATTCAAGGTCATATACGTAATTTTTTGTCTAAGAAAGGGTAGTTGAAGACTGGGAATATGGCAAGTTTAGGCTTCTATGCAACCAGCTGTACCTGTGAGAGCTTGGAGGGGGGTATAGGTCCTGACTGACCGTACATTTAGAAGCTTAAGTAAAAAACCATGTTGGCTCATTAGAAACACCTGTTACTTGTTATTTGGCTGGGTATTGGACTGTTTTAAAGTGTAGCAGAAAAAGGTTTTAGAGAGAGGAAAATAATTTAGGCTTGTCCCTGTGTTTACACTTTGACATTCCTCCTGCTAACTGGATGTGACCAGTTAATGCTGCTTTGATGCTTTTACTGGATTGTTCATGTGTCAGGCATCTGTTATTTCTGACTATTCTAAATGATATGTTCAATAGTGACACTAAAAATGAACTATTGAAAAGAGCCCTGTGTGAAATCTCTAAGTCTGTGGTAAGCACTGAACACTTGCATACGAGCACTTACACTATTTGGGAGCAATATTTATTATTTATCTTGCATCTTGCTATATATAATTTCATCACTATTTTGCCATCATCGTTTCTTAGCATGATAGGGAATAATAGCTTTACACAATGATAAGATGAGAGATTTGTGGGGAAGAAAAGAACACATTTGTCTTAAAGCAAGCATCACTGTCTTCAGCTCTGAGGGGTAGAAACCGCAGTGACTGCAAAATAAACATTTCTAGTTGCAGAGGCAGAGAATATAGACTCTTAATCTAGTCCATCAATCAAAAGCACTGCTCAGAAAAACAGCTACTTAACTATTCTTTGTGTTTGAAAGGGAGAATGGTTAAGATGGTGGACTGTAGAAAATGGTACTTGGGTGATGTTATGGGGCTTGCAGTCTCAGAAATCCTCCATTACTTCGACTAGCTGAACTGTCCCTGTCTTCTCCTCCAGCTGCACATTTTATTACTTTCTTCAAAGAACTAAAAATGACCATGGGTTGGGAGGTCTAGGAGATGTAACCTGTTTGGGCTGTATGGAACAGGCAGTGTGAGACTGGTGTTATGCCTCTGCCTTTGTGCCTTTTCGGGATGTGTGTGTGCTGGGTCTTCAAGTGGCAAATAGTGGAAATAGTGAGTGGAACTGCAAGAGCTGAGCTCCATGTCCTCACTAATGTAGGGAGACTTGTGTGTTCAGCTCTTTCCCCCTTCTACTTTGTAATCCTTTTTCTTTTTTTTTTTATTATTATTTTACTTAAGTATACTATTAAAAATAGTTAACATAGTTTCAAGCAAACTGGATGCCCCTTTCCCACCTCAGAAAACATTCCTGTAGACTATCTTGACCAGTCAATGTTTCTTTTCCTGCAAGCACTGGAAAATTGAAAGGAACTATTAAGAAGTAAACTTTAGAAGAATAGTTACTTAATTTAAAAGTTGCTTTAACAGAATTTGAATGTAAGTTTTTTTTGAAAAAAAAAAAAAAGTGAAAACTAATATAATTCCTGCAAACTTCCTTATGCATTATTTAAAGTTGTTATTTCATCTCAGGAAGGAGAAAGAAACCAAAATTCTTCTTTTGTTGTAGCACAGTTGCATCCAGAGAGTTTAGAGATTATCCTACAGAAAATTAATCCTCTTTTCAAAGATTCAGAAATGCAGACTATTTTAACATATGAATTTAATGATTTCTTTAACTCACATTGTATAAAAGAAATGAAAATATCAGAAGAGGATATGCAAAGTGTTCCTTGTCATGTACATATGTGCATCTTCATATGTGTGAGGTGAAGAGATAGAAGGTGTCTATTGTTGGCTTTCTATTTCCTTTCTAATGGCCTGGAAAGTCCACAAGTGAAGGATTTTACAGTGGAATAATTCACAAAATAATATCTGGCACACTAAATAATTACCTAAGTTTCAAAAATTTATGCAAATTAGCTGATATTAGCAGATTTTAGAGGAAAAAGACAGTTGGATAAATGGAACAGGCAGATGATATTTGAAGTGTCATTACAGTTTGGATTTCATGTGTAATATTTCTTGTAGAGCAACTCTGGTTTGTGGTTGTCTTCTGTGATTTACATTTTCTTGCTGTGAGGGTTATGGAAGATTTTGTGATCAGAAGATTGATATGACAGGTTATCTGAAATTTTTTGTTCATTTCTTGAAATCACATCTGTTATGTGTTTATAAATAATTAATGAGCTAAGTGTTAACATTTCCATTTTTCATGCTGTTTAGAAATGGGCTGAGTGCGTTCAGACAAGGCTTGAAATATTTAATCCAGCTGTAGTGAAACTATGATCTAATGTGGTAAAATCTCTAGAATATTTTTTTATTATTATTATTCCTTTCTCAAGGGAATAGATTGTTTGTTTACTTTCTGTGATGTCTAAAATTACCCCATTTGGACTGACTGGGTAGAGGCTTTGTAGGGCAAGAATTCCTATTTCCAGAATCTTAAAAAATGTAGCTACTGCTTGTACTTTGTTTCCCACACCTAGGTCTGTATGAAGAAAGGCACTGACTACTGCATCTGTACTTGTATCTATTTCCTACCATGAAATTATTTAAACTGGAGATCACTAAAAGCATCCAACATATTTTTAAAAATGTTTGCACTGGGAACATAATAGAGGATTCTGATCTTTAAGGCAATGAATCTGATCTTTAAGGCATATAGGTAAATATCATATGTCATGATATTTTTTACTGTGGAAATGTCGGCATATATTAAACAGAATAAAATCAGTGTGCTATCAGTCAGACCAAAATATTTGTCAGACCAAATTAATTTAATTTCTCTCAATTATATAGAGAATGGCAAAAGGGAAAATTTTGAAGTTCTTGTCCTGCAAGAGCCCTTTCTGGACAAAATGTCCTTTCCTGAATAGTTTCTGTGGTGTTTCAGGCTTTAGTTCAATAATTTATCTCCCTCACTGTAATATAATGCTGCATATTTTAGAACTGAAGGATTTTTCCTGATTCCTTTTCTTTTCTGCTCCATTTTAGTATTTGTAGGCTTTGTTCTTTGATTCACTGCCTACTTGCAGTGACTTTTAAAGAAAGCTGCATTTTACCTTGAGAACACAAGTGAGCTGATTTTCCACCTAATGCTAAAATAATATAAATTACTTTTTACAAAGTATTCCCTGTTGTTTATATTACCTTGAAGCCTCACGAGAAAATAATGAATACAATTTCTGGTGTAACTGATCTGACTGATAACCTCAATGAGAAGAGAACATAGATGGTGAAATGAAAAGGAATCAGGGTCTATCAGATTGTATTGTATTAAATGTCACTAGAAAGTATGCATGTTGAGAGCCTGACTACAGTCGCCTGGGAGCTGCTCTTCATTCTTTGCTCAGCATCTTGTAATTTAGACCTGAAGAGCTAAATTAATTAAACTTACAGAAAGTCTTCTGGTTGCACAAATCCGTTCAACAGGAATTTTCTCTACTCTCATCAGACTCTTAATGGACTGTCCTACTGCAGGGTCTTTCATGCCCAAGAACAGAAAAGGAAGAGAGGAGAAGCTGCTGACTTTTTTTTTTTTGCAGATCTTTCATCTGATCTGAACCTGTAACGGAGAGAAGCCCAGGGAAGCAGATGCTCATCTAGCCCTTTCAGCACAACTTCCTGGCTTCCATGGGACCTTGTAAATAGACATTTCTGACTGCCTTGTAGCTGAATCATATTTCTCCATAAAATGGGCACTTACAGGTCTGAGTAGCTGCTCCGAGACTTTTCTTCCAACAGGGGAAAATCTGCAACAAATGCATAAGCAGTGCAGAATCTGTCCTATCAGCAACCTTCCAAGGGCATAATACTTGCCTTGTGAATCATTGTTTTCTATTTCAGTTTTTGAAAAGAAAGTTCAGTTATTGATTATTTCCATTCTTATTTCAATTTAGTGTTTACACTGTTAGAATCTCTTAGTACCTGTGTCTGATTTCTGGATATACCTGAAAGCCTAATTTGAATGTCATGTGGGAGCTGTTTTCTTAGACTGTACGTCTGGATTTATGAGTATTTTAAAAGTCTTCAGCCCTCCCCTTAATATTATGCTTTTTTGTTAGGAGAGCTAGTTGATATAGTTTAGGTAAAGCAAAACAGATCTTGTTAATCTAACAGCTGAGGAATTTAAAAGCCAGGTAGGTGATAGTGACACAGTGTGGGGGTCAATCTTCTTGTGGGTAACAGTGGCCCAGAAAGTTCAATACAGACTTTTATTTAACAGAGTTTTGGTCTCTTTGGGCAGCTTGTTGAGACAGTATTGTTATCTTTAGTTGCAATAGCTACAATGGTATGGTAGTAACATAAGCAGCCTCAATTCTTAAAAGCACATGATACAAAGCTATTATATTTTCCCATGTTTTTTGTTTTGGTTTTTTTTTTAAATCTGCTTTGCAATGATGTATGGAAGATGGAAGTAAGAGCGTGGGACTGCATCAATGGTTCCAATAAGAAAAGGGGCCAGAACTAGAAGGCTT
The DNA here is from genome assembly GCA_038090715.1 of Florisuga fusca. Taxonomy (NCBI): domain Eukaryota; kingdom Metazoa; phylum Chordata; class Aves; order Apodiformes; family Trochilidae; genus Florisuga; species Florisuga fusca. The sequence continues at coordinate 113,528 of JAAWXA010000004.1, read as the reverse complement.
TGGCAGCCTTTTTTCAGACCCGCAAATCAAGGCTCTCTTTTATTTTCTCTTTCACCTAACCCAGATGGCACACATACTGTTTCACATCATGCAGGTTCTTGAGGAGACTGGACTTGACTTTGGAAACATGTCATGGTTTTTTTTGTCCACCTCAAGAACAGACTTTGCTAGCAAATCCTTTTTTTTCCAGAGGGGATATTTAAGTTGAAAGTACTGACCACTCTCTGTGTGGCTTTCTACTTCCTTAACATCTAGGCTCTGACTGAAGTTTGTCAGTTTTTGTGGCTTCTAAAATCCACTCTTCTGGAGAAGGACATGTTGGAAGTACTGATTTGCCTCTTTCTCTTTTAATACAGTCCCCACAGTTTCTGCTCCTCTTCTGTGTGATGAGATCATGCTAGTCAAAACTTCATCTTGAAAATGAAGTTCAATCTTCCAGATAATCCTTCTCTTTTCTTTTTCAGCTTAACAATTGTTAGAATTTTATCTCTCTAATGATTTCAGTGTGAAATTGCCAACTGACTACACAAATGTTTTTAAAAACTTCTTTTTTAAAGTTGATCTCAACTGTTCCTTACTTTGTCAAATCAGGTCATTTGTGGGCCAGTGATAGCTGATGGGATTGTTGTCTTCTCCTTCCCAAGAGCAATTAAGTTCCAGAACATTACAAGTCTGCCAGAATCTTGATGCCTGCTTTAAGCTGAAAATGTGCATCTGTTCAGTATCAGAGGCACAGAACAAGATAAACACTTCCATAGGTATGCCAGGCTATACATACGACATATTAAAATTATATTCATTTACATTTCATATCTTTGATTATTTTTTGTATTATCCACTGCAATTTTAAAGATCTCATTCCAATATTATACTTTTCTATGCTCTTTTACTATCTTACTTCCTTTTGTAAGTAAATTTGTTGCAATATGAGAAGTATTGCTTCACAAAAATCTGTTAATTTGGCAACTTTTTAATAAGCCAGTTATAGACACATTACTAATAGATGTGTCCAGATGGACTTTCAAGGAAGCTACAGAAGAGATACACCAAAAAAGCATAGACTGTGTCTCTTGTGGCACATCCTCACTAAGCAAAACTGCTTGATTAAAGAAACACTTATTAATGAGCTGCCACTTCGTATTTCATTATATATGTTTATGAAAAACCTTGACAGTGCCCTTCAGACTACTAGAATTTGTCTTCATTTTCCTGGCGAAATTTCAAGTTTGATTAATTTATTTAACACATTTTTGTCCCAATGCTTAATGTTCACTTAGATTAATCTTCTGTAAACTGGAAAGCTTCTTAGTGTTTTTTTGTTGCATGTCCATTCAGATGTAGTGTGTTTTATAAGCGAACAGAATTTGGTGCTTCATGTCTAGCATGATTCTGTGGTTTAGTTAGGTTTTTTTCATGCCATCTAGCTCAATATGACTCCCAAGGAATACTCTGAGTAAGCATGTAAAAAATCTTGAGATGACGTCAAGTAGTTACATTTTTTTCTAAGGTACAGAAAAAATTATAGTGTAAATGTAGCTGCAGCCATATGTTGTTGTGTTTTTTCTGTAAAATTGCTCAGCATTCTTTAACAAATAGTTATTTTTGCCTTCTGCTCTTACTTAGGCCTCAGAGGGATATAAATCTTGCTTGTTCTCTTGTTTACCTCATCATCTAAAACATCCTAGAAGGTCCAGGGGAAGAGTTCATAAACCAGATGGACTGGACACAGTATTCTCAGATTCACCATAAGAGAGAGCTTTGAAGAAATGTGGGAGCAAGGTACATATTGGAATATATATTTGTAATTTTTAAAGAAATTATATTGTATTTTCTTCTTTTGGACTTTGAAAAATATCTGTGAATTATTTTTAAACCCTTTGACAATTACATGGGGTCCTTGACTGTCCAGTAGGCTAAGAGATAATCCATCTTCACTGATCAGGAAGCCTAACATCTCGAGAGAGGTTCTGAAGTGGTCTTGGGTCATGTTGTCAGGGTTCTGACTCTTTGTCATTCTGCTTGCCTTGTCAGAAAATTCATTATCTTTAATAACATCCAGGAGAAAACGTGAACAGTATGATACAGTATAATTCAAAATTCTAAATGTTCTCAGGGATTACAAACACAGCTTGTGTAGTAAATTCTTTTTCCATCTGCATTGTTTTGTGGATTCAAAGTACTGAAGAAAACAACATACTTACAGCCTGTGCATGTGCATGTATTAAAACTTTTCAAACAACCTTTTTAGAATGCTGCTCCACAATATTTTGTAACACAGAGAAATTTTGCCTCATAAGTATCAGTTTGTAGAAGAGCTCAGTTCTGTGAAGGGTTAGGCTTTCAAAAGTAATATAGCAAGTTTGAGGAAGGTATAGTTCAGGCACTCTTAGCGCATGCCATTCTCTGTGGACAAAACCTGATAATACACCTTCAGAGGCAAGTTCTGGTACCCAGCATCCCTTCACAGGACACAGCTGAGTCCCTCAGCTAAGACTGTGGTGGACAGCACATTAAGAAAGGGCAAAAACACCAGACAACAAGAAAGGATGAAGGAAAAAAATGCCTGAATGAATTTTTAGCCCTTTGACATATGACTTTAAATATAGGTCTCTGACTTTCTGACTTTTCTGCCTGAGATCCCAATCCTTTTTTTTTTTTTTTTGTACAGAACACCAGATTGATGGAAATTTCAGTTTACCCTTTACCTACCACAAAATCTGTGAAGGTTAATTTTTTTAACCTATATTTTGGCAAAAGGAGAACATGAAATGAAAAATGAGAAAACCAAGTTTCAGTTCCATGGGAGAAAAGACACACTTTTGAATTTTCCCCTATTTTCCTCTCCCCTACTGCATCTTGCTAATATTTTCTCGGAAAATAGCATCTTCCACTAACATTTCTTATTATCATGTATAGTTCTTCAAAAAGAACATTTCTTTTCAAATCCATCCTTTGTTCTCATACTAAGATTTGCTCAGTTTTTGACAGGCAGCGCTGGCAAAACTTCATTATCTGCTGCCCAAAGATTGCCCCACTGAACTGGTAAGTAAAGGCCTGTCAGAATTCTGTCATTCCCTCAGCTGGGGAAAAAAATCTCAGATAGCAACTCCCAGCCATTGTTTTCACTAACAGAGCAGGGGATTCTATTATGTTTGCATGCAGCAAAACAGTTAAGGTGAAAAGGCTAAATTTATGTCCCACTTTTGATCCTCTGAGAAAAGACAAACTTTCCAGTTTGTCACACACTTGTGGAAACCAGAAGATCTGTCAACTGAAAGCTGGGGAACTTGAAATGTTTACTTTTAAACATTTGATGCATTGGGTGGATGGTGGTTAAGCAGTGTCACAAATTTAGGTCGTTATTAACTTGATATGCACCGTTAAAGAAAAAGACCAAACAAATTATCTGAATATTATTTACTACTGTTATTGTAGTATTGTGTCTAATTTTGCATAAATTTGAGTTTTACTGGCAGCTGTGTTTGAGCATAAAATAACCCGACACACACAAAAAAACCGTCTGCCATATATCAAGATCGTGTGCAAGTTTAAGGTACTTATGTATCTGGGGAGAAAGAAAATAAAATTCCTGAATCTGACCAAATGTAGATTACTCAATAAAGTACAAGTATTTCTCATAAAGAATCTGACTTACATCAGTGAATTAAGCATCAACTTACTTTTATTTTGCTATATGTATTTTAAAACCATTTTTGCTTATGTAAAGACCTTAACAATTGCCTACTGCAATTTTTTACAAATGTGAAATGTAGAGGATGTGCACTTTAAAAGTAAGGAATTATATTTGACAAGAAAACTCCAGAACAATTGTCCTTAATGTAACACTGAGGACACTGAAAATGGAAAGGAACCAAAAAAGGGTGGCCATAAACAAATTTTCTTGATGAAGGTATTTTGATTTCCCATCTTTGTTAAATCTAACTCCAAATATTTTCTTGTGTTATCCATGTGCATTTTCTCCTCAAGGAGAACTGATGGTATTTAAGGTGCTTAATGAATAATAACTTGGCTGAGATTTGCAGCACCAGAGAATATATCTTAGGTTGTCCTCTTCAGGGAGAAACTGAAGGACATTCTTTCATCACATTCCACAAGAGAGGCATTAGAATTCTCTCTCAGCAACCACAGGCATCATGAACTAATTATTTGTTCCTGATATAGTCATTGCAATAGCATAATTTACCAAATTAGTTCTTGCATTTTAAGAAAGTTACAAATTGGTATGTTCGAGCAACAGATGAATCTGACTACATGGAGAGGCATCCCCTCATGTTGCCTTAATTACATTTTTTAAAGACATTAAGCTCATTTTTTTAGCAAGTAATTTGTCATTCCTTCTTACTTTTTTTAGCAACTTTCATGCTTAGAC
>JAAWXA010000004.1:0-109120 GCA_038090715.1 Florisuga fusca | reverse complement strand
TTTCTAAACAGCATGAAAAATGGAAATGTTAACACTTAGCTCATTAATTATTTATAAACACATAACAGATGTGATTTCAAGAAATGAACAAAAAATTTCAGATAACCTGTCATATCAATCTTCTGATCACAAAATCTGTGAAGGTTAATTTTTTTAACCTATATTTTGGCAAAAGGAGAACATGAAATGAAAAATGAGAAAACCAAGTTTCAGTTCCATGGGAGAAAAGACACACTTTTGAATTTTCCCCTATTTTCCTCTCCCCTACTGCATCTTGCTAATATTTTCTCGGAAAATAGCATCTTCCACTAACATTTCTTATTATCATGTATAGTTCTTCAAAAAGAACATTTCTTTTCAAATCCATCCTTTGTTCTCATACTAAGATTTGCTCAGTTTTTGACAGGCAGCGCTGGCAAAACTTCATTATCTGCTGCCCAAAGATTGCCCCACTGAACTGGTAAGTAAAGGCCTGTCAGAATTTTGTCATTTCCTCAGCTGGGGAAAAAAATCTCAGATAGCAGCTCCCAGCCATTGTTTTCACTAACAGAGCAGGGGATTCTATTATGTTTGCATGCAGCAAAACAGTTAAGGTGAAAAGGCTAAATTTATGTCCCACTTTTGATCCTCTGAGAAAAGACAAACTTTCCAGTTTGTCACACACTTGTGGAAACCAGAAGATCTGTCAACTGAAAGCTGGGGAACTTGAAATGTTTACTTTTAAACATTTGATGCATTGGGTGGATGGTGGTTAAGCAGTGTCACAAATTTAGGTCGTTATTAACTTGATATGCACCGTTAAAGAAAAAGACCAAACAAATTATCTGAATATTATTTACTACTGTTATTGTAGTATCTCACTGATGTAAGTCAGATTCTTTATGAGAAATACTTGTACTTTATTGACTAATCTACATTTGGTCAGATTCAGGAATTTTATTTTCTTTATCCCCAGATACATAAGTACCTTAAACTTGTACACGATCTTGATATATGGCAGATGGGTTTTTTGTGTGTTATTTTTGGGTTATTTTATGCTCAAACACAGCTGCCAGTAAAATTCAAATTTATGCAAAATTAAACACAATACTACAATAACAGTAAGGTCTTTACATAAGCAACTTACTTTTATTTTGCTATACATATTTTAAAACCATTTTTGCTTATGTAAAGACCTTAACAATTGCCCACTGCAATTTTTTACAAATATGAAATGTAGAGGATGTGCACTTTAAAAGTAAGGAAGTATATTTGACAATAAAACTCTGGAACAATTGTTCTTAATGTAACACTGAGGACACTGAAAATGGAAAGGAACCAAAAAAGGGTGGCCATAAACAAATTTTCTTGATGAAGGTATTTTGATTTCCCATCTTTGTTAAATCTAACTCCAAATATTTCCTTGTGTTATCCATGTGCATTTTCTCCTCAAGGAGAACTGATGGTATTTAAGGTGCTTAATGAATAATAACTTGGCTGAGATTTGCAGCACCAGAGAATGTATCTTAGGTTGTCCTCTTCAGGGAGAAACTGAAGGACATTCTTTCATCACATTCCACAAGAGAGGCATTAGAATTCTCTCTCAGCAACCACAGGCATCATGAACTAATTATTTGTTCCTGATATAGTCATCGCAATAGCATAATTTACCAAATTAGTTCTTGCATTTTAAGAAAGTTACAAATTGGTATGTTCGAGCAACAGATGAATCTGACTACATGGAGAGGCATCCCCTCATGTTGCCTTAATTACATTTTTTAAAGACATTAAGCTCATTTTTTTAGCAAGTAATTTGTCATTCCTTCTTACTTTTTTTAGCAACTTTCATGCTTAGACTTGCTAACAGTTTGATTAAGGAGCACAGTAATTATATCTACCAGAAACAGAATCATCCTGCCATACTCTCTGAAAGTAAGCTTTAAAGAGTTTGAGTTGGGGGAGGGGAAATTTATTAAAACTCTTTAGAAAAGATGATATTATTTGCCTAACATTTATAGCAATTGCTTTGGCTGGCCCTACCCACTTGGTTATGTTTTACGTTGCTGTTGTCTGTATGTGTTATTTCTCTGGAGCACTCAACAGATGCTTAAGGACTCTTTCTTTTTCCACTTTTTGAGCACATATCTTGTGCTGACACAGGCAGGCAAGTCCAGTTGGAAACTGTTTATTTCACTGGAACCATCTAGAATATGAAAACTCTAGAGCAGTTTCAACAATTACTTCAAATGTAAGGGTCATTTGCTATCACAGTTTATTCTAGTATTCAAGTCCAGCTTTACTTGTTGCATTGTTGCTTTTAATAGAGGTCATTGTTTAAAGAAATGATCCATCTAGGGCACAAAATTTTCCAAGGTGAATAACATCCTTTCACGTGGGATGAATTGATGCTTTAGAGAGAAATGCAATTTTTTTTTTCACTTGTTCCATTTGTGATCACAAGAGAACTCCAAATATGTATCTTTTGCTTTTAATTGAGAAAACTGGAGGGAAATAAAAGTCTTCATCTATATCACATTCTGTAAAGAGGTCCAATTAGGAAGCAGTGTCCTTGTTTCCTGTTTTAAAGATTGCCTCTGGTTTTTCAGCAGTTCCCTTGGCACCAACAATTAACTGCATGGGACGAAGGTGTCTACCTGTGGCTGCAGCCTCTGTGCTGCCTGAGGCTTCTATGTCCATAACTGAAACATATATAATCTTTAAGTTGTCTCTCCCTTTTGGTCATCTCCCTCCTGGGCTGCTTTCCTCTGTTGCCTCCCTGTTGCCTCTCTCCTTCTTTCTGTCTCTAATTTGTTCTCTTACTCTGCTTCTGTCATTCTCTATTGCTCTGCCTCTTTCTCTCTTTTTATAATACCACCTCAAAATATTTAATAAAATTTTATGTAGATATCTATATGTGAAGCAATTTTTATCTGGGAAATGGTACGTTTTCTTCCCTATGAAGACCATAAGCATTCTGTATACGAACAGATAATTAAGTAGGTACCCCTGATGCATCTGAGGTCAAAGAAGACCTTGGGGACCCTAAGTAACAAATTTTTAATTTCAAAGCCTTTACTATACATTTACTTCGTGACTGTGACACAGCTGAGATGTGGTTCCTGTTTTATGAGATGTGGAAACAATTGGTTGTAGACTTGTGTACATGGCTACTTTTCTTAATGCTGAAGTCATTAGAAATCTGAAATGTTTGCTGGCTTTACCCAAATAAGTAAGTTTACACTCTTTTTAAAAATCCTTTTCAGTGTGAATTTTAGGTTTATTTAGCCATGCGTAGCAGTCCTTCCTCTTTAACTGAGGTCATGTATAGGCAAGCTCTCAAGTGTAGAGTTCATTGTGCTACCTCATTTGACAAACTAAGTTCCATCTGCATTTTAGAGATACTGCTATTTTAGTAGACTTAACAACCTAACATGATAATATTTAATCTAATATCTTTTTTTAAATTGTTTTAATGCTGTGTATGATTTGATGCTCAGTACTTCTGAGTATTAATTAATTATTAATTAAACTGGGTATGCCATTCATTATATGAGAGTTTCTGATTCTAAATTAAGTGAATTAAAAGAGCTATGAAATGTGAATTCTGAATAATAGATTTTCTCTGTGAACATACAAAGGACAGCTAACTATGCATTCTTTCATTTATCTGAACAGCTGTTCAAAGAGCTCTGTACTGAAGGATGAACTCAACAGGTAGCTATACTTTTTAGATTGAAACATGGTGAGTAGCTTCTAGGAGCAGCAGTCAAAATAAGTTTGGGGTTTTTTTAAAAGGGAAAATAATCAGATATGTTGCTGCTGCTTGTCTGCCAGTTCTGCTTAAATCAAAGAGACAAAGAGGGTAAATAAAATATATTAGCAATTTTCAGAAAAGTGAATTCTGTGACTACTGTTTCACTAAGCAAATACATAATTCTATCAAACTGACAATGTCAAAATGCACTAAAAATTACTTGGAAAAGGGACAGAATAAATTAAATTAGTTGGAAGTAGTTTTGTGTCACTTCTGGAGTTTCTTAGAAAGCAAGTCAATAAATAAACCCTCACACGTGGTCCATTAAGTTGTGTCTGCTGTGAGAAAAACTGAGCAAAATCAGATGCTGAGAATACTGAACTTTAATCTCAACTTTAAGAGATGGTCCTAGATAAAATGAAATGTCTAATTGCCTGTTGCTAAGCAATTAATATAAAACAGAGGCTTACTAATTTAAATATGTGTTCACTCGAGTGACTGCTGCATGATCCAAAATTTAATAATTATGGACAATAGTAGCAAAATAAATAAATAATAAAACAATGATTGTTTTTTATAATGATGATTCTTGGAGTATTGATAACAGAGAGATTTATCATTCTCAGTATTTTTGCTGAACTGGAGGAATTTTAAAAATTTAGTTCAAATACCTTGTGTTCAGATTAAGAATTGACCTTGAGCAGCTTGAAGATTGTTTGTTTGTTTGTTTGTTTGTTACTTTGTAAAAACAAACATTCTCTACCCTAAAAATTGTGGACAACTTCCCCCATTGTAATATGTCTTATTCAAGAGAGCTGGAAGTTCTTTAAGGTTCTGCACCTCCAAGAATAGGAAAAGTCTGTAGAAAAATGTGTATATATAACAAGAGTCCAGCTTGGCTGAACAGCTAATGACCAATTCTAGTACAAAAAGGACATATTCTGGTGTTTCAATTGAGGACAGGTGGCAAAGGGGGAGCTTAGAAGCGTTACCTGGTCCTGCAGGGATGGTGTCAGAAAAGGCAAATTCATTTAGAACTGAGATGGCAAGGGATGTTGCAGGCAATAAGAAGACTTTCAACCACTGCATGAGCATTAAAGAATGATCGAAGATATGGGTCCATCACTAAATAGTCCAGTCATTTACTGATGTAGAAGATGCAGATAAGGCAGGGACATTCAGTGCCGCCTTTGCTTCTGTATTCACCAAGATTTCTCAAACTTTTGTGCCTAGACATAGAGTTCTTACAGGGGAATCACAGAATCATAGAATCATCAAGGTGGAAAAGATCTTCAAGATCAAGTCCAACTGTCAGCCCTGCACCACCTCAACCACTAAACCATCTCCTGAAGCTCCATATCTACCTATTTTTTTTCAACACCCCTAGGGACAGCGACTCCACCACCGCTCTGGGAAACCTGTTCCAATGCTTCACCACTCTTTTGGTGAAGAAATTTTTCCTAATATACAATCTAAACCTCCCCTGGCACAGCTTTATCCCCTTTCCTTTTGTCCTATCACTAGTCACTGGGGATAAGAGGCAAACATCTTCTTCACTACAATCTCCTTTCAGGTGGCTACCAATTAGTTGGTAGTCATTAGGTTTCCCCTCAGTCTCCACTTCTCCAGGCTGAACAGTTCTGGCTCCCTCAGTCTTTCCTCATAAGGCCTGTTCTCCAGAACCCTAACCAGCCTGTTTGCCTTTCTTGGCACCCTCTCCAGCACCTTGATGTCCTTCCTACACTGTAGCACCCAAAATTGTTCCTTGAAAGCAAAACTGTGCTGAAACAACCAGAAGTGGAAGCTGATGAAGTCAGAGATCTCTACTACTTTTACAGTGGCACACAGATTGAGGGAATTTCCAGTGACTGCAAAAAGACAAATGTTGGACTCATGTTTCAAATAGGAAAACAATGATGGAGGGAAGGAAAAGCCAGTCAGCTGCAATGCTAGTGCGATTTCTTTGCATCTTTAAATAAGTCTTGCTGTCTTGAATATTAACACCCTAGTTTGAAAGACTTGAGGAGAGTGGATTTCTGATAGAAATAGCTTTGATAAAACCATTTGCTTTAAAAGTCTTTTGAATTTGTAGATTACCACACTTGCCTCATATTAAACTATGTGTCAAACTATTTGTAGTACATGCCATAAGTTATTTTTTTCTTTAATGTGTGCGAAAAATGTAATATGGGAGAAGAAATTTGGGCAACTTTCATTTTTGCCAGTGGGTAGAGAAGGCATTTTAACAGAATCTGTGGAACCTGCTAACTTCATCACTTCAGAGCTGCTCAGATTCTTGTGAAATAGGATCAAAGATCATACTAATTATGAAATGAAAAGCATTATATCTATTTAGAGCCGCCAACATATATTCCTCATATAACAGTTGTAACCAACTTTCCAGGAATTTGGAGATTAGAACAGGGAAGAAATAAAATGTCTAAGGGGATACACTGGCTGCTAACTGTATCTTCAGAAATTTACTCTGTTTCTGAATTTGCTTGTGTCAGCGTTGTGTTCTTTTCAAAAGAAATAATTAACCCAGAAGATATTCTTAAACATTGTGAGTGCTTTGGGAAATAAGTGGGAAAGGTCAGACTTGTCCTTAAATGTGAAACTTCTGCTTGACTTCTAACACTTCTGTCACTGTCAAAGCATTACTGACATTTCTTCAATCTGAGAGATGCCATTGCTTATGATACCAGTTGTTGAATCACGTCTAGAATAGTGCATTTAGTTCTGGGCCACTCAATATAGGGAAATATTGATAAACTGGGGAAAGCTCCAGCTAAGTATGAGTATGAGGTAAGTAGATATAAATCTGGATTCAATGTTTCCTAAAATAGACTCCTTCTGTAACTGGTCCCTCACTTGTATGGACAGATACACTTTTCTCTTACACTTATGTAAATCAATTTAATTCGATAGCAGGTTTTACTTGAGAAAAATTAAATGTGCAGGAGGAGTAGTTTCCTTGAATAGACCTTAGCTGTCAGGCATCAAAGATTTTATTTACAGAGAAATGATAATCACTGCTAATAGATGATTAGAAGTGCCATAACTAATACAAAGCTGATAACAGTTTACAATTATTTAGTAAGTCAGGTCTTTTCAGGTATGATCTTCCTCCATATCAACTGAATACTTGACTGACCTATTTATTATTTCTTAATGTATAAATAAATAAATGGGTACATTTTGAGGCAAGTCAACAAGAATGACTCATGCTTTGGGAACAACAAATGAAACTTTGGTATTACAGAGGAAAAGCTTTGAAATAACTATATATGCTGGTGAATCAGAGACCTCATAATAGTACTTAATTTTTCACCATTCTACGAACCTTATTTTACTTTGTCGTTGTTTTTTATTTCTCCAAGAATTACTGTTTTCACATATCCCACAAGACCAGCTTTTTTCTCACCCACCTTTGATGTTTTTACCTTCAACTTAAATTAGTAGCAATGAATCAAGTAACATAATGTGAATACTAGTGTTGGATGATATCAGCAAGCCTCCATAGGGACTACAAAAAGATGTTGTGGGGGTGTGCTTTAAGAGATCTGTTGACAGACTTTTAAGAAATTTGATTTAGTTAGCTGGTAACTTTAAAAAAGCTTATGTATCAGACATCTGTATATAGTATAAAGCTGATTTTTATTTGTTTCACTACCTTCCATCCATTTAATCAAAAGTTTAAACTTTTAATCAGAAAAACAGTCAGGCTGTCTGTGGAATTTCTATTCCATGTATAACAAGAACAAAAAGCAAAGGGACCAATTCTGTTGTAACAACCTCCAGAAAGAATGCACTGCTAAAATTATTAAATTTCAGAAATTAAATAGAACATCTTGATATACTTAACAGACCCATACTACTAATAAAATGTAACATTGCAGTCACATGGTAGTCATGAATGGAGATGACTTCGCAGTCACATGGAAATGAAAAAAAAGAAGTGAGTGGGAACAGGCCAGGATGTATTAACCAAGAATAAATCAAACCTGATCAATTTGATTGCTTTCTGTGAATAAACGTCTAGATCTGTGTACCAAAGGTGAGTAGTGAATGTGTGATAACCTCAATTATTTCAAAATACATGCAAAAGTAATTTTTTAAATGCACCTTTATATGAATTTCTAAATCCATGTTGTTTATTTCTCTCCTCACCTACATCACAGTTGCTCTTAAGATGTCTACTTTGGAAATCTTTCATAGCACAAAAAAGCATGTGTATTTACACACACGAGTATAAATTCACATGACAGTGAATAATGGGCGATTGTATTTTCTGTGCAGTTTATTGTTCTCTCTGTAATGTCAGTCATTATTCTATCTGACATGGATAGCATTTTCAGATTGATGTGTTTAAAATTAATGAGCCATTTCTTCTCTCAGTGAAGAAGCTAATAAAGAACATTTTTCTCTAAGAATTATGTAGATGCATTAATACAAATCAACTTAATTTTCAGAGTTTTGTTGTTTTTCTTCTTCCTAGCAATGCATGCTAACATTTAGAGGTTGAGAGAGCTGCAGTGACTGGAATACGGAATTTCAGTAAGAAAAAGTGTATTGAAAATTAAGCAAAATGGTGTCACTCTTCAAGGAAGAAAAAGGAAGAGCTTAATGACATGTTTCAGCTTTTCAGTGTAGAAAAACAAGTTTAAAGTTACAGAAAATTTTTAAAGGGAAATTTTTGGAGGTCAATTATCCACCTAATTGAATATGGTTTTGAAAGCTAACAGTGTTTTGGTTTGGCTTTGTTTGGGTTTTTTTTGTTTGTATGGTTGTTTTTTTTAATTATTTTTGTGGTTTTTTATTGTTTGTTTTTGTTTTGGGAGGAAGGGTAAGATTACTGGTATAATGAGAAATAATTTCTGTAAGTGGAGAACGTTATCTTGTGTGTCTGAACTGTGATGCATTTTTCAGTTGTATCTATTTTTCTGATTTTTATATATGTGTGCTGGATAAAGAGGCATATGCATGACAGTCATTGACTGCAGAAAATCATGTACAGAGTGAATATGACTGAGGTAGCCTACAGTTTCTGGAATAATGTGACATGAGATGATACTCACCTTGAACTGTAAGTTGTTTCAGGTGAAGAATGTCAAGAGAAAAGAGGACGAATTGGAGGCAGTGTTTTTCTGCATACAAAAGGTTACAGAGCATTGGCTATCTTTTAATTGTTTGAAAATCATTTTACCAACTTGCTACTCAATATAGTAACATTTTTAAAAATCATTACTTCATTTACTTCAAATCCTGTCTTTAAATATCAATCTTGGAACTAAAATGTACGTTGCTATCTCCTAGTGAGGTCTTTGTGCATAACAGATACACTAGAATTCTGTACCCTCGCAAAATCTTTACATATAAACAGATTTTTTTAAATGAAACTTGTCAGTTTTATTCTTTTGTAAGAGTTTATTTTTCCTAACAATATTATTCTCTGAACATTGTTTATTATATTTGCGTGTGAGAAAAAATTTATTGTTTGCCACACTTTATTGTATCTGATGACTCTATAAGTGAAGAATCTGTCACTGCCCCAGTTCCTTGGTTTCAGTAAAGCATGGCTGCTTACACCAGATTAACCTGTGAGTATTCTTTGCTATTTTGGGCAGATCAAGTTCAACTATATGCCAGAGTGTTGCTCTGCTTTTGAGCATAGAGTCTTCACTCTCGAAGAGCACCTGCAAAATTATTTCCAGGAAATAAAACAAGCTCAGTTGGGCCATGCTGCAAAGTAGCCTTCAACTGCTCTAAGCTGCAGGCAATCAGTGGGCTCATTAGCTTGGATACAGTACTCTGTTAGATACAGCTTGAGGTCTCTGCCTAGGAGCTGCCTTACAGCAACTGTGTGTCTGACAGGTATGTGTTTATCTAACCACAAAAATATGCTTTCAGTTTTTTGGGTTTTTTTGTTTGTTTGTTTGTTTTTTAAGTTGGTTAAAAATAGTTCCATTCTCTTAAATATATTTCATTCACTATACACGTCTAAGTGCAACCATATACACTCACAAGCATCCATTTGACTCTTCTGATCCGGATTATAAGGTTTTAATGATTTATGCAATAATGTCACTGCTCTCAACTCTTTAGCCAATAGTAGATTTGAATAATAAATGATTTGAATACGGCAATGCCACAGTATAGACGGAACACATACTAGTCTTATGAAAAGTCAAGTAAATGATGTGGTTTTTTAACACAGAGAAATTCCAGCGGAGATGTGTAGGATGACTAAGACTTGGCTGAATGTTTTACACATGTGGGTAGCCAGTGATAAAGCAAGACAAATTACTACAGTTCTCATTTTCTTCCATCACCTTCTGAAGTGTCCAGAAATACTGACAAGTTATTTCACAGTTTACTGGGAAGGAACTGGCATCAGTCATGCAAAAAGAATCATAGGATGTTTCTAGAAGACTCTACAACAACAAAATTCAGTATCTGTGAGGAAATAGTTGCTTTCAGATGTGGCTTTTCATTTTGATGGCCCACATTAAGTAGCCTTGAGAACTTTATCTCTCTAAACTGACTTTGTGATGAATTAACATCCAAAAAAGATTACATGCTTAATTCCCATCAGGTGTCTGACTGAATTTTTTTGCAAACTTGTAAACTCCAGGGAGAGTAAAATTATCAAAGCCCTTCTATAATGTTATCTTCTTTTATATTTTCCCTGAAATTACTTAAGGATTTTGACCCCATAAACTACCTAGAACCCACATAGCACCTTCTTTTTCTCTCTTCTTTTCCTTTCTTCTTTTTCATTTTATTCTTTAAAGCCTGCCATTCCTTTCTAAATGTCATCTTGTACAGCTGCCAGCTATACAAGCATAAGTGCAGAATAACTCCTATAACTGCTGCCTATTAAATTTATACTGAATTTAGATGATCCTGTCATTGAAACAACATCTGGGCTACTACATTCCTATTTAGTTTTGCCAAACAGTTTAGAGCAATGGTGTGAATAGAGAATATGTTTCTGGTAGATATGCAGTAATTTATCTTTGTTGCACTGCATGTATAATTATGCAAATATCACATTTGGAAACTTATTACATTGATTATGGAAGAGAATACAGGTGATACAATGCTCTTACTAACCAACGTACAAAAGATAATGGTGCAAGTGAGAGTAGAATTTATGATGATAATGTTCCTACCTATTTGTAATCTTCCTAGGAAGACACTAAATAAGCAAAACACAACAAAATCAGCTGGAAGCATCTTCTGCTTTTATTATAAGCTTCATTATTCCCTCCCACCTTACATTTTCTCTCTTTTAGTATTCTTCATCCATTCTGAGTTCAAATTATGAATGGTTTGAAAGAGGGGGCTCTCTCCCCCAGACTGGAAAATCATCCTGTTTAGGATCTCCTAAACCTTTCTAATAAATACAATTCAATACACAGAATTAAAAAATTCAGCTCCAGTACATTAATTAATCTGTTACAGACATTAGAATATTTAGGAGTACTGCTCTCATGTCGGAGACAAGAAGGGAAACTGCTTCTGGAAATCTAGATCAACGTTAAGATACTCAAATAACACTTTTACATTTGTAGAACAATAAGTGTTGATAATAATTTGTCCTCCTGTACAACAGGATGTAGCAAGCTAGATTACACTTCCAATGAAGTTATGATCTCAGCCACAGCACTGTTGTAAATCTTCAGTGATAGCAGTAATTAATAAAAAACTATTCAGAGGACACTACTATCTGAAATGGAGACAGGTGGATGATTAAGAAGAAATTAAGATAACTGTGTAGTTTTAGAAATGGAAGGTCATTTGCTCTGCTCTGTATGTGAAAGAATCAAGGAATACTAATTTTTTTTGAAAATGTTGTCCAGAGTTTGTCTAGTACAAACCTCTGCTGTGAACAGGTATATTTAGATCAGCTTTTTCAGTGCTATGCCTACAGATTCTACTTCTGTTGCTGTGCAGAAGCAACAAACTCAGTTGAAGGCAGAGTTTGGCTCTGCCTTCACTGTATCCTGTCTAATTGCACAGCTGCAGACAGAAGTGAGCCATTTAATTGCCTGAGCCTTCTCTTCTCCAGGATGCAAAAGCCATTTCATCATTTCTTATCAACATTTCTCATCCATCAGGTTCTCCATCCTTCAGCCATCCCAAGATGGTGGTCCTTCACTGCATTTGTGCCAGTATGTCAACATTATACTTGCACTGGAGAGCCCCAAACAGGATGCTGTACTCCAGATGCACGAGCCTGGACTGGCTGGCTATACAGCAAAGGATACTTTTGTGCTTCTTTGCTGCAAAGGGACACTGCTGCTTTGTGCTCAGCCTGTCTTCTGCCCTTACCTCCAGATCCCTTTCTGCTGAGCTGCTTTGTACATAGTCAGACCCCAGCCTTTGAGTCTGGCATTTTTTCTATCTACTTCACTACTTATACAGCCTGTAGGTCATGGATGTGGTGATAAGACTAAGGGAGACTTTCAGAGGCCTTGTTAAAATCAAGTTATAAGACATCCACTGCCCTTCCCTTGCTCGCAGCACGAGAAGACATCATCATCAAAAAAGACAAATTGATCAGACATGATTTGTCCATGGTAAAACCATGCTGTCTGCTCTCAATCATGTTTTTAAAAGTGTCTTAGAAGAGAATTTGCTCCACAGTCTTTCCAGTGACTGAAGTAAGGCTCATTCTTGCTGCTCCTGAAGATGGGTGTGGTCTTTGTGTGTTTCAAATCAACAAGAGCCTCCGTTATTGCTCTGACCTTCCCAAGACAGTAGAGGATGGACTTGCAATGATATCAACTTGATCCTTCAGCACCCTTGGATGTATCCCATCTAGTGCCTGTGACTTGTGCATTTCCAAGTAGATTAAGTGGTACCAAACTCTTTTCTTCTCTAACACTCTCCTTACCTTTCCTTTTGCTACTGATGCACACACTTTTCCTTTTGCTTTGCTCATTTTCTCTTGGTAATTTCAGTTCCAGATGACCTTTGGCTTTCCTGACTCATATCCTACATGTGCACGCCATGTCTTTGTACTTCTGCTTTCATGTTTTGTCCCGTCTGTTTTTCTCCTGAGTTCAGACTGGAGCTCCGTGTTCATCCATGCTGGCCTTCTGCCATGCTTGCCTTCCTGCACAACGAGGAGACTTTAGAATCCTTGAAAAGAGCTAGGGGTGTGGAAATACTATAGATAAAGCAAATTAGTTAAAAGGACAAATATTTTTTATAAAAATATTGAGAAACATGGCCTCTGGTTGGCACAAGAAGGAAAGCAGTAATGGTTGTCCCAGTCTTCATATTATATAGATTTAATATATAATGCTAATTTCACTTCCCTGAAATTGCATAAGCAAGCCAAATAACTAGCAACTGGGTGTTATTAATGGCAAAATGAAATCTGCATCCAGAAATGAGAAAGTAAGTATAACTCAAATTATTTTAAAGTTAAATTATTTAAAGGAGATAGTTTACAGGCTAGGAGCTAAGAAGGACAAGTAAAGATGCTACAAAGATATACTCTTTCCCATACTAGAGATTTATTTTTAGTTCTGAGTCTTAGGAATGTGTATAGAATGACATAGGACAGTTGATTCTGGCTTGGACTATGAGGATGAAAAACTCGATTTAAAAAGAATATTCTTATTATTGATGACAGCTTTCCCTTCCAACCTCTCTTTTCTAGCATACAGTAGAAATTATTAGTTCTTCTTGGTTTTGTTCACTCTTTCTCTATTGTGGAACATATCAATGCATTTATCAGCATTACTATTTTTACAAATGTGCATGCAAAATACTCTCCTCACATTGGTAGAGCATATGTGCTTTTTCCCCCTTTAGTCCCTATGCTTACATTACCAATGTTCTTTAATTTGTAATTCATGATTTGCATTCATTAACATTGTAATAATTTCTTCCATTCATTGTAAACATTTAATTTGGCTGCATTTCTAATCCAGTGTAATTTTTCTTTCTCTAATCTGGTGTGATCCCTGCTTTGCATATCTTGTAAAAAAATCTTAAGGGATTTCTATGAATTGGAGCATTTCTTTTTTTTTCAGATGATCGTTGTTGATTAAAGCACCACGTCTGTGTATTTTAGCAGGAGAATTTTTTTTTCGGTTTTGACTGAGTTTAAATCATGATCACTTGTTTCTGAAATCTATCAATTTATCCTAAGGGAGGGAGTTTCTCCAAACCCTGTAGAAATAGAAAAGACAGATTTCAGAGTTTTACCACTTGCTGAGTGTCAGATGTGGTAGAGATAGTATGAATATTTCAGCTATGAAAAAGTTCAGTCAGAGCTTTCATCATTTTGCATGCTGAAGAACCCTCTGTGAGACATAAATCTATAGAAAACCACATTTTTGGTTCTGCCACTCCCAGATTCACTTGTCAGTGCTGTGATGAATTCCTATTTTTAGTGAAGAAAAGTCTGCTTTGTAGAATGCTACATCCGAAGAAAGGGAAATTTGTGATCAGAGGATCTGTCTTTCAAAGACTTGTGAGAATTTTATTCCAGAACTAACATCAACATTGATTAACAAGAGTTAACAACTCACTATTGATCATACTGAGGTTACTTGTGACAGCATGTGTGCTTTTTACACATTAGGGATAAATGTTGAAGCACAGTGTATTTCCTATCTTCCATCCTGCCCTGTTAGCTGCAAAGGACACTGGCAGTTCTGAACTGCACTAACCTGATAATGGCAGTGCAAGGTAAAATGGCATATGGAGTGAGGGAATCAGCAGGCCAAACAGCTGATACCTGCAGAGCTGATGAAATAGGTCAAGTCAAGCTCTTTAAGATGACTCTAGATGTTGTGGCAGACTGAAGTTTTCCTCCCTGCCATGATTCAAATGATGACTCCTCAGGCCTGAAGTTGTGATTCAAGTACAGATGTGGGCTGACAATTACTGCCTGTAGGAGGCCAGTCTTTAGGAACAGGAGTACTGTATCTTCAGTGGGTACTGGCTATCCTATGGATAAATTGCCAGGATTTATTTCAAACCACTAGCTGATGCCTAAACTCTTTCTGAATCTTCCACAGAATGGTCATGTTTAGAAGCAAGGTAAAACATTTCTCAAATATATTTTTTCCCTTTTTTTTCCCCTCACACATCCATAAAAACTAAAAAAAAAAAATAAATTAAGTTTGCTATTATAATACATATGGAATTTTATGTGCAAGTTTATGTAATTTATACTAAATGTAGAAATTTAATGAAATGCAAGACACAGTTGAATGTACATTATCATTTCCCTGCATTTGGAGGTTTTAATATCTTTCATCTTGCTCTCAGACCTCAAGGTTAGTGCTTCAGTATCCTTTCTCATAACCTGAAGTACTACTGTTGCTGCTGACTTACATATTCCTTTAATACCAAATATTAAATGGAAGGAACAATTATTTTTTTGAAATTTGCATACTATTTTTCATGGTTTCCCTAGTCAGTGACAGAAAACAAATGAGTAAAATTTTGCTGAGTAATCATCCTTCTACAAAAGCTGTATGAAATAATAATTAAATATGGGTTTTGCATGTAAAGTTAGCTTAGGAAAAATATTAAAAAGTTCTAAAATATTTTTTCTGGTTGTTTTTTTTTTTTTTTTTCTCCAGTGTGGAGCGAGGTGTACCTGCTCTTAAATATTGTTTAAGCCTGTATTTAATATGTACCTATTCAGTTGGAACATTATAAATATTTTGCAGTAACACATCCTCTGGAAATCTATATGACTTCAGTAACTTACTCAGTAGTGGTTTTCATGGCCAGAAAGTTAGAGTTGTAAATTAAAGAAGTAAATTAAGATTCCTTTTTCAAGCTTAAAGCTGTGCATCTTGTGCGAGCTAAAATGACATATATATATATATGTCATGAAAATGTCATATAAATGACATATAATTTTCAATAGCTAGTGAGCATGTCATTCCCCCTTTTGTGTAGTTAGTGTGGGGAAAGTGATAAATCTGAGGTGAGAGGATTTGGCTAACCCGTTATTGTAAAGATGAAGAATGAAGGCTGTGTATCTTCATTCTGTACTGTACATAACCTTCAGTTGCTTTGATTTTATTGCTGTAGACATAGACAAAGATGCAGGTTCATACTCTTCACTAGATTCTTTTAACACTTTTATATATCTTAAGCAGGAAAGTCAGTTCTGCATTTGCATCTGCATACCATTCTGAATGATAATTTGAAGGGAGGAAAAGAATATGAGTGCTCCGTGACTGATTGTAATTGTGAGGGCTTACAATCATTTGGTGATTTAAGGAATAGTAGTAACTCAGACACAAGAAATCCAGAGAAGCAGAAAGAGTTGAGAAATATATGTTCCATTTTCTGTCTTAGAAAATGCTTAAATGATAGATAAAATATGGTGCAGGACATAACTTGAAATCTAAAATCGCTGCCTGAAGAAGACAAAATCTGCCCTACTCAAGCTGCGTTCTGCACTGGTAGTAACATGGAGCCATATAAGTTTTGTGTTCAGCTTTGACAGCTATCAGGAGATAATGTAGTGACAGGTTTATGGAACTACATGGCAACCTCAGATTTTGTGCATCAGCAGGACATTGACTGGCACACGTTGCAGGTCTCTGAAAATAAATTGCTGTAACTTTATTTCCCTTCATGTGTGTGCCAGCAATGGTAGTATAGGACTGCAGAAAAAAACAAAACCCCAAACCCCCAAAACAAACCACAAATGATTTTTACTCTCCCACTTTATTTTTCATATTTTAAGAGAATTTAAAAGGGTTAAATAAACCTTTGATGGCTCTGCAGCCTCAGATAGCTTTTACATTAACTTCCAGTCATAAATCGTGGCAGCTGTGTGGCCAGATATCACAGCCACAGAAATGAGGAAGACCCACACACCTTCTGATGAGCAAATGATATGCATGTGTGCAAATGCATCAGGTTAGTTACTTGCTCTAGGGTTTGATGATATTGAAAGGCGATTGGTTTTGCTCAATTTACTATTTTATGAAATCTCTGCAAGAAGAAATCTGTGAAAGAGTATGTTTTACCCCTGAATTAGGCTGTTATTCAGTACTTTCTGTCTTTTTTCCTTTCTTGAGTTAATAATCCTATTCTCTGTGTAGTCCTGTCAATTGACAATGAAATTTGTAGCAACTGGGAGAACGTCTGCTTTTGTCTAGACAAGTATTTTCCTTAGTGTGTTAGGCTGCTGCTCCTGCCTTCTGAGGTTTTCTTCCTTGAGAATTACTACTAATCCTTCCTGAGTAACTCTTTCCTTTAAGATAATGTAGGCTAAAAAAGCATAAATGATACTCTACATAGCTGGTCTGCCATGAATGACAGTTGGATAAAATTCCAGCTATTTCTACTTAGAGCCTTCACAAGAATAAGCACAAAATTTGTATAAAATACCTGGTATCTCCTCCCTCCTTTAGACTAAATCTGATAGACCTGAAAGATTCTCAGAGTGCCTCATTCTTTATAATTCTTTACCAGATATATGATTATATGCTGCCATGATATTTCTTCACAGAGATCTAGGGCAAGAATATGTATCACTTCACCATCTGAATGCAGTGGCCAGAGATCCACCTGGCACCTGGTATTTCAAAGAAGAGACAAATTAACATCATCATGAACCCACATGAGAATGTGAAACTTTGGGCTGAT
Source organism: Florisuga fusca (assembly GCA_038090715.1). Classification (NCBI taxonomy): domain Eukaryota; kingdom Metazoa; phylum Chordata; class Aves; order Apodiformes; family Trochilidae; genus Florisuga; species Florisuga fusca. Next base: position 91,740 of record JAAWXA010000004.1, on the reverse strand, counting down.
TGCTGTCAAAGATGCACAATTACTACACAAAACAAAACCTCACTCTTGTGAGACTGCTGCTCAGTGTGATATCTGAGCTCTGCTTGGATTTAGGCAGAGAGAATTTACAAGAGCTCAGCTTGCCATAAACCATCTGACTTGGATATTTGTCTTATGGATAAAAAAAATCATTATCTTCTGGAAGAAAAACCGTTCTCTGGATTTCCAAGTGGAAATATGCTCATACCGATATTGGCTCCTGCTATAAAATGCAGAAAGAAACAACTGATCTTTGTTTTCCATTGTTGAGTTGATTAAGAAATGCAAACCTTGACTCTACATTTTCAGGTATTAACATGTTTGCTAGCATGTTATGAATAATACTCTACAAAGATAACCTTGGTAGTAAAACAACAGATTTTGATGTAATAAATTAATAGTATCAAGTTGTTAAGTGTAATTTTAAATGATAGGTCATTTGTCTTTGCAGTGAAGAACATTGACAGTTTTCCCAAAGCAGGCTGTTCTGAAGAAATGACAATTTTGTGATAATTGTTTTTTCCAAATATTGAAAACAATCGCAACTGTTCCAAAAATATACTAGGGAAACTACCTGAGGCAATGTGCCATGTTTAACATTTAAAAGTCATTAGAACAGTGGAAACCAGTTATGTGTCTCAATACTTATCTCTGTTAGAAAGACAGGCAGATGTAATTGATCTTGAAATTTTGCCTGTTGTTAAGATTAAAATGGAGGTACACATTGGACAATGCTGTTATGTCCTAATATGTTATGTTCTGAAATGTCTGACATTTTAGAACACTGGATTGACAGCAGTTTCTAGGAAATAATTAAGAGCATTCACAGGATGCTCACGTTAGACTCCATCAGGCTAACCTGGAAGTCAGGTTGGAGCAACGTACTCTAAACTTGTGTTGAACTTCAAATGTCACTGAAATTATTAGACTTCAAAGATGAGTTTAACCTGAAGCAAATAGTTAATTGCTATACTGGATCATTATCATGTAGGTGTCATTTAATTGTGTGGAAAAAAAACATGCTAGGAAGACTAATCTGAGCATCAGATAAAGTTGATACTTGTTTTTCTTCTTCCTGTTGACACTAGCAAACAATAATGAAAGTTTTAAAACAGGCATGATTACATAAAATTAAGGCAGAGAACAGTGACAGTGGTGCTATGATTTCTGAGACAGGGTTTTCAGTCCAGCTTTTCCATTCTGGTTTGTGGTTTTTTTTAAAAAAGCCAACCCAATTTAAAATGGTAAATGAAGTTTCCAAGAATTAAATATCTCTAAGCAGCTTCATCATAGTGATTTTTGTTTTTTGTAGTTTTCTAGTACTGAGAAGTACATATTGGCAAGTGTGAGGAGATGGCTATTTACATTTTATTTTTTCTAAACACTAAAACATAGAAAATTATCTGGTTGTTCTTTTGCCATCAGTCTTAAAGACAATTATTTTTTCATTCTTTCTTGTTTCTTTGTAGCTTGTGGTTGCAAGTCATCTGAATAATTTCTTAGCTAATATTTATTATACTTATATATCCATATATCCAAATTTCAGTTTATATCATTGACATGTGAATCTTTGTGCATTAGTCAAGCTTGCACATATTTAAACGATTACACAATTTGAGTATTAATAAAAGAAGCTTTCAGGGTTCAGTATCTCTCCACATACATTTCAGGGTGTTCATTATGTACTTTTACCTAAGAAGTCAAAATGGTCATATTATTGGTATTCCTATGGAAGTGATTAATTTTCCAAAAAAAGCAAGCGGACTGATGGAAAATCCACATTTATAAAGGCAGAAATGGAAAACCATCACTATGGTGATGGGGATGAGTTATCATAAGTCTGATTTTCAGATTATTTCTTACTGGTATTCATTTTAATATAGATAGATATAGTGAGCAAGTATTTGATAGTAACAACCTGCCACTTAGTTCAATAGTGAAATACCATCACTGGAGGTAGGAAGAGTTCATACTGCAGCTGGCCAGGCTTGTCAAATGTGCCTGAGAATGTCAGGGCAAAATGCTGATGAACAAAGATTTTTTCTTTTTTTTTTTCCCCAGACTGAGCAGAACAAGCTGGGGGAGGAATTAATGTAAGAAATTCCTTTAAAGTGTCACAGAAACATTCTATGGACAGATAAAATTACATCAGTCTTTACTGGTTGATCACCTTACCCCTGCTTTTCAATCTCAGATGTTTTTCGAAAATATTACTTCTCTGTGCTATGACTAGGGTGAGCTATATTCAAAAGTTCTTTGAATCCTGCATTGACTAGGGTGAGCTATGTCTGGTAATTATGAGATTCCTACTAAAAGAACAAAAAATCATGATTTCAAGTTATCTTAACCCATTCTTTGGGTACATTCAAAATACTTTTAAAAATAGATTCTAACTTTTGTGAAATATAAGATCCTCTGTGACTGCAAACAACTAACAGTGAAATTTTGCTTCTTAATTTGCTTAACATTTGGTAATGCTGGAGAAATGCTGAAGGTTAAGAAGGCACTTGGGCCAGGATAATTGTCTTGTCATGCATTCTTATTTTGGCATTAAACCTCACTTAATATAACAGCGTAACAAGGCATGATGTGCTGTCACGATGTTTTGACAATCCTGGGAAATTTCAAAGACAGTATCTTACTGCATACGAATTTTTATTTATTAATGCTCTTCCAAGCAATTGTTTAAATATGCTCACTACCCTGTTTGCATAGGCTGTTGGAGCTGGTGAGCACAGCAGCGTTGCAATGTTTGTTTCCAGCAGCTCAGAGCTGGCAACATAGGGAGAACTCTTGGGAGCAAATAACATAGAATCTGTGACTGATTTCCCTTAATATCCTTGACTCCTTATTTTTAGTTTGCATAAATATGCCTCATGGCTTTGATCTTGATTAGATCATCTGACTGTTAAGAAAATACAAATACTAATTGCAGATAACTTTTTAAATTCAAAACTTGTGATTTGTTCAAACTTTGACAAAGAACTGGGAAACAGCTCCTATGTTTTCCACAAGATAAATCACTGAATACTTAAGTTGAAATGACAAATACCTTTCTTTGCTACAGAATGCCCTCCCTGCAAGATTAAATTACAGTGGAAAATACACGTAATATTTCTTTTCCCTTGTCAGACAAAACTCTAAAAAAATCCATCAATCTTATTTAATAATCTATAAATTGAGATCATAATGAAAAAGTAATACACGTGCCCGTATTATTAACCAAACACAAATTTGTTATACAGTTTCCACAATCTGTATATGCTATCATGGAACAAGAAATAAGTATGAATAGAGAACTGTTGGAATCATATAGTCAGAGAATCATCTGACCTTTCAGATCATCAAATCCAACATACATAGCTGTATATATAGCTATAGAATAGAGCTTTATCTAATCTAAGCCTTTCAAATCTACTGATGCATGAGTAGGGTTGACATAGTGATCCAGGATCTCCTAGATGACCATAACACGTTGTTTAGCATGTGTGAAGAAGCCTGATCCTGTCTTGAAGTATCAGACCCCTAATGTTTCCACACTGACTGTATAGCAGGGATTATGGACATGACATCCAGTGTTTTCAGAAAATGTCAGACATACCTTGATGTCCTAGAACTGTGATGTATGTACACCAGATGTCTCTGGATGAGTGGCAGCCCCTGGTGAGAAGTTTGATGCCATTAACTATTTAATCATATAGGTAACATGCACATCTGAAAATCCAAGGCAAATATATGAGCTCCTCAAAATTTGCACAGAAAGATTTCCAGGTGGAAAACAAATGCAACTGAAGTAAAACAATGCTATACAAGTGGAAAAAAAAAAGCTATCCAAACTGTAATTGTTACAAATAGGAATGTAACAATAGCTTATTTTCATAGCTAGGAGGGTCAACCAGTTAACATTGTTCTAGTAATTTAAGTTGGGGTTTATTTTCCTGTTTTGTTTTGGTGTCTTTTTTCTTCTTTCTCTTCGTCTTTTGTTTGTTTGTTTGGGGTTTTTTTTGTTGTTTTTTATTTGTTTGTGGTTTTTTAAAAGTATAAAACCATAAGAATTAAATGTGAAAATTTGTAGGGAAAATAGAACTATATTGGAATGGAAAGCCAAAACCTCCTTCCCCTTTAAATCTGCATGCCTTTTACTCTTAACAAGAAATGATCAGTGTGCAAGCTGTCTTCGGGAAGCTGGAAAGACCATTTTGTTTGCTGTATAGAAGTTAGATTTTCACTTTAGTTGCCAATATGAAATTACATTTGCCTATGAATGCAAATACAGAATAAATGTGGTGCTTTTAAAAAATGTCTTATAGATAGTGAAATTCAGATAAAAATGGAGAGAGTGGTTGTAGCTATTTCTCTGCGATAGTTCTGTGGGAACAGAACTCTTTGGGGGATAGTAATTTCTTGTATCCCACTGACTGTGGACATGTCCTCACCAGAAATAAGGTGGAGTTAAAAGAACTTAAAAGTCCCCTACAGGAAATCTTGATTCTGTGGATGGATAGAGATGTTTTATAATGTTTTATAAACTTGTCGCTTACCTAAGATAATTGAATCATCACAGGTCTTGAGTCCTATTGAATGGAAAAGTGCAAGATATTTATGTAATTTTTTTCTCAGGTAAAGCTTCCAAATTGAGGGATGTAATTTTGTGTAGGAGAGAGAAAGGCTATAAATCATGTGGAATTTATGGGCTGTGTTCTAAGACCTGCAATAATGCACTGCATACTGATGAATAAAAAGTTGTTCATGTTGTATTCATGTTGTGTTTATGAGCTTTGTTTATTGTGCATTTTTAACTATTTGCTTTGATAGTGCCATTAGTCTGTCTTTTCAGAGGTTTCTTACAGCATTTAAAAGCCCTAAGATGAACCAGGAACAATTTTTAAACTAACAAACAATAGAAGATGAAGACAATTCATTTTGTGATCTAGTAGGATTTATAATAGGAACTTTCTTCTAACTTTTTTACAGGATCTAAAAGTTCTTTGAATCCTGCATTGACTGCAATTGGATATCTGGCCATAAATGTCTCTAGAAAAACAGCCAGGAAGCATTGAAATGCATGCAATTGTGCACAGATGGTTAAAACAGGTAGACAATATTTGTTTTATGTTTGTTCAGTAGTTGATCTGTGTGGGCATAAGTAGACTTAATATGTTGGATATCAGTATGTGAATGTGGTCATAGACCAAGTTCGGGCAAGTAAGAAAGTGCATACACTTTAAAAAATTTTTTTTTATATTGTTGGCTGGATACAAGCTGAGATGAACTGATTTCTTTCCAAGACAGTATTACTCTTGAAACAGAGCTACTTTGAGTTCAGCTTTATCAGAAATCTTGCCTTCCCTTGCAGCTTGGATGCTTTCTGTGAGATGAGCAGGCAGCTAGAGGTCTGCACATTTCAGAACCTGACTGTCCAAAAGCTGAAGTCACAAGCCAAAATTCTCATCTTTAAACATCTGTAAGCTTTGCTGGCATTGTAGTTATGGACTGTGCTTGATGGGGCAGGATTGCGAGTTTGTATGTTACTAGTTCTGGATAATTGCATGCTGCATTTTGAATTCAATATAAATTCACTTTCTGCCAGCATAACTGCAGAGTGAAACAGAGTGGAAAAAAATCTGTCCTAGCTGATACCAGATATCTAGATGAATGTTCATGGTTTTAGGCTTTTTAAAGGATTGCATCAATAGCTACAATATTTTTGTTTACCCATGTAATAAGTCATAAAAATCTTCATGTGTTGCCACTGATTCTAGAAAAGTCTAAAGTAATAGAGGTACCTGTTAATATAAAAAAAAGTTTCTTTCCAATAAAAAAAAAAATGAAGATACATAAAAATTCAGGAAGAGAATTATTATCCTGATGACTTTTGCTCATTTGAGAAAACACTGAAACACCCTGGCCATTTTAATTTGTTTGTTTTTTCTGGCAATTGTTTCTTTCTAACACAATATAGTATCTGTCAACACAGAATCAGATAAATTACTATGTTTCTTAGCAAATTATGTTGAAAGAAATTCTGCTGGTAACCAAAATGTTTTGCTTTGTTAGATATTGTTAGTTTCAATTTCTTTTCATATCTTATGTAAATCACTTGTCTTTAATAACACTACATCAGCTACTTCTGATATGTATCTTCATAGCAAATGGTGATTATCATATTACAGCAGTTCTTAAATACATTAGGTCATATTATTTTTATTCTGATCAAAAGTCTTCCAACATTAGTGCCTGGTTTGGTTTGGCGCTTTTTTTTTTTTTTCTGTTGGTTTTGATGGAGTTTTGAGTTTGACCCTAATGATCTGCATTGCTCAGATCATTTTGGTTGTGTTGCAAGGCATATGAAAATTTAGAAACCTTATTTCCAATTTTAGATTATTTTTTAGGGATTTTTATCATTCTTTTCTAAAGAAAGACTCAAAACTGGCAAGGACATTAGATGTTTCTGATTGATTGATTTTATTTGCCAAAAATAAACCAAAAGACATGGAATTCTGTTGTACTGATATATGTCTTTGGTATCGATAGTAGCCTAAACAAATTAGGAAATTATGTTTCCAGAAAAATCAGTTTTGTTTTTTCCATTGCATTCTTCTGGTTGTACTTTGGAAAAACCATATTACATTACTGCATTTTGAATTTGGCCCCTTTGCTCCAGATGATATGTATCTATCACTTGGTTACTTTTATTGTAAATTTCATTAAGGAGGGTAAGGAACAGTCTTATGTTGCTGCGTGTCTTTTTTTTTGTGAATTAATTTTGTTAGGAATCAATTTCTAATCTTTTTTTGTTGTTGCTTGTGTGAGTGTTTTGAAGACTTATTAATTAAGAAAATTGGCCTATAATTACTGCAGTTACCCATATCCTACCAGGCTTCAAATTGCAGAAACAATTATGATCCTAAGAGAGTCAGGCAACTTTTCAAATGCTGCATTATACATGCTACACTAAATGCCATTGAAGACTTGACTAAAATATTAATGCATCTCAGCTGGAAAACCTAATGTGTCTTTCAGCAAAGAGCTTTGCTTATAGACAGTATTTTTTTGGCTGAATTTTCAGAAAAGTCCTCCATTTTGAAGGAAATGTGGTCTGTTTTTCCGCTGCTGAGCTGAACCAGTTGGTACCCAGAGAATGCTGTTTTTCAGAGTAAACACCTAGTATCAATTACATTTATGTTTGCTTCTGCAGGAACTTCAAACAGTGGATGGAAATGTCTGTGGACTTTTAAGTCAGGGAGGAGATAAGAACTTCTTAGCAAATTGTGTATCTCATACCAGTAATTTCTTCAGTAATAATGAGAATCTTAAGTAATTTTAACACCCTGTATAATACTATATGTACTATTTGAGCATATTTTTTTCTACCAGTATAACATATATGTATGTTAAACCTCTCCCCTCCCAACAAATACCACATGACATAGAAAGACTCCTGAACGACCTCTGTATTTGCTGTTACTTGTGTGAGTTTTGGTGACGTGTGTGAGGTGCTATCAACCTGTAACACATTGTTGGTACAATCTCAGGTCCTGAGGTACCAAGATGCTGAGGGAAGGGGACTTGTGGAGCAGATTAGAGCTTTAAGACTGGCTCCTCTTCTGCTTCTGGGGGACATAAAGAGGAGAGGGAAAGTGAAAGGGAAGCAGCTACAGAAAGTCTATATTCATCCCCAAGGCAGTATGGTGATGCAGGCTGTTAGACTTTGGCCTTCTGTGTAGTAAACAAAGCTGGGCATTATATAGAGATTCTCTGCAAGAGAATATAGAATATACAGAGATCTCTGCAAGATTTTCTGATGCAATGATTTTTGTCTGTAAAACACAAAGGTGATTCTGGCACTTGATTCCTAATAGAGTCTTCTTACCTGAGTGGTTGAAGGAGGAGGCAACGGGATCATGAGCTCTGTGCTCTTTGTGGATCCCTTGCATGTTATGGAAAGTTTACTAGTGTCTCAGCTGTCTCCTCATTTCTTCTATTGCCGGTTGAACTTCATGCATTTAAAAAAAAGAAATCTGTTTATCTCTGGCTCTACTATTCCAGGCTGGCATAAACCCTCTATTCTTCTAGTCTTTTCTAACCTTAATCCCTGCCTTACTGTACTAAAGAAGATTTTTTTTTTGCTATGACTAGATTTTTATGTGTTACGCTTTTGTACATTTTTTGTTTCAGCTGTACCTCTACCCTTTTCTGAGATTTCATAATAGACTCTGTTTGCACCTGGCTCCTGACCAAGGCGGTCACCCATAGCCCCTTTGACAGCTTGGTGTCTCAATGCATTTCAGGGGAAAAAATAGACAGTGGAAATAGTTTTTATGCTACTACCTCATGGCAGCTTCATATGTCAGTGGTTCAGAAAGCAGGTGATGGAGGACTGAGTGCCAGCTGCAGATGAGAAAGGGCCAGACTCTGCTCTCTTAAGGCAATCAGCCTTCTCTGGGTCTGCCTGTGACAGTTCTAAGAATAAATGAGGTTACTGCCCAACACGACATTTTGCATGTGGTCAGAATTTCCTTATACCTTGTGCAGACCTCTTTTTTGAATCTCTGAAGGTGAGGATAACCTACTCGATAGTGCAAAGAGAAAGAATTTGTCCCTTGTGCTCTTGGAAGGTTTTACCAAGAGGTTGACTCTTTGACCTAAGCAATTTCACATTGTTAGTCTATATGAGGTACCCAAAGACCAATCTTGTTTTCTTATCTAAGAACCAATGAGATAATGTTATAAACTTTATTTTTCCACTTCCACACATCTGATCTCACCTAGAATTGTGAGTAATCATGGTTCTTTCTGATGATAAAAACCATACATATTTGATATGAGCCTATTTCCAGACAATATAGTTTTGCACATGCCCTGACTCCAAGAATAATCTTTGCAAGATGCTATGGGCTATATTATAATCCATATTGAAATTTTGAAGAATGCATGAAATTTGGATTCAACCTCCGTATTGCTAAAAACACAGGCCTCCTATTTTCAGATAATGAAAATATTTTTGAATACTAGAAAACATTGCCAGCACCACCATCACCTTGGTTTTAATAGAGAGGATGCATTTTTTTATTTTCAGGAACCAAGTCCTGTGACTTGGTATTAGAAATGCTTGCAGTGTGTCTCCATAATTGGTTTTCTCAAACACTTTTAAACATTTTTCCACGTAATTTCAGGCCCCATTTGGGTTTAGACATGAAGCTTCTCAGTTCTAGAAAAATCTGAGTTAAAACAAAACAAAACTATGTCTTACAATATTTTAAGGGTAGATAAGGAAAAATACTGATCCTATTTGTTCATTTTGGATGCTTTCATGAATGGTAACAAGACTTTCTCTACTTTTAAAATCTTGCTTACAATTCTTAGAGGAGAATCACTTTGCAGAAGCTTCATATTCTGAATGCACTAAAATTACTATATAGGACTTCTGTGTAGTAACACATCATCTTTTAGAAAATTGCCTCAATCTAAATTTGTTGAATGTATTCTAACCCACTTTTTTGTATTTTAGCTTTTCATGGTTTTACTGATTTTGTGGTTTATGACTTCTTGCTAACTTGTTCATCAATGCTTATTGACAGGTGAAGGATCTTCCCTCCCTCTGCCCCCATTTTTTTCCAAGCATTTGAAAATTTTTAAGCATGCCCCACAAATTTTTCATGAGTGGGAACTTTACAACTCACACTGAAGAGTTCCAGCACGCTCACAGGTTTACATTCGTGTCAGGAGTTGCTAATGTAAGAGAGCTCTAAGGTCTTAGTGACAGAGTTTGCATTATAAAAAGGGAGTTACAAGGCATAAGCAATTTAATGCATCATATTGCATGAAATATGCTGACTTTAAAGAATGGAAATGTTAAATGAAGTATTTTTAATCACTGAAAATGAAAACAAGTAGGATCTCTCAAAACGAGGAGATTAAATACTGATAAAATTAATCAGGGTGGAAAAAAACCCCACATGTTAGCAGTTCCTGTTTTGTGTAGCTAATGATTTAAGTAACCTAAATAATGCTGGCATTATTGAGGTGGATTAGCAAATATATATGCTAGCACAAGTGTTCAGAATGTCTGCACTGATGAATATAAACAACTTGTGGGAAAAGGCTGAATTTGCAAGGGCTTCAACCTGCATTTTATAACAGGACACAACTTATTACTACTTCTGGTTGACTAAGGTGAATCCTAATTAGCACATTTTTAATAATCAGGATCATTACATGGACATAAAATGTTCCTCTGGTAAGTGTTTGTGGAAAGAATTCTTAAAAAGTACATCACTAAACCTTTGAGAGCTTCTTCATGCATTCATTCACATGCATTTATAATAAAGCAAGTATGGCCTATTAACATGAAACCTAGAATTCTAACAAACTAAGGAATATTTTCTTTCTTTACTATTTGAGTAAAGCAGCATCGGATAACTTTCTTCAGGGCATGAAAAGGCTGCCTCTAGAACTGACTGGAGAAAAAAAATAAGGAAGAACTGTGTATATCATGTGTCTGCTTCCTGCATAAAATGTCACTAAATAAACAGATTTGAATACTTATCTCCAACAACACATGAATACCTCTCATAGTGCTTGAATGCCATGGAACTGAAGCTATTGAGAGAGTGTAGCCTTGTATCCCCAAAACGCAAAACAACAGAAAACAGAAACCAGATAGTTGACTTATATTTACAAGAAACTCATTTCAGAGAAAAAATTGCAAACCCCTCTTGCCAAGTCAGTATAGTTTATTGGTAATGAAGAAAGGAGTAACGGCAAGAAAGGATAAAATTACTGATTTTTAATTAACTAGCTGTTAGATGATTAAGAAATAGCAAATTTCATTTGAATTGGACCTTTATGCTAGCTTATGCTCACAAAATGAAAGAATCAGTCACGATTTCGTTTTTATTTTTTACCTAGGAAAATCATTGCAGGAATGCATAGTATTGATAAAAAAAAAAAAATATTAATAAGGACAATTGAGTGTCTTAATGGTACAAAGAAGAATGAGAATCAGCCTTATTTTGGTGAGCTTTTTTCTCTTCTTTGTGTTCTCTCATCATAATTTTTAGGCAGAAGCAGACTTGTGTATTAAAGATACTTTCAATAATTTAAGCTTAATTAAATGATTAATTTTTGTGTGTTTCCTGGATCATGTATTGAACCACATTTGTTATTTGTCAGAAATTTCCTGAAAAATTAATTAAAAAGATCAAAGAATTTTAAACATTCCCCGAATCTGTCTACTGAGCGAAAACAGATGCAGTTTCTACTGAGAAAACAAAAACCTGATACCTTAATATTTTGCCATCTACTATCTTGTTCTCCAAAACCAATTCACACTTAGTGACACACAGCTGCTGTGTTTTCTCCCAAAAACATTCCTATCACTGACGAGTACTATGTAATGACATGGTGTTTTGCACAGATTCATGAAACATCATAAATTAATGAAATCAGAAACTTTGCTCTGTTCAGCAGGGGCTGTCCTTCCATATACAGCACACCAGAACTCTAATTGCTCATCCTCTCAGTGTACCTCTAGAGATCTGTGATATCTGAAAGACTTTTCCAGTGTATTCTGTGTTTTCATAATAACCAGAAATCATGATGATTGGCTGCTTTGCATTACACCTTCTGATTTCTTCTTCACTTTGGATTCCTTTGTGTTTGTGAAATTTCTAGTATAACAATTAAACAAGATAAAAAAACCACAGAAAACTGATATAGGTCCTCTGCTTCTATGTCCTCCCATATTATGGAGTAAGATTGTAGAGGAATTTACATCATGCTGGTGAGACCAGACCAAGAGCTAGGGCTGGCTGATAACAGAAAACATCCTGCTTAAGGCAGGACAGAACTAAACTGGAAACTGACAAGATACCAAAGTGAAGTTCTCAGAAAGAAAAGTGGTAAAATGCTGAGTTTAATGGCTAGATTGAGAGCCTGCCCAAAAACTAGGCTAAAGATCAGCATCTGTAAATGGAAATGATGGAAAAATGTCCATTTTGTTATGAGTTCTAATTTATTTAAAGGAAATACTTTGTTCAAATACATGAGTGCAGAATGCTTTGATATTTATTTTCAATTTTTACTGAGGTCTCTGTTTAATCTTTTTTTTTTTTTTTGGTGGGGGTGACATTTAAAGGGAGCAATTATAGGGGATAGCCACGGGGGGGGAATGCTGGGAGAAAGAGAGGAAATAAATGAAGAGTTACTTTTCACTTGTAGACACCTAGGGAAACCTCGGGCTAAGAAAAATCCATTATAATGCTAACTGTAGAAACTGCAGGTGCTGACAGCATGGGTCCATTTTTCCTCTCTAATGAGCAAGATCCTTAGCAAAATTTTGCTTAGAGATATTAATAAAACTATTCTATGAAAAATCTGTCATGATACAATACTTTACATTACCAAGAAAAAGTTTAGTTTTTCCTTCCTTTATGCATTATTTATCCAGGCTTTAACCTTTCCAACATCCCCTGAGTTAACTTGCAGTACAGGCTTTTCTCAATGATTTATGTATCACATTATGAAATATTAATAATAAAGTACACTTTCACTCAAATAACCCCTAAGTAATTTTGATTTCTTTTGTATAGTATTTTTTTTTTAAAGGTAGTTGATGAAATTTTATTCACTGATGAAAAAAAACCCACTTCTCAAGCACATAATTTTATTAATGCCTCTAATAAAGTTGCTGAAATTTTATTAGAAATATAAGTTAAATGTTGGTGGACTACAGATAAAGTTATATATTTTCTCATCACCACAATAATCAATTTATTGATATCAAGACAAAATGCATACTATCTGACAACATCTATACCAAATGACATAAGTAAGAAGTTAGATCAACTATTTCTCGACTGTCAATTACTGCACATAGAAAAGTAAAGAAGAACTTAAATATACTAAAATAATTTAAAAAGATGTATAATAATTATGTAAAAATATATTTGTAATAGCTTGGGGTTTTAATTTTTAATTTAGACATTCACTGAAACAAAATGCTTACCTAATAAGGGTTGTAGTTTTTTGTCTTAAGTCACCAGAAGAAACTTGCCTAAATGGAAGGTGAGTTCATCTGGAGAGAAAATTAACTAGAAAAAAATATGAAAAGGAACTGATAAAATTTCAGCTTTCCAAAATTGTAGTGGCAATGGAGATTGCTCTAATCTGAAAGAAAATATTTGGAGTACATAATATTATTTATCCTTAATTAATGACCAAGAAGAGTTTTCACAAAAAAAAAAAAATAAATAAAAAAAAAGTTTTGTTTGGAAATCGTGATTATCCTAAAAAACATTTCTTTCTGTTCCTTTATTGTCCCTGAGACTGTTGCCTAACTCCAATGTACCCAATGCACCCACAGTTAGATATTCTCATATATGGGAATCTGCTTTATTTACCTATAGGTTTATGTTTCCTTTTGTGTGGCCCTGAAGGAGTCTTGTTCCAGTATTTGGGTGTTTTCAGGAAGGATTGTCGGCAAGTACAATGACACATTCTGAGAACTGGTGTAATCACCTGTTAATACAATTTCATTCCGTCAACCTTTATACCAAAGGCAGGCTTTGGTTTTTAAATTTTACTTCATGTGGACTATAAGTACTCAGTAATTGCTGGAAGATTCAAGAATTGTATTCAAGAAAAAAAAGGGATTACTTCTATTATAAATGAGATGTGCCTACATTTCTTGGTTTCCTTCTCCCTGCTCCCTGTACATCCTGATGCAGGCACACAGCTGCTTCCAAACCTGACTTCCATGACCTGGAACTGAAGGAACGAAGGAACTGAAAGGAGTCTGAATGAACCTTCCTCTTCTGTTCTGTAGTAGAATGAGGTGCTCACACTGCTGCCCAAAAGCTTCCAGTCTGAGTGGTCTGTGGATGCATAACAAATACTGAAGTACAAATGCAGATCCCTACATTGACATAAAGAATAGAAGACATGTTTTCTGTGAGGACATAATTCCCAATAAATTAATTGGAAAGCATAATGGAGACAAAGCTTACTGAATCCTCCTGGTGACAGGATTATCTCCAGGGGTTTTATAGAGAGAAATTTTCAGGAAAGGCAGTCAAGGCTGAAACAAAATTGTTCTGCAAGGTAATTAATTAATTTTAAAAAGTTCTTAACCTTTCCACAGGTTTTTCTTTCACTAGAACGTCATTCAGAAAAACTGTCTAGAATGCTACTGAACCTTTTAGATGCAGTTAAAATTGATAAGCTGGAAATCTGAACAGTGATTTTTGATACCTTTCCCATTGATGTGTTTAAAGAATAAGGTTCTATCTATTTTTAAAACCTTGCAAACAAAATGCTACACAGATTATGTTAAGAAGCACTTGATGCTTCTTTGACACCGTGTACTTCACATACATAAACATGATTCACATCTTGTGACTATTACTATCAGAAAGTTTTAGTTCTGTCATTTTAAATGAGTGCAGCTTTTGCTGAGATGACAATACTTTTTATTTAATAAATACCTTGGTTTTAAAGATTAGGTTCATTCTGAAGCCACATTATTATTCTATGCAGCAGCTTACTTCAGGCTCATTTATTTTCATGACTGCATTCTTTGGGAATGTCAGATTTGTTTATTCAGAGTGGATAAATCTGCCATGTGGTAAATAATGTAAGAGGGATGGTCAAGTATGTTATGTTTCTAACCCTCTGAGACCTGTCAAAATTATTGTACAAAAGTGTGATATATTTTGACAGAAAAAGAATAATGTGTTGTTTTATTCTGTGGAACATGTAGGAATTCCATATAGAACACTATTAGTCTAGAAATTGAATATGCCAGTACACTATAGAGAAATGAGTTTTTGAATATAATGTTCTGCATGAAGTGAAGAATGCTATTTATCATAATATTTAGCATTTACGTAGAACTTTTCTGACTCTCTAAGCATTTCATTAACATTTATAAAGCAAGGTACATGACACATTTTTTGAGTTAAGCAATCCTACTTCCGTGACATTAAGAATAAAAGATAACAGCGTAAGGACTTGGTGGTTAGTCAAAACCATCATCCTCTGACTTTTCTAGACTTCCTGCTTTGGTTTTTAAATTCCTTCAATTCTTGAACACCTAGTTACTTAGTTTATGATATTTTTCTTTTGTCCTAATACATGAAATAAAATTATCTATTAACTCTTGAAGGTCTGGTGGGTGATGATTTTTTAAACATGAAAATAATAATATTGAACCATTAATAAGTAATGAAGACAATTCTTATCAAAAGAAATATGGGGTCCCATTCTATTTATACACACTTTCATTTAGAATAGTATGTAGTTAGTTACCCATATTGCTTTGCTAAGCAGCTTTAATGATTTCTAGATATTCCAGATACAGATATTCACAGGTTAATAACATTTCCCCCATTAATGTGTTGCATATAAAGGATGTGTTGCATATAAAGGATGTCTTATGACAAACATTAAAAAATAGGATAGAAATTGTTTGTTGTGACATCTTTGGCTCTTGAGACTGAACTTTTCTTTGATGTCTTAAATAATTCTGAGTTGCCAGGTGCCAGCATGTTCATGTTATTTCAAAAATGCAGATTTTACTAACAGTAAAAGAGTAAATAAATTTGCTGCTGATGTAAAGTATGTCCTGTCCCAAACAGTTTTGGAAATAATAATAATAATAAATAATAAAGTAGATGTATTTCTGTAGCTTGCTCTGAAGTCAAACTGATAACGTGGGTTTAAGAGCATTTGGGTCTCTCAGAGAGAGAAGTAAAATGAAGTCAATGCATTTTTCATTAAGGTGAGGAACAAATCCAGAAGAATTAGTACAGGTGGCTTGTAAAATTGATACTTGTTCAAAAAACATTTTTTAACTGACTAAAAAAAAATTGGAGAAAAGAAATTTTTATCTAAAAAGTTTTTCGAGTATTCAAAGCATATAATAAGAACAATTAACAGCTACAGATTTCTCATGCTAACAACTCTACTAATTCCTGCTAAGCCATAGATAGACTAGAGCTTCAGAAATGTGCTTCCATTTTCAAAAAGTACTGTTGAGTCCTAGACATTTTAGAAAGTTACTGCACAGAAATGTTACCAACGTATGAGCTGAGAAATGTATTTTTCTTCTTCTCACAGCTTCTGGGCTGCACAGATACACCTAATAAAAAGTTTGTCTCAAAGTTGTTTTAAAAATTGAACTTGTACCTTGAGAAAGATTATTTGCTGATACCTTGTGTAATAGTACAGCAGTCAGGAAATAGAGAAATAGAGATGTTCCCATTAGAGCTTCAATTTTTTCCCCTTGTTAGCATCAAAATACAATAAAATAAAACAAAATAAAATACATTTGTAAGTAGTTGGCTTGATTTAATAAACTGTGGGTTTATATTTTTAACAGTTTCTGTTATTGAAAAGCACTAGCAATTTCTAAGATTAAATTAAATACCGTTCTAATTCTGTACAATTTATCCAATAGGACTACTTCTACAATTATTTTTTTTAAAATATATTTTTAAAATGTTTTTACATTCAATATGCCTAGCTTTACAAACTACAGAGGAAAATATCATGTCTTTCTGAGAGAGTTGGGACAACTAAGTTGTACAGTGGACATTTTTATTTTTATATTGTTTTTTTTCTTTGCCCCACTGCAAAAATAATCTAGAAGCTCTAATCTTAATATTGCATGTTTTCTTGGCCTCCCTGTTGTCAAAATGTTGTGCTGATCATCGTAAGTGTTTTACTTTTGTAGAGGATTTTTTTTTTTTCTATGTTGGAAAGTAATATCCACCAGAAAGGTCATGACTTGTGAAGATACATGAAGTGAAGTGAGTGGCACAAAGCAGTAGGTAGCAAAACATTGTACAGTTCAGTGAACAACAAGGTCAATTACTTCATATCTGCTTGTAGTTCAGCACAGCTGGGCTGAAAAAACCCATAATGCCTGACTGGCATTCTGCAGTTTAATGCAGAATAATAATGGAGTTTAAATCGCCAGTTTACAAAAAAGTGTCATTCTGACTTGGCCAGCATTGAAATGAGAAGCAAGCTGCCTGTCAGAAAAGTATTACAAAAAGAACTCAAAAGTATAAGTAGAACAGAAAAGAAAGAAAATAGCGGACAACGCATTGCTTGTTAAACTGTGGGCCTGACGTCCTAGTTTTTCACACAGTTTTTTATCTTAACACTAACTAGTCAGACTATAAGAGGAATTGTTTACTATTTAAACACTACTGGTAGATTTTTGTAAAGCCAAATTACCTCAGGAAAGAGTTTCCAAATAATCAAGATCTAGGTTCAAAAGTTAATCTGCATTGGTCCAGGATAAAGGTGATTTTCTGGTTTGTACTTTTGCTTTCAGCTAAGTTTCTTGTAAGTAGTTGCACTTGCTGAAATATATATCTTTTCACATACTTCATAATTTTAAAAAGTTGACAGGAGCTGTTACAGCTGTTGAAGACTATTTTTGGCATTGGATGAAGCAGTTTAACTTAAGATGGGATATCCTCATTAGTATAAAGAAAGCTACTATAATTAATATTAGGTGTTCATACACAATTTAGGATGTATCCTCAGGTTTACTTTGGCCAGAAAAAGAGTGATAAAATTGTTAATGTTTTTTCATTATGGTATTTTTATTGTGGAGGTTAGACATGCTTTCAGTGATGACTTGGAAACATAAATACAAATACAGGAGTTGGAAGGCAAATTTTTCTTTCAATATTGTTTTTTTCCCTGTCCAGCTAGTATAGTGCAGCAAAACTGTAACAAAAATTGATTATAAAATTTAGTCTTTCTGTAAAGGATTTCTAATTTACTCCAGTTAAGACACCCCTTGCAACATCCTCTTTGAGTTGTCTTTCCATTGGAGTTTCCAGCCATCCAATATAATTTTTGTCGTGCAAATTCAAACCATGGGTACCTTAGTAAAAGCCATACAGTACTTCAGCTTTTCTAAACCTATTGACTTTTGTCTCTTCTGTGTTGCAGGTGAAGTCGCTAGATTAATATGAGTCTTGTCACCCATACTTCTGTTTTACTTTTCATATCATCATTCATCATCCAGTATGTCAGCTAGTGACTGAAGCAGGAATGAGAGAAGCAGGTGATGGGAAGGATAGACATGGAAATTGAAAGGGCATCTTATGGTGTTTTTGCTATTAACTGCCTATCTTCAAGCAGAATGGCAGCAGTGACTACACAGATTGGAGGCTACTGCTCTATTTTCATTGAGAAATCTGGCAACCAGATTTCCATTTTATGCCATTTTAGAACATGTTTTCCCTCACAATGTAAAATAAGAAGTTTCTTTACTCATGGAAATTATATGCACTATAGGGAATTCTTCTTTTTTTTTTTTTTTTTTTTTTTTTTTTTTTTTTTTTTTTTTTTTTTTTTTTTTTTTTTTTTTTTTTTTTTTTACCTAGGTAATACCCTTCTTGTGTCATCAGAAAGTGAAAATGTCTTTGACTGAAAAATGTATAGATCCGAAAAGAAATAATTACAACTAAACTCTGGTCATAAGAGGAGTTCTGGGAGATAAGCGGCTGTTGGAATTTTTCTCTAAGCAGAAAACAATGACATAGAAGTCACAACAAAACAAAACAAATAAACAACAACAAGAATAAAAAAACAGCAAACCCCCCCCCCTGGAAAAAAAAACAAACCTAAACCCCAACAAGTGGGCTTTCACCTGAGCTTCAAATCAACAGCTTTCAGCTTGTTACCTGTGAGAAGGATTATGGAGTACATATAGGGTCTGCTTTTTCTTTTTCCACATGGCTTAGGAATAGAACTTTTAAAGGTAAGCATGAATAAGTCTTGAATTTTCTCAAGTTTATTTCCCACACTGGATATTTTTAAAAAAAATGTAATTGAACTTTCTATTTTTTCCTTCAGTTTCTTCAAAATTCCTAGTTGATCATTGTTAAGAGATCACAGCCTACTTTCTGAAAATCACATTAATTTACTTTTCAACAGTAGGATTATCTAAGATCTCAAATACCAGAATCATTTCTGTAAAAATTATATACTAGTTAGCCTTCTCCGAAGCAAGTCAAGAAACTCACAATCAAATGAACAGATCTTTTTAGTAATAGGAGAGGAATGACACAAATTTCAACAGTCACTGAGGGGCACCATTGTCTAGAGGCACCTCAAAGGTTTCTCAGTGCAATTGCAATTCTGAAATGGTTCTCTCATTTACAGAATTTTGAAGATACACAAAAAATTTTTTTTATTTTATTTTTTTTTTTCCCCAAAGCATGACTTTTTCTAAGCTGAGATGAGTCATTTGCCTTAGACTTTATTGTTTAAATTAATTGATGTGTTTTAATATTACTTTTGTATAACTATTCATTACATTTATTTTGAGAGACTGAAATAATGAAGAACAATGTACAGCATTTTCAGTGTAACCTGAGGAAAATATGTATTTCAGATTGTCTTTGACAGGGTACAACAGATATCACACACAACAGTCTGCATCCATTAAATGAAAAGTGTTATAGAAACTCTTTAATACACTGAATTTGCATCTGGTGCCAATGGTACATCATTCCATATGTAACCACACTGAAATAAATTTTGAGTAGAACTATTTTGTTAAATTTGAAAGAAAGGCATCTAAAACATTTATGTTTGGTCATTTGTATTTATTGTATGTTGAATTTCAGTACAGAACTCTTAAATGGCCAGTGGATATGAGTTTTAACTGAGCAAAAACTAGAGGACCTAATCACCTCAATGCATATTTTCAGTGACTATATGACAGAAACCAATGGAAATGGAGTGTGATGAGGAGGAAAAAGTGACAATTAATTGTCTGTCCTTCTTCAACTAAGCAAATAGCTACAGCAACCTGCTGTTAAATTATTACACAAACCCTCAGGTTATAAGATGAAGGTACAACTATTCCACATTACTTTTTCATATCCTTCTGCAAGGTCAGAATGCCACTGAGTTAGAGTGATAGATCCACTGGGAATCATTCCAAAGCATATTGGCCTCTTGCTCATACACTGCTGGCATTTCTGCAGATGTATAGGAATTTATAGCATGGCAGCAGTAGCAAGTTTATAGGTGAGATCAAGGGACTGTGAAAGTCCCAGAACAGAGAGGGAACACCTGTTTTTTCTGGAAAACTAGCAGTTGGTCCTTGAATTTGTTAGCTGTAACCCCTCCATAAAGGTCTCTGTGGTCTACTCAAAATCGTTAGTTTAGTAAATATATGTAACTACTCTTAAAATTGATAGATGACAAAAATTTTCAATAACTTTGAAAGAATATGAGAGTACATTATGGATTTTTTGCTTTGATTTTCCTTTCTGAAACATATATAGAACTGGGAGAGATGACAACAGCAAGACCAGAAGTTTTAATGAAAAGCCTGCATGGCTTTTCTTGGTTTTAGATGCATATAATAACCTCCAACATGCTAACATAATTTTGTGAAAAATACTGTCCTCTGGGGCCCTGCAGGTTCTTACAGTTTTGGTGCCACAATCTGAGGCTTAGTGGCTGAGCTGAATGGAGAGTAAAACAAAGCTTCATTGTTTAGAAGAGCAGGGGAAAGACTGTGGTAAAGGCATCTTCCTCAGCAGAGTGCAGGAAAGGTGGATTTAGCTCCATTACTCTTTCTAATGACTACCTGCTACCTTTCTCCATAGGCCTCTGGGGCACTGCAAACCACAGCAGGCACATTGGCTGCGTTCCTCATTCTAAGCACAAAGTCTGCAGCTGGACATAAGGGTCTGCCTCAGGACACTCAAGAAAATGGATTTCCTTTAACGTTTTTTCTAGTCTACGCTTTATCATGACTGTTTCATGGTTGTTGTAATTCTGTGTTTAAAGATAATCCAGCACTTGGTTTCCCTAGAGCCTGTATTTGAATATAAAATTTTGTATGCTTCAGCTTTTGAACATGAGAATTTACATTCATAAAATCTATTTAGACTACCTATAGATTTTTTCTTCAATAGAATGCGTACACCCACTAAAGTATATATATTTATTCAATTTATTTTCTTTTCTTCCCTCTTCTTTCCGTCACAGCTTGTTTTTCTGTGAATATAAGGGGCAATTTTAAAATTAAAACAGGAGATGGTTATGCTTCATAGCTGAATTTCCTTGCCATAGTAAATACATGCATCCCTTCTAAAGGATAATTGCTGTTCAGTATCCTTTACATGCAGCAATCATCTTCATTAAATTTTCAAGTGATCTCCCGAGCAGTGACTTATAAGATGTTAAAGTTAGTGATCTAGTAAACTCAGATAATTGCATAATAAATACATCTAGGTATGAATTAACTGCTTGAGTTAAGACAAATAATTTTAAGTTAGGTTTTCAGATATAGGAGTTGCATGTTTGGAAAAGGTGAAAAAAAATCTTGAAAAAAATGCATTTAGTTGCCCAAATACACTGGACATGGATGTGTGTTGGTCTCACCAGAAATGGATGATGTAACAAAATTATTTTCTTACTGCATTTCTTTCTACATGTTTCTCCATGCACATCCTGTCTCAGTACTCCTTCCACAGGAAGCGTTGCAGCAAATTACATTTGTGAATTCAGCATTTTTTTGCTATATCAATATCACATAATTGGAAAAGAAAAAAAGCATCTCTCTCTTGTGTATGCCTGCTTATTTTTATATTTTTTTTAAACAAGCAAGGAAAAACACAGGCCTTTGTTCAAATCCAAGTGTCAGATGACTACATATATGTTTAAACTAGCGGAGAGCAATCTCTAGGCATTCTCTTCTAAAACTGAAAGGCTCTTGTCTCACAGGTGGCATATGTCTATACATTCTGCTCACATTCTTCTTCTTAAACATTGCCATAGTAATAACAGACCACTTCTTTATAGTCTATAGTATTTATGGAGTATATGTGTGCAGTAACTGGTTATCTCTGCAGAAGAGGTATAACAGTTGCTTTTTTGATTGGATAAGAAAGAAGCGCAGAGTCTGTCAAAATAACAAGTCCACACCAATTGCACCACATCCTTCAGCTAATTAACCAGCTTGGTCTAATTGTAAATGGAAAAAGTCCATTTTAAATTCCATAGTGAAAGTAATATTTATTGGAGTGATTATGGCTCAAACAGCGAAAGGTTTTCTTATCTCCTTGAAGAGCTGAGCTACGCTGCAATGCAATCCCCTATTAATACCTTAATTAGAGTGCCTCAGATTTTGGTGCTTGTGATCCTAAGTATCTTTGCCACTCACTGTAAAAAAAAAGTCTTAATTTTTACACAAGTGGACAGTTGACCTTATTCGAACAAACACCCCATAGACAGACACAATCCCAACCCCCCTGATTCCTCAGTAGCTAATACCAAGTAAAGGTGTAAGCCTTTCAGTCTCCTTCTCACCAACAAAAACCTCACTTAAGCCTAGGGTGCTTATTTGAGAAAACCATACAAAGGCAACAGTGGGAGCTGAGGATCTTCTCTGTAGAGGTCTGTGTGCATAAATATCTTGCAGCAAGGAGCCATGCACATTCTAGGCAACAGCATCCACATATGCTAGATATTTTTAAAGGAGATCCAAAGCACTGAGCAAATTGTTTATATTGTTGCATACAGAAAAAACATATTTTCACAAATATTGAGAACTCCCTTCCGCACTGTTGTCTGCATGAATGATATAGATTCTGATGTTGCTTGTATATGTATACATCGGAAGAAAACCACCTAATCAGTGATGTGTTAATGACAAGATCATATGTTCTTGTTTGCTAAGAATAACAAAATCCTCTAAGTTATAAAAAAAATTTAAAGATAGGGTCTTTTGCATGTGACATACAACATAAACAAGTTTAAGGGATTTTGTTTTGGTGCTTGCTTAGGGCTTGCAGCCATTGGACTTCATTAACAAACATTTAATTTCCTCTAATTTTCCCCCAGAAACCCAAATAGGGGACTATTACTCCATGCACGTGTTATTGTATACATTTATGTCAAATGGAAGATTTTCTTGAAGATAATAACCATGTATGAATTTTCCCTCTTACTCATCTGTGTCTACAAGATTTACAGCAGCAGAAATTGAACCTGAAGATTTATTTTTCTGCCATTGGGGACAGATGACTCCTAAATTGACTTTAAGAATCTGAAGATATCAGATTTTAAAATTGACACTAATAATGCCAAGTTTTCTTCTTAATTAAGATACCCTAATTTCACTCAAGAGGAGCAAAATTCAGTGAATCTCTTTTGCTAATTGAGGGTCCATCATCCTGTCAAACAGCATGTTATTAATTTAAAAGTCAAAATGATCACACATCTCAGATATTGTAATAGTCAGTTACTGGCATTAGTGACACAACACATTTCATTACTGAGCCTTCTGTCACATGCTGGTAGCTATTCTGACCTTAAATGAAAGAAAATCCCTCAGTAATGGAATTAGACTTATTCTGTCAGTCAATAAATCAGCTTTATCTCTAATCCTGATTCAAATCTAATTTTATTGGCTGAATACTCAAGCCCCTAAATATATATAAAAATATATAAATAAATATATATGTAGACACTTACCCTTTGAGATAAAAATTTATATAAATTCCTTGAGGCTGAGTTTTGTGATATGTGTCAGCTATGAGGCCCGCTGTCTCTTTTTTCCCTTGTGTATTAAAAGATCACTTTTTGGCTGATACAAAAGAATATAGATTTTCAAAATTTTGAAGTACCACCTTATCAAATATTTTAGGGGTTAATTACCTCAGCTATAGTGCCAGTCAAAAGAAGATTCCAGTTCCACAGCTCATTCATATCCACGTGTCTGATGTGTCTATATAACCAGAATACCGTATCTTGATGCCTCAAGTATGAGTAACGTATGATTTATATTGGTTTTGTACCCGACTTTTATTTCTTTCCCTTCTCTGACAAGATGAGAAAATAATGTGTCTTGTCTTGTCTCAACACATACAAATCAAAAGCCAGTTTACAAAACTGGTGAAACATGCATCTCTCTGTCATATACATGATTCACCTACCATCAGCTTAGATATTTGAGGGCAAGATTACACTGTCCTGGTGTGAACCAGGACAGAACCAATTTTCTTTTTAATAATTTTACTTTGCAGTTATGTCTCTTCTAAGTAACTGTACTTTCTGAAATTAACAGCATTTTTTTTCAGTCAGTGGCTGCTTCTAGGATTGATAGTGATGTTTACAGTGATAGTGATTCACGTTTATAGTAATTGCTGGAGAACAGTATGCAGAACCAAGGTCAGTTCTTGGTTCTGCTAAGCTTCTCATGCACCAGAAACAAAAGCAAGAAAAAGGGGTCACACCTGCAACCCTCTTGTGGGGAGAAGATGACCAGACAAATCATCGATCATCCAAATTTACCATCCTGTATGTGTCATTCTCAATATCAAACAGAGGGAACATACTCTTAAGCTCTCGTCTTTCCCAGGGCCTGTCCTGCAGCTTCAGTGTTGACACGAGCATTACTCTGGGGAAGGCAGGGTAATACTGGTTTTGTATATATTTGTAAATATTTCATTACTTTCTTTCTTATCATTATTGTTTTCATTAAAGCTCTGTGGCTTAGTTTCCAACCAGTAAGTCCTTTATTCTCTCTCCCATTCTGGAAAGGGAGGGGGGCTAATATTGAGAGTCTCTCTCAGTTATTTAATTGCCAGCTCAGCATGAAACTTTATCGATACCCACTGTACCATTCATTATACACTGTACTTCCTCTTTTACCCTTTAAGCTATACAAGATATATACTGAGTGTAGGACTTAGTTTAGGTTCCTTCAGATTTTGTGATTCCATTTTGCTTTTGGCAGTCCATATCTGAGTTATCACAATTTAAACAGGTATTACCACGCAGGAAATACCACAACAGGTATGTGACTCCACACATTATGTTCTTAGTGAGCCTGTGAGTAGCCTGACCACTGTTGAGGAGACAATTTTCGTGCATCTCACCAGAGTAGAAAACATTTTAGAACAGTCCATGAAATTTAGATTAGACTGGCAGAGAATTATTTTGAAGATTTTAATAGCAGCACAGAGAAAAGAGAGGGATGAATTTAGATGATAACAAAGAGAAACACAATAGAAGATGCAGCAATGTCAGAATTACACTCTTTTCGCTGCATCCAAACAGGATTCATTAACTGTTGTAAAAATCAGTGACTATAAGTGTCAAAAGTTGGAACTGCTGCCTGTGGTATTGTTATACTCACACTAAAGAAGACAACACAGGGCCCAAGTAACTGATGTTATCTTTACTCAGAGTCAGGAGATCACTCAAGCAGAAATCACATAGCTTTAATGCAGAAGCTAGATTGCTAAATTAAACGAATTGTTCACCCTGTTCATTTAGCATGTCCTGGCAGGAGCAGGATGTTATGAGCAATAGTAACAATAATCTTGGGAAAGCTTTGAGAAAACTATCCCTTAAAATATATTTTTAAAATTTTATTTGTATATTTCCAAAAGGCCTCAGGCATATTAGTTAGCATGTTAAGATGTTCATTGTTGCTCAACTAAATATATTTTATAACTGATTATATTTTAAGATTGTGGTATAAATCAGGATTGCACTATTAAGTGACCTAAATTTTCTAATTTTTATTTCCATGAGCAACATGACAATTGGTATACTAAGTTCTAAGATATTGCCTGAATTCACACTGCAGGTTAAAATAAAGGCATATAAATATTGCATAGCAGTTACTTATAACTATGTCCCTGACTCAAAACGAATGTTTAACTGAACTTTATGTAATATATACAATAAAATGATTGAACACAATAAAGTATTTGGTAAATTAGTTAAGTACACACTCTGTAAAAATTACTCATCAAAACCACTTCTAGCAAATCAATGTAACAGTTTAAATCTGATGTTTATTAGACCTTCAAAAAATCCATATTACTGTTGCACAGTGAATTAACAAAAAAAATTTGCAAAGCAATGTTATATTCACCATCAAGGAATATAAGATTTCTTTGTCTCAGACATACAAATACACTCTTTGAATATGTCCACAAAGACCTATGCGACAAACTATCTGTAACAAAAGCAGAGAAAATATAATTAATTACACTATGTCTACAAAAAACTTATTAAATTATACAGAGTAACCTCAAACTGGTTTTTGACACAGAGGCCAATTCAAACTTAAAATGTAGGTAGGCCTTAGATTTTAAACTCCTTATCATTCAAATAAGTTATCCATAGTCATTCTGTCTTTGATGTAATGGTTGTAATTCGTACAGTTTTGCCACTATGTATGTGTTACTGTTGAAAAAAAAAAAAAGTAATTGAGTGAATTTAAAAATAGCATTTCACTATGAGATTTGTGGCATCAACAACAGATTCACAGAAAAAACAGAAAAATTAGTTAAATTATTCTTATAAACCTATTTCATTTCAGTGAAGTCTCCAAACACTACTTTTCTCCCTTTTAATACTCAGTATGCTGCTACTGGAAAACGTATGATTTCCTTATAATCTGCCTCCTAGAAAAAGATCACCCATTTGTACTCAAACTATTTTTAATAAAATAATATTTACTTTAGACAAAAGGAAAATAGTTGTTTGAATATCTTATTTTCGACCCGGAAGAAACTGCAGAATCACCTATAGTGTTTGCATAGTTTCAGAATCTAGGTGCCATTTTGTACACTTTGTTGCTGTAGACTTGCAGAAATCTTTTTTGCTCATTTGCCAGAGATTACAAATTCTGTCACAACTTTGAGTAGTTCGCCAGATAACTAGAATTCTAACATTATATTACATATTAAGGTATAATATTAAAGAATAGATCAAATATCACCTTGGCTTACCTGGCAAATTAATTCTCAAGTTTATCCTAGTAAACTTTTTTTTCTTTTACTATATGAATACAAATCTGTATTGATAATTCTGTCATTGTCACTGTATCATCTGACAACCTTGGTTACTGTGATTTTTCACACTACCTAACATGTAGGTTGTTCTTATGTCTCCAAAAAAGGTTGCATCCGTCAAAGCCATCTCTAAGCTTTGCAATGACATTATAACAATGCACTGCTATTAGAACATCTTGTCATAAAGTAACAGCCTCTGCTAACTGAGTGGTAATTTGTACAAGAATAACCCTATGTGTCACAGACAATTTCTGAGAGAATAGTGAATGTAGAGTTGCATCTAACGGAAAAAAAGTTATGCTCTCATTATATTTGTCACTTCTTACTGCTCCGCTTTCTTTTCTCCTCTTTCTCCACATATGCACATTTAGATTAAATTAACACCTCCCAGTGAACAGGGAGACATTTCTAGAAATGTTGCTCCAGATGAGTGCTAACAGCATGGGAGGATAACAGATCACAACTTCATAACTTGCTGTCTCAAAACCAGAAAAAAAGAACAAGACCAACAAACAAAAAAAGGCTTCTGTTTTATGTTATTTACTATCTGGGATTTAAAGATACAACAGAAAATTATATACTTTTATCTTTCAAACTTTCCTGCGTGACTACATATGCATCTATAACAGTGTTTCTAAAATTCTACCACAGCAACGCAGACAGACATCAGTCTCTAAAACACATTTAGTGACACCGGAACACTCAGAAAAGGAGACTCCTTGCTACAACAACATTCCAAGCACGTTCCTTTGATAGGGGCATCCCATTCACTACTTGCTTTAACTCTCCCATGAGCTGTGTCGAAAGCTATGAATATGTGATATAATCTCTAGTGAAAGTACAGACAATTTTCTGCAAGGTGGTGATATAATCTTTTAACCACCTACCCAGAAACGTGATCAGTCTGGCTCAGGATCATTTCTTTTCCTCTCAAAGTCCACTCTAAATAAAATCTGGATGTCAGAGTGTCATTAACCCTCCTGATGATTCAAGTATTTCTTTATTGATGCTTATCTTATCCACTGTAAGGTTATCCAATGAACAGTTTATCACAAAACATTAATAGGACACATTTTCTGAAGTGGAGGTTAAACAGATAATAGATCACTATTCATAACTTAGCACTGCTGAACCAAGCATGGGAAAGGAGGCAGTCACCTTGAGTCCTTTCTACTCCAAACCCTCTTTAAAATTAATCAAATTTTAGACCAAACTTTTCAAAATTAGCATTTGTTTAATTCTGTTACTCTCCCAACTAAAACAACATTTCAGCAAAATTCATTTTAATAGGTTGTGCAGAAATGGTGTGGCTGCCAGCTCCCTGGAAATGTTCGAGCCCAGGCTGGATAAGGCTTGGAGTAACCTGGTCTAGTGGGAGATGTCCCTGCCCAGGGTAGGAGACTTGTAGCTAGATGATCTTTAAGGTCACTTCCAACCCAAACCATTCTATGATTTTATGAAAATTCAGGCAACCTTGATTTTCTTTTAGAAGAAAAAGGCTGTCTAAGAGTGAAGTACACAAAGCCCAGATCTTCCATCTCCACATAAATCAAAATATTAAACATCAATATATGAAGCCTCTAATCCCTTTTAATGAAAACACAGTATGAATAACAAAATACTTCCTCTTGTTTCTAAACACTTCTGTGCTGAATTTTTGACACATTAAAAATACTATAGTCATTCTCTGCTACAGAGGGGAGAGTTTACATCATATTGTGTCCTCAGATTATAGTAAAATCTATTCCATAAGTATTTTTCATGCTTAATTTTGCCCAGTGCATGGATTTTTCAAATGAAAACAAGTGATTGCAGATTCTTAATAAGTTCCATAATTCCACCAGGCAATAAAATGTTTTTTAAGTGCTTATTTAAACTAGGCAAATATTATGACAGCCCATTCTTTCAGGCAGACTTAATTCACATCCCTGCTCACATGGTCCATTAATCCGTCCAACACCCTTTCTTTCATATCTATGGTCTCAAGCTCTGGCCATATATCTTCATTAAAAATTAATGCAAACCAAGATACAGAAAAGGCTAAGAAGGGTTAGCCAACACAGGTGGACATATATATATATATATATTCATATGGTTCCAGCCAGGCAGATTCACCAAGGTGTTGCTCAGAAGCTGTGCAGCTGCAGTAGCACTGCTCTTGAGCTAATCATACCCTGCTGCTCAGCAGGAGAATGACAGTCTATCTTGTAAGTGGAGAATAAATGGAAAAGACTTGTTTTGCCTAACAAAACAGTGAGAGAGAATATGATTGCTGTCTCTAAACACACTGGGAGGTAAACATTAGGGAGGAGTACAAGTTATTTAAGCTGAAGGGCACTACTGGCACAAGAACAAGTGAGCAAAAATTCACCATGAGTATGTTCAAGCTGCAAACCAGAAGCTTTCTATCCAGCAGAAGATAGACTTTTTTATTTGCTTTCCATCCGTGTTGCTTAATGTTTTTTCTGGCTTTACCATGGAAATCGGAAGTCTATGAATGATGTCATGAATTAGCTCTCATGAACTGAATGTCTCTCCCATACTCAGTTGACACCCTTGGAAATAAATATTTCTACATTATCCAATATTCTTATATGTCATTTGTGATCGACATCCCTTCCTATTTTCATATTATGGATGTAACTTTGAATGTAGACTGGAAGCTGAAGAGAGTTTTGAAGTAATATAGTTTAAATTAATCCTTCATTTCTTTATTACAAAAATAGTTGTCCAAGTTTTTAAAATATTAACTTGTTTGGATTACCTATGCAACTTGAAAAATTTTTTACTGAAAAATCCTTATTCATAGCTGAAAAGTATACCATTCAATCAAACTAACAGTGCACTACAGAAGTATCTATGACTTCCACGCAGCCAGAATATTACTACCAACTGCTGATTGGCCAGGATGAATTGCACTCATGTTTGAACAAAATGTGAGAAAAGTGCATTGTCAAACTTTGGTCAACAAAAGCAACGCAGCATTTATTAAAATGGATCACCTTGAAAAAAACACTGACATTTGTACTCAAATACTCCCAAAAGCATCAATAGTTTTATTTAATGAATAAAGAGATGCTACTAGAAGATACAACTTAATATTACCAGAGAGTCATAGAATTATATTTTAGATTAAATTGAAATGCCTGCAAAGGATAACTTGAGCAAAGGGACATGATTCCCTTAGGGTGTTGGGGTTTTTTACATACTCAGAAGAAGAAAAAAAAAGGCTTTTTCAAAGAAGAATTCAGATCAGGAATCTAATCTTGGTGTCCTGAAATGCCCTTTGAAGATCTGTTTGATCCATGACAAACTGGAGGCTAATGAGGTCTGGATACAATCCTTTTAATAACTCCTGAATACCACATCAAACCATTCTAACAGTCTTAATCCAGCCCAGCCCTTTTGCTCATGTTTTCCTTTTACCTGTCATTAGATCTGGCATTTCATGGAACTCAAGTCTGGTTTTCATAAGGGTTTTCCATAGTTCTTGCTGGTCACAGTCCCAAGCCCATGATGCCAATGTGGAGGCTCCTTCCTGTACAAAGTCCCTCAATGCTTGAAACTTTCAGTGGCCAGAGTATGCCTTGCAAAGGACCAGAAGTATGGAAAGGGGACAGCAGGGACACCAGCTCTCCCTATTAATAGTGTTATAAAATAGTTTGAGACCTCTGAATAAGAGTCTGTAATTTGGAAAGAAGTGTGTTACTGTTACTCTCATTTACTGTTTTAGAGGGACTTTTAAAAATTTCTTTAGTTTTCTATAAATGACTGATAATACATTAGTGTCTCATCACATAGGAACCAGCTAAGAAAAAAAAGATGTTTCAGTTGGTTTAAGAGAAAACTATTCACTTTTGTCTGCATGAAAAATGAGTTATGCAGTAGCTGTATAAACAACTACTGAAATGTGTAAATTGGAAAATCTGACATTTAATCTAAACCCAATCATACAAACAGCTGGTTCTTTGCTTAGAAAACAAGATTTTTTTAATCCCACAAGTACACATTTCTTGAGATTAAAATTTATTTCTCCAATATTTCTATTGCTGTTGTTGCATTTAATTTTGTAAATACAGATACCTTTGTTAAATATTTCTGCATTATTTTTTATTGCTTCCTATATCAAGACAAAATATTTTGCTATGCTCTTTGTCAATATTTTTTCTATTCTTCTTACCTTGTTCTAAATAATAATTTTTTTAAATAATTTCTTTTTTTTTTTTCACAAAAGTATTCAAGTCATATACAATGACTACTGCATTTTACTGTTACTCTGCCATGGTTAATTTGAATTAGAGAGAAAATATCTCCATCCATTCTTAGAGGTCTAAATTATTTTTTCTTGTTAGTTCTCATGTGTGCTACCAGCATTTGCCTGAGGAATATTCAAGGACCTGAATCAGTTTTCCACTGGTGACAGACATGAACACAAGGTTTTGCAGCTCTGTGAGGAAGTAGACAAGAAAATCAAGATATATATGTGTGTGTGTGTGTCTGTGTGTGTACAAAGATGTAGCTCTATGTCCTACTTCTATGTTGTGTTCCCTCACAAAATTCTGGTGTACTTTCTTTAAAACTAAGCTGAGAAATCAGTCAACTGAACATAAAAAAATCCAAACTATATAAAAATGCAACTTAAGTTCAATGTTAGTTTCATAAATATTTATAAACATAACTTTATAATTAAAAATAAGAACAATATTAATAAAAATGTCACTAAGTGCACCATCCAGATTTTTAAAAATTTTACTCAGAACTTCCTTAGAAAAAATTAATTTTTACCGAAGAAATATGTACAATAAGCAAAGCTGTTTTGAGCAACTGCATCATGCACAGACCTCCCTTCTAAATTAAGCTATAAAGTCTTTAAGTTATTGCTAAACAGAAGAAGGATGGGACCTACATGTTACTAGCTTATTTTCCTTTGTGATGCTTTCTGAATATATCTTCCATTTGTCAACATGGGTACCTATTTGACGTATAGAATACTTATTCATGGGTTACACAAGGTTCAAGAAGAACTTCAAACTAATTTTCAAGCTATATGTTAGTTTCTTCCTTCCAAACTATTTCAAGTATTATATTTCAAGGTAATTTTGTTCCAAAATATGCTACATACTCATATAAAGCAATATAGCACGATATAATATAGCAAAATTAAATTCTCTCTACACTTATACATATCTCCAATTGCATTTAAAGCATAAGCATGTAAAATATTAACAGCATTATAGCTATTATTTAGACTGTTTTTATCTCTCTTCAGAGCAGAATACCTGAAAACTCTTTCTTGAACTGACTTGGAGTAAGAGCATTTTAATAAGTAACCTAAACCAGATGGCTGTGAAAACGACTGAAAACCCGTAGAACAGTGTGAATTGCAACTTTCACTAATAGAGTGTATCAGTCACAAAGACATTGCCAATTATTTGCTTTAACAGCCTATGTCCATTTGGCATTTTTTCCAAACAGCTTTTAATTAGAACATTACTACACTGGAGACAACACATACTGAAACAGGAGGGGAGAGTGGCCCATCCAGTGTTCTCTCTCCTGCCAAAAAGCAGTCAGAAAAATCTCTCCTGGTTTGGAGAAAAAAGGCTACATTTTTATTCTTCTTGCCAGAGCTCTTCCTGCAGTTTCAATCTATTTTAGCTATTAAATTCTGGATTTGAGAAAAAAATTAAATGAAAGTCAGCTTAGACAAGCATGGTAAAGTCTTAGCCACAGGAACAGTTGATGGGTTTTGCCTTTGTTGGATTACAGCTTCACAGAAATGGAAGCTGGTAAATCATCAGCATTAGAATTTTGACAGAAATTGATAGTATTTAGGAACACTGACAAAGAATGGTGATCCTGTTTTTCTGAAAGGCTACAGGTTTTTGTTAAATGTATAATGTTAATGAAAACCAAAATTATATTAACACTTCAGCTGGTCTCAGTTCTAGAGACCTTGGCTACTCAATTAGCCAGAAAGTACTTATCTGTTCAGAGTAAGCTTGCTGCTGATTATAATGGGAATGTAAACATCTAACTTTTATATTATCACCAACATATACTCGCCTTCAACTTGAACAGAATTTTCACCCAAATACTGTTTTCAACAGAAACCCAGGTTTTCCTGATAGATTGTTTTCTGATTTGAATATTATACTTTTTAGCAATTTATTAATTTTTCCAAATTTCTAAAAGTATCAATAAAAGCTTGTGTGCTTACATAATGATTTTTTATTAAGAAATAAAAAATGCAAACAGGACCTCTTTTTCTTAATACAATTTAATTTGATACAGTTCTTATTTGATCAACTCCAAAAGGTTGAGGGTTTTTAGTTTGTTTGGGTTTTTCTTTTCTATTTTTTTATTTTTATTTTTTATGGAGTCCAGCAAATAAACTTCAGTTGTAATCACAGATGTTTATCTGTTGAATGTGAAGACTGTTGGCTCTTCTCATCTGGGATTTTTGCCTTTGGGAAGTTGTGCTGGTAATAATAAATTGTCAATAGACTAGCTACACTGATACCATCTGTTATGATTGTTTTTTTGGTTGCTAATAGGTTGTTCGGAACTGTTCTGAAATACTCAGGTGCTAAATAATAATTGGTTTGCTGTAATTGGGCAATAAACAAAATAATGAAAGTAATATCTTCTTTCTCAGTGTCTCTTTGTGCCTCCAGTGAGGCATGATGACAGACCTCCTTTCTTTAACGATACCTCTTGAAAGTGATGTGCCAAAAATGCACATTTGAACACACTTTGTACTTTTCATTGCCAATACTACAGGTTGCATTACCTCAGCTGGCTGAGAATCAATAACCTAATGATTATTTATGGTGTTAAAATTCACATGCACACTGGGAAACATGAAACACTAAACCATAAAGTTTTTGTACCAAATCATATATATATACAGACATATGCAGAAATGAAAGGTTTTGTTAGAAACCTAGCTGTCTCATAGTTTTAGCAGGATTTCTTCAGTGATGTTTCAGAGCAGGAGAAAGAGATAATTATTGTGTTGAGAGAAAAATTACCAACTCATTTTTTGTGCTTAACACTTTCAAAGTTAGGTTCCTCAGCTTAAAAGCCTTGGTAGAATTCTACTTTCAATATAAAATGAGATTGTATGTGTGTTTATTTAGGACTGTGTTTGCCTAATTCTAGATGTATTAATGAGTCAGTTACAAGGTTTTTATCAATGAAACTTCCAATTTGTGCTCTTCTTTAAATAATTAGACATTTCTAGAAATAGTTTCCATCCCAAATATTTCCAGTTCTCTTCTAGCAGTCCTTGCACTGCTTTCTCATTTTGACTGGATACTGTTAATGCATACAAAGACACATAGGGAAGCATTAGCACTGATAGACAAAAACTAAATCTTCCACTCACTGCATGCTTTTGAACTACACTTTTGGTTTGGTTGACAGATCCTGTTGTGAGTCACAGGGATTGGAAAACTCCAAACCAGTAGC
The DNA here is from genome assembly GCA_038090715.1 of Florisuga fusca. Lineage (NCBI taxonomy): Eukaryota > Metazoa > Chordata > Aves > Apodiformes > Trochilidae > Florisuga > Florisuga fusca. The sequence goes on along the minus strand of JAAWXA010000004.1, from coordinate 57,385 downwards.
ATATAGCAGAAAAATGTTTTCATAGATGGAAGTGATCAATTATATGTATTAATGGCTCTTTCTTCCTATTAAGAACAATATTTAAAAGAAATGTCCCTCTAGATGGCTAGAAGTACTCACTTCAAGCTGTATCAAAGGTGTCAACACTGATCTCCATTCTTTGTTTGAGGCTAAAAGTCATAGAAAACAAAAATATCACAGAAAAATGTAGTTTATGACTCATAAAATATTCTCTCTACAGTATTTGTTCTGCTTGACTGCTGATTTGAAGTGCTGAACAAGACGTTTGCAGTCAACTGTCCCTCTTGTTGAGCCACCATGCAATTTACTGCAGGTTTTTCCTGCAGTCCTGCTCTAGTCAGGCAGAACTAATGTTCAGACTGAGACAAATTGTCTAGAGGGCATCAGTAGAGTCTGCAGTATGTACAAAATTTACCCAAAAAGTGTGTTGTGTTCAAAATAGGGAGAAAGTTTGGTGAATCAATGGGAAAAAAACCAGAAAATAATCTGTTCTTCACCATATCCTGGACCTTGTGAAATTTATCTAATTGGTTCAACACCATGACAAAGTATCTGTTCTTTAATAAAAGGACTTTTTTATTTTTACAGTTTCATCTTCGCTTTCTTGAATATGTTACCTTCAGAGGCACATCCAGCTTCCCATATCCACTCAGCCTTGGGCAGAGGCAGGGATAGAATTGGAACCAGGGGAGCTTCCAGCAGCTTCTCAGAGGAGCCAGCCCTGTGGAGCCCTGTGGAACCAAAACACCCCAGCACTAACTGAAGTCAAGCTGTATACCTTTCTCACTGTAGTGTGCTATGTAGCGTATTATTAAATTTTAGTTCAGTAATTGTCTATGAATTCTCTGCGAAGCAGGAGTAAAGATGGGCTATATGCTTTCTGTAACACTTCAAAATACCAGTGTTTTGAATTACCAAAGCATATAAGGAGTTAACTTGCTCTATTATCTTCTTTTTAATAATTATCCTATTTATCTAAATTTTTGTTCTATGAGTTAAGATGTAACAAAAGCAATGGCATCATAAACCTCTGAAATGAACCAAACACTATGAGTCTCCTAATGATGTGTAAATTAACGATTATAAAAGACGTCCTTCTTTATTATTCTCCTTTGATAATTTAATTTAATTTTTTAAAAACCCTTGGCTTCTATTTAGGACAATTCTTGGCAGTATGGTAAAGTAAATTGACCTTTTTACAAAGCATTTTGCTGACAACTGAATTGAAAGATTGAAGGGCTCTGATATTACATTTATCTGTTCTGTGATTAAGTAAACTCTTTGTTTAACTAAACTTCTGGCTTAACTTTAAGGATAATAGAACTCTGCTCTTCCCTGGGTTACTATTTCTCTCAAGTCTTTAAATGCATCCAGGTTTGTTTTCATCAGTGAAATTCTCCTGTTTACAAAACCATACTCATTGCTGCAAGTGACATTTGTATTTGCTTGAAAGAAGTACATACTAGCACCTATCATTGTAAGATAATAAATTACTAATTTCTTCTTTCAAAATAAATTTAACTTTTAGAAAAAACAAACAAAGGAAAGCTGAAGGAAGGAGTAATTGGAATTAGAATGTTCAGAGGCAATTTATTTGGAGATTTTATTTTATGATTATGTAACACTGCACTACCTCCAGGAAAAACAAAAATTATCTAATTACATATTGTCTTTCTTCATCTACATCCTCATGTCCTTGCCACTTATTTGGATGACAGTGCTAATTAAAATGAAGATAAACTATGTCATACACTCAAGTATTTCTTTTAAATAAAAAAAGAGAGAAATTAGTCAAAAAAGCATTAAAAGACACACGGAATCTACCCTATTTCCAAGTTGCTTTTTTTCTTTTTTACAGGAATACTCCATAACACAGAAGAGAACTAATAGTACTACAAAGCTGGATACTGGATTTATTTGAAGTTGTATTAGTATATGGGAAGTCAGCAACATAGTGGATATTGCAAAATACCAGATAGCAATGATTACATCTCAATAAATTTGTTGTTCTACTGACCTTGAAGAGATTGGAATCACCAGGCATAAAACTCAGTCATATGTTTATGATATCTTAACTCTTTGCATATAATTTATATATTGCAGTTGCTATGGTCCCTACAGACTAGCTCATGTTAAAAGCTCAGATGTATGCACTGGTTTGTGACAGGATTAATTTTCTTCATAGAACCTAGTATGGGCCATGTTTTGGATTTGGGCAGAAAACAATTATAACATGTTTTAGCTGTTGCTGAGCAGTTCTCACAGAGCATCAAGGGCTTTTTTTCTCTTCATACCACTTCACTAGTGAGTAGGCTGGGGGCTGGCTAAAAGCTGGAAGCAAATACAGCTGGGACAGCTGACCAAAGGGATATTCTTCACCAGGGGACCTTGTGCTCAGCAAGGTGCTGGGTTAAGAGTAAGGAAAGTGTGGGGGAAAGAAATTTTTAATTATGACATCTGTCTTCCTAAATAATGGAGCTCTGCTTTTCTGGAGATGGCTGAACATTTGCCTGCTGAAGCAGTGTATGAATTCTTTGCTTTTCTTGCTTGTGTGCAGAGTTTTTGATTTACCTATTGAACTGTCTTTATCTCAGCTTTCACTTTTACCTATCCAGTTCTGTTTCCTGCAGTGGGGCAGTGAGTGAGAGGCTGTGGGGGACTTAGCTGCCTACTGGGATTTAAACCACAATAACGGAGTAGTGCATCTAAGAAAACGAAAAGCTTGAATGGCGTTGAGAACACAGATATCCACTGTTCCAAATTCTAAAGGAAAGTTGGTTGACTTGGCTAAGGCTACTGGATAGCAGCCAGGTATTAGTAAGCAGTGGTGTTACACTGTGGTGTTAGTTTTACCAGGATGGTTTTTGAATTTATTCCATCTCTTTACAAGATCCAACTATCTATCATCCTATGAAAAAAACATGATACAATAAGGACCAACTCAGTCTATAAAAAATTATCTCTGTCACTTACAGCTTTATCTAATTTAAGTGGTTCCTCTGAAGGCCTGTATTTACCTTTGTTCAGATGGGGTCATCTAAGAGGGTCTGCGACTCATAGGAATTGAGAAGAGGTTCCTGAGAAATTAAGGGAAATGATACAGCTGGGTTTCCTATATGGAGGACAAGAACTGTTTCTTTCTGAAAACTGAGAAAGGACTGGATTGGCTTTAGTGCAAGTCCAAAAGCTACTGAACTGAGGAAAACTATTGAGTAAAAGAACTGGAAATAAGCTAGAGCAAGGGGACATTTTTTTTGTCAGGCACTTGTGTTTTTCTTCTATTTTAAACAGCACATCTCTCTAAGTTCAGTGTTTTATCTTGTGTTGCAATAAAACTGTAGAAATTTGGGGTTTTCTGGTTTTGAGTTTTTGTGGGAGATTACTAATTTTAAGGAAATGATTCAATCAGATCTAAATCAAAATTGTGACCAATTAAATTGACATTTGTTTTGCTAAACTTCTATAGAGATTTAAAGTATTTGCCACTATAAGTTATAGAAAGATTGATGCGAGATGTGTAAGAAAATATCTGGTGACAACACTAGATAATAGGCACATAAGTAACCATTTTTCTTGACGTTATGTGGGTCAGAAAGTCTAGAGTAAACAGTAGAATTCTCATTAAAAAAACATCAAATATATGGACAAAGGAGATATAGATTTTTTTTTACTCAATCCAACTCTTATTTTTAAGCCTCCAGAATGCTTTACATTGTTACAGTACAAGAAAAAGAGAAGGACAATGTCAGTTTTAGCCAATAACCAGGTGACAGATATTCTTCATTATCCCCCCACTATCTTCCCAGGGGAAGAAAAAAAAAGGAAAATAAAAGAGAGTGACTGTAAGATTGAAATAAAAAACTTAGAATAAAGTTAACAAGATAAAAAGTAATATAAGGATGGTGAATTACATAAAAAACATATAAAAAGGATGTAAATATGGAACCCTCCTTCATATTATGAAAAACTCCCTTGGCTGAAAATTACTTCCCTATCATAAAAGTCCTTAATATGTAGTCCATATATGGTCCATATACTCAGTAGCAGACTGCAGGGCTCCAGTAACAGCCCACAAAAGCTTTGGGGGAACCATGTCAGTCCTATCCAGGGAGGCTGGGAAAGGCAAACTCTATTGGTAAACAATATTCTTCTCCAACAAGCAAACAGAACACAGGAGCAAAAGCTGTAACAAACCAATAGAACCCTTCAGCCAGAATAGAGCAAACCAGCCAGAGATTTACAGAGATTGCAGAAGCCATTTTGTACTGAGCATCATGAGAAGGAACACTGTGATTCATCCATTGGGGTCACCTGACCCATCATCTTCTACCCATAGGCACAGGTGCTCTCTGCATGGGAACAGCCACATCAACAGGCCAAAAACAACTGGGGAGGGTCCCTGTTCGGTCCCCAGAAGCATTAGGTCAGTATGGCTGTAGATAATTTTTATCCTGGTCTTCTCAAACCAGGACCCTGTGATAGACCATCTGAATTCTGAAAATATCACAGTGCTTAAACGGTTTTTAATCCAGGTATTTTCCACTTTAATAATCTTGTAATTATTCTGCTTTAATTACCACCCCCAAAAATTAGCAAGGTTTTTGCAATTTATTTTTTTTGTCACAGCTCTCTTTTAATCCAACTTATGTTTACATGCAAATAAAGCAAAAGCTGGCATACATATTAAAAAACCCAGTATTTAAGTGTGTGTATAAAATCTCTATGTGTAGGGACAGCATTTATCTAATTATGTTTATTGTTATGCTTTCTGAAATTGGGCACAATTCCAAGTGGAATATCTCAGAGTTGCTGGAGACACTTGCACAGCTCTGCCCAACATCACTATTTGGAATATGTATTTTTTCACATAGGAAAAACAGCCACTGATCCTTCATCAATAGAAGGATTAATCTCACCCTGAATCATAGCATGAAGGTATAAGAATGTACAATACAATGCAGATTCCTTACTATGCACGGGAAAGTACAAGAGACACATGGACTTGTGTATTTATAACACTAGAATAAAAACTGTAGTCATCACTGGCTTTTTGTTAATTTTTGTGTTTATTACATTGACTATTCTTTACAGCTCCCTCTAGACTGGCTATTGGTTTGAATGCATTAGAGAGATCGCAAATAAAGCAGATTTTCTGTTTTGAAACAGAAATGGTGTTTTGCATAAGCAGATTCATTCTGTTCATAGACTGGAAAAATATTCATTCAAGGAGAAATTTCTTTGTATGGACTGCAAAACCCAGAGCTTTGAAGGTTTTTTCTTCTTCCTCAATAATGACACCAAATGTTTTACCCTTAAGTCTTTTATCATTAATACAAATACAAATAATAATAATTATCATCAGGCATGGAAACTTTAGGTTGTCCTTAAGTCAAAAACATCCGTAAGTACATTAATGTTCTTTTCAGTATATGTGAATGATCATTCTTCTTGTCCCTTAGAATAAAATGGCAAACCTCTGGCATTTTGTTTTCTTCTGTAGTAAATATTGCTGACTGGAATGATTTTTAAAATACATTTCAAACTATTTCAATAGTTAAGGATTTAATCTTTTTCCCCACAGCTATTTTACATCACTGACAGATAAATCTACTTTTAAAAAGTCAAAAAAGAAACTTTGCACAATACATCTCAGAAACAATTTTGTTAACATATATGAACAAGTTTATTGTCTTACTTCTAATTATTATTACTATATATTAAAGAATATTTTAAGAAAATGTTAAAAAAGCCACGTTATACACCAGAAGTTATTTTTGGATTACTAACACACTAATAATCATTGAACACTGTCAGAATATTTTATGAAACCAGAACAGCAGTTATGAAATAGTTTTATTTGCCTTGTAGTGCTTTATTGAATAACTTTGTTGAGCTTTTCTAATGCTAAAATCAAATATCTGTTGGTTGATTTTTTCTTAAATATCACTGTTAAAGAAAGACTATGTTAGTGTTACTTTAAAGCTATGGGGAATATTAGGAAAATATGAAGGTATTTACTTAAGTACTTATTATTTAGTTCTTATTTATTATTTACTATTCATTACCTATTACTATAAATTATTGTCATTTAGTACTTATTTCCTCTTCATCCACTTGCTGTCTAGCAATTTTTCTTTCCCTTCCTTCTGCATACATCTTGGAAGTTAGGTCTGCAACAACAGATTAACAGAATTTTTTCAGTTCAGACTCTCATGTGCAGAGTTTTGAAAACTTGTGTAACAGTGCACCTGACATACAGCTTTTACTCAGCACCTTTAAGGACTGTCATCTCTTTGCAATCTCTTTTTTATTCCTTTAAGAAGTTAACAAAAAAAAAACCCAAACAGCAGCACACAGTATCGCACCTCCCATGTAAGAAACTCTACCAAGCAAAATTTCTTGTCGTTGTGATTTCAGGTCACCATGTTTAAAATCTCAAACTTCTCACACTCTGGGGGTTGTTTTCTTGCTGTTTTATAATTTCAAGTTGACTTCAGTGTTTTGTTTAAGTACAGCAAACATTATTATATTCCTAAGGAAGAATTTGAGTATACTTTATAGGTAAAAATTGACTAAAAATCATGGAAAACTTAATCTCTGGCAGATGCCAACACTGGAGTGGCTCAGCTATTTCAATGTGAAGTGAGAGGGAAGTCTGGGATTCTCAGCATTTTACAGTAAATTATCATAACTACAAAACAGTACTTTAGTATGCACATCTCAGAAGAAGCTGAGAGATTGTAATTTTCTTTGAGAAGAAAGAATTTTAGGTATTATAGCAGGAAAATTTCAGTTAATTTCTGGAAAATAAATGAAAGGCACATTCATTTTCATAATCACTGACTATCTTTTCCTGAGTATTATATATCTTGGTGCCTTTTTAGGTATGACACCCATATTACCTTTTCAGCCTTCTGTTTTTAGGCACGGTAAACAAGAAAGTTGGAAAATATTTTAAGATCTGAATAGCAAAAATCAGTAAGAACTTAGTTGTAGAATATAACTCTAAGCTGTATCTTATTAAAAGCATAGACTTTGTTTAGTTTTGTTGTAGTAAAACCTATAATTGTTTCTTTATATAAACCTTTTGTGTTTGCCTCTTTATAGAGTTGTAGTTATTTTAATGTCCTTTAAAATATAACTTTGAGTATTTTGTCTTAACATGCAGGTCAGTATTGTCTCTGAGAGACAAACTATTCAATTTCTTGGCATTTTTATGACAGACTCTAAATAATTTCTTGCTGTAGTTGCTAAGTGAGAGAAATTTTTTCCAGGATTTGCTCTTAGGCTAAGTAATAAAATGGAAAAAAAAATAGAAAATGCCAAGTCAGTGTTGCATATGTCATGTTGCCTAATATTATCAATGATCTGTTTTATAAAACTTTGATTAGACATAATTTCATATTTAGGTGTATAGTTCATTTGGAATTAAAAAAAAAATTAAAGAATTTTGACTTGATATATATATATATTTTTTATTTCCTGTTGCGTTATGGCAGTACAACATTATGTGTAGATTTACAAGAGGATTTAGGCAATAGCATCTAAAATGTGGATCCTCAGAATTCTTGTCTGGTGTGAAAGAAGCTCAATTCCTTGGGCATGTAAATTTCTGCCAGCAAAATCCTATAGCTATCTAATTTTCTGCTGCAGGGCATGAACAGATGGTTGAAATTCTGACAACGCTAATCTGTTTGGAAGCTATCTCATGCCTGAACTGCAGTGGGAGTCATAAATTACACATTTCTCTACCTGTCTCTGTGCAGAGCCTAATCCTGAAGGCATGGCAAGCAGAAAATAAAATGGGAACTTTTAGTGTTTGTTGCATAGCAGCTGCCTGTAACATTTAATAAATATAGAATGGAAAAAGATGATAGGATACAGTTTTGTGCATGATATGGTATATATAGCATGGTACTGAGATACACAAAGTGAATTAGAAACAGTAATAGAAAACTTGTCAGTAATCTCTGTGTTGAGCACCTATTCTCTCCTGTTTCATGTGTGTCATGTATTCTTTTAAAATCCTTCCAAAAAGAGATTTCATCCTACGTATCATATAGGAAAACATGACTCCAGGTCTGGCTATGGTAAAGGCTCCAATACAAATTGGTAGCAGAGGCTTAGCAGGTTTTAAAAAAACCCAACTTGATATAAAATGAACTGAAAAAAGTCCTTCCTAAATATCCTTATTGTATTCCAGTTGTCTCTGAAACACACGGTATATGAAGTCTGACTGCCTTTTCTCTCAGAATTTCTTAGAGAAAATTCTGTTCTGTCCAATTGCATCTCTTTCCATACAAGTGCTTAAGCATATTATGCGCAGCATATTTTTTCAGGAAAATACTTACATTTTAACAATTATGCTAAAAATACTAGCATGGAATTTGTAATGACTTAGGATGGGTTTTTTTCTGATTCTTCACTCCCTGACACCAATTTCTGATTACATCCTGTAATTCTACATTCATTTCTGTGGTAAACTTTTCCTAACCTTTCCTTTTGGGTTATGAATTAAAGAAACACTATATAACAAAACTTGAACAGCCGTTTCAATATGGAAGGATACATTTTGCGTTTCCAGTGGCATGATTACACAGAGGAAAACACCAGATTGATAGTATCTTGCTGTAATATACTTTTTTATCTTCCCACATGGTACCATAATGATTTCTCTTAACAAATGGATGACAAAAGCTCATAAGATATGAGTAAAACACAATAAGCAGTCATTATTTATTCACCCTTGAGATTTTTTTTGTGATTTGTAAGCTTCTATCATGATATCTTTTCCAAGTCAAAATGTCAAAATGACCACCAACCTTTTCAATATATGGAGTCTGTTCCATCCTTTGATCATCTTTGTTGCTATTTCTTGAACAATTAATGTTTAGCTGTGCTATATTATTTCTGCATACGAGAGGGATAAACTACTTGTGTTCAAAGTGGGAGCAACTCATGGCTCTGTACAGAGGCATAATGAATTTTTAGTGTGTTTCATAATTCCTTTTCTAATAAAAAAGCAAATAAAATTCTAGAAATGGGTCTATACTGGTGGTTTGATGGAACTGCCTATTACCAGCACCACTTCTCCCTTGACCCAATGTAATTTCATAACAGTTGATAGAAGTCATTTCAGCACCTCTTGTAAAGACAATATGTGAAACTGTGATTATTACATGTGAATCACTTTATGTTTGTCTACCTTAAGCTTCATATGACATTTTAATGCTGAGTCAGTCTCGCAAGATGCCTTTACAAGTCTGCCTTTATCTTTATCTGTATCTTATCTTTATCATCCTTATCTTTCTTTATCTTATCTTTATATCTATCTTTATCTTTATCATCTTTATCTTCATCTTATCTTTATCTTTATCTTTATTCTAATGTGAAACATACTCAACTGAAGGCTTGCCTTCACTCCTCAGTCTGTTTTGTGATGTTATGAACAGCTATGAGACTGTTGAGTCTCCCCACAGTCAACAAAGAGATGACACCAGAAGAATTCTGCAGAGGTTGAACACGAACTGCGAACATAGCTGGTGATCTTGTCACCGTTTCACTTCTTTAGTCTCTGCATAGGCTTACAAGGAAGTTATATCAAAGGCTGCACAGGAGGTTTAGGAAGAAGACAAAATAATGGATGTCAAGGAATCATTTCAGGAACAAAACTTATTTTAGGATATGAAGTTACTGAAGACAGTGTAAGCGCTTTCCTAAAGAGTTTGCAGAAATGAGTCAGCTGTCATAAGTATAGACGAACTGAATTTTTATTCAGCTATTGTAACTTGAGTACTTCATCCCAATGAAAATAATTCTACATTTATTCTGGAACTGCAAACTGGACTTGGAGAAGAGAGTGATGGGATGTCTGGTTTATGTTGTATGAATCTGGAATAACTGATGAAAAGCAGAGACATAACAGCTGTTGGCTTGTTGGTGTTTTTTTTACTCACATCTGTAACAGAAACATAAATCAAACAACATATAATTTCTTAAGCAATGTGTTTTTGAAAACATCTTCTGTTGAAACAAAAGACTGTCAGTGGGTTGGGAAGAAAGAGGACTCAGAATCACCTGTTTCATTTAAGTAATCACTTTTCACTGAAATGACAACTGGTTTCTTACCTGTAATTTTTTCTTTGACTATCACAACATACATTTCAAGAAGATGTAAAAGAAACATTCCCTAATACAAATGAAAAAAATAGCAAAATTCTTCTCAGAAATAATTTTAGAGTCCTTGCATTTTATTTTTTTAATCAGATTGGATAAATCTTTATTGTATTGCATAAAAATACAATTAAAATACCATCCCTGCTTGGGCTGCTTTCACCTCTCCCTAGTGAGGCATGGCAGAAGTATACATCAAAACAGATCAGGGCATAGAATTATCAAGGGTTACACAACTTGGAAAGAATTGTACCATTGCTGTGGGACTCCTGTATCTCAGGCAACTTAAATGTAGAAATTGTTACTGAACGTTTAGATACTCTACTTTGTTGATTTTGTGAGCAAATATTGTATCCTATTGAGGTAAATTATTTTTATGAAATAAAAATCTGAATTTTGAAAGTATGTATTATACGGAAAAATTGTTTGTGCAGCATCTATACATTAAAAAGACAAAAGACCTCTTTCATCATGTGCTAAAGTATTAATTTCTATGGGAAAAGCAAGCAGTTGAATAAACAATATAGTTTATAGCATTTTTACCATTTAGCAACAGTAGAGTATACATAGAATATTTGAAAGCACACATAATTATCAGATGCTCTGGAAATTTATCTGATTTTGAGGATTCTTAGATGTCTGCATCTTAAAAGTGGTAGAAGTGAAATTTCAGTTTCAAAGCTGTGTCTACAAAAGAAACAGAGGCAATTATGCTTGGTGCAGAAGAAATTTAAAAAAAAAAAGTTAGGTATATGAGCATGGAATGAATGCACTAGCAGCAACTTTGGTAGCTCTGCATTCAGGGGTCTGATTAGGCTGAGCTTGGCAGAGTCTATTAGCACAAGTGTGACCCTATGCTGATTTGATAATACTGGTTTTAAGACCTGTGCTATATTCTTTTTTCTCTTGTACAAAGTTGTCCTGTATCACTTAATGCATAGACCTTCTGTTTGGTTATCCTTTTTTTTTTTTTCCCCCACAACATTTTCTATTGTAAAAGAGTCCCTTAGAATCCACACCAACTTTGAAGGCAGTGAGCAAAAACTCATAAATTGGTCTACTGTTGTTTTCTGGCTATTTATTCTCCTAATGAAACGAAGATTTTCACCTGTTTCAGATGTGATAGCTTTTTTTCTCTGTATTTTGCCTGCCTTTTTCAGAAACTTCTGTAGACTAAGAAAGAAAAAACAGCTTCACAAAAGGACACCTTTTCTTGTTTCATTTCCTGCTATATTTTTCTCTCTAGACTGTCAATTTGAGTGTTGTACTGAAAATTGCAACTATTTTGTATTTCCCGTCTCCTTGGATTTCCACTGTCATTATTTTATAAAACCTAGAAAGAAATGAAATAGAATCCTGAACTGGAATATCAAGTAATGGATGCTGAAAACAATTCAGAAAGGTCATTCTATCTAATTCTAAGGTCATCTTCATCTATTTTCCCAGCAGGATATCATCCCCTTAGTATTTATACCAGTTGCAGGCATAAATATCTTCTGTATTTTCTGAAAGATAGACAGACTCTCATCAGTTTTGTGGAAGAGAGCTTTTGTTTGTTTTGTTATCTCTCCAATACCCCAGATATCAGGAGCTCACACCAAATAATAAGTTTTAGAGGTAAACCGTTTGACATTAAGTCAAGTTTCTTAAAAATTATTCTGTAAACACCAGTTTTGCGTGTATATCTTCAGAGTGCAACTTTGGGTGACAGAAAAATGCTTCTATTCACCCTGTCATATTTTAAAAACCTGTCATTAGTGAGGGAAAATATGTTCAGGAAAAATCATGGTATGCACATGTCTGTGACAATTGTGTCATGTTTTGATTGCTTCATTTGCTACATGAAGAATTGCTTCATTCCTACATGAAGAAAATATAAAGTCTTTTTGTTGCCCTACTGTTTGATAACATAGACATGAATTTATAAACAGCTTGTGAAGTCTTCAACTTCAAACCACTGGCAGCATAAATGGAGGACAAAGGAATACCTTTCTTTTCAGTTACCATGAGAATTAGTGAAAAGCAAATATTTCTGGTATAATGCGGGCACAGTTTTGAGAGCTCAGTGAATTTATTGTCATTTCCAAAGGATGCAGCAGTGAATCTGGCTTGTTTGGCCTTTTTAGCTGACTAAAAGGTCAGGATGCCTGGTTATGATAGGCAGCATCACCACAGTGGTCTAGGTGATCAAGGAGATGTGAGATCCACCTCACTGTGCTGAAAAGCAATTATCCAACAAAAACATTCAACTCCAGAAAACAATTTTTGTCATTCATTCAACTGTTATTTTTAAAAACTGGCAGACATTTGAGTAGTTTTTTTCCCACCACTAATGACTTAACTTATTCTTGTCCTCAGGTCAATCTTTGATTAGCAGAAATTCTTCAGACACATTTGTTTACAATTATACAGAAACATTAATGCAAAATCCCTGTTTGGAGACCATGTATAGTCCATTCATTCTGACAGATATCTTTCCAGTTCTGGGGACAAGATATGTTATGTTTTTCTTTGCATTGGTCTTCTTGTGAAAGCAAAGGATAATTCAGGCTGGAAGGAACCTCAGGATGTTGAAAGACTCTAAGGATGAAGACTGCATAAGCTCTACAGGCAGCCTGTTTGGGCACTAACAAATGAACATTCCATGGACATTTCAAGCAAGCTGTTATGAAAACAAGAAAAATTTGGGCATGATCCATCTCACATTTCTTCAGTTTACCTCCAAGGATGCTGTGGGAGATGGTGTCAAATGCCTTCTGGTGTCTACTGCTCTGCTATCATCCATCCACCTGGTTATATCCTCATAGAAGTTTATCAGGTTGGTCAGACATGACTTCCCCTTAGTAAAGTCATGCTGACTGCTCCTGATAAGCCTTTTGTCCTTGGTGTGCCTGAAGACAGCATCAAGAATGAGTTGTTCCATTACCTTTCCAGGGATGGAGGTGAGGCTGACTAGTCTGCAGTTACCTGGGTTCTCTTCCTCGCCTTTCTTGAAGACTGGAGTGACATTTGCTTTCCTCCAGTCCTCAGGCACCTCTGCTGTTCCCCACGACTTACCAAAGATGGTGGAGAGGGGCTTAGAAATGACATCCACCAGTTGCCTCAGGACCTGTGGGTGCATCCCATCAGGGCCCATGGATTTATGGATGTCCAGACTCATTAACTGATCATCTTCCCAGATGATCATTAACATTGCCTTCCCAGAAATGGCAGCTATGGACAAAGAGAGTTTAAGCTTTGTGTTTCCTCAGATTTATAATGAATATGATACATATGGGATGGAATACTTTATTTGTTTAGCTTTGGTCACTTGTCTGGTCTGCTCCTCCCCCCAGGAGTGTCTCAGGTGTAGCCCATTTACTCACTTTTGTTTCCTGAGCACAGGAAGTTTAGCATGGTTAGCTTTGGTCAATTCTTGGTTCTACATACCATTCTCCAGCAATAAATATAAACACTGATCGTTGTCAGAAGCAGACACTGACTGAAAAATATGCTGTTAATTTCAGCTAGTACAGTTACTTAGAAGAGATTTAACTGAAAGTAAAAATAAAATAAAAAACCCCACTTCCATTCTGGCTCAAAACAGGTCAGGGTCCTGGTGGACAGTGAATGAACAGTGTGCTGCTCTTGCTAAAAACACCAACAGGATGCTGGGTTGCATCAGCAAAGGCATCACCAGCAAAAATAAAAAGGTCATCACCCCACTCTACTCAGTGCTTGTCAAGCCACACCTGGGACATTATGTTCAGTTTTTGTTCCCACTATACAAACAAGACATAGGATAGAGAGGGTCCAGAGAAGGGCCACAAAGATGATTCAAGGATTCAGAAGCTTGTCATGTAAGGAAAGGCTGAGGGAACTGGGTTTGTTCAACCTTGAGAAAAGAAGTCTCAGGGGAGACCTTATTGCCATGTTCCAGTTTCTAAAGGGTTTCTACAAAGAAGATGGAGACTACCTGGTTACAAGGAACATGGAAATGATTGAGGAGTAAAGGGTACAAATTACGCCTGGGGAAGTTCCAATTGGACATAAGAGGAAAACTTTCACAATGTGAATTATCAGCCATTGGAATAATCTCCCCAGGGAAGTGGTGGATTTCCCAGCAGTGGATACTTTTAAGAATCATCTGGACAGGGTCATGCTTTTGCCAAGAAATTTTGGACCAGATGGTCTTAGAGTTCCCTGTCAAACTGGTATTTTACAATTAAAATAGCTTTAGAGGGAATTATGAAGCATTCCTCAAGCCTTTTTTGGATGGTGATTTCTGGCTGGGAGGGATGCAGTGTCCTGCTTCTGTAGGATTAAACACAGATAGCACTTCACATGGGCTCATTGCTTAGAAGGTGGGCTTAGGAAGGTCAGCATTTTATCCATTAAGTCATCAATAAGTCATCAAGGTTTTCTTCTCAAGAAGTAGATAGGAAGCTTTACCTTGAATCATGAATGTAAAGTTCAGCAGGCACCATCCACAGTATGTATTGGTATTCAGTGTTCTAAATGTCAGTACACAATGACAGAATATCAACTATGTTGAATCATATCACTGAAAGTCAGGAGACAGAACAATTTTCAGCTTTCTAAGTCCAATTTATGTTTACAAATGGAAAGCTCTGTTTGAGCCCTACTTAACTGAATAGGCAATGCTAGCATGAGGTTAGATTTTTATATGAGCCTGCTTATTTATCCCTAATTATATGCTAATCAATTTGATTCCTCATTTAAAAACAAACTAGGCTGTTTCCATATAATAATCAACCTCACACTGAAGCATCAAAATGGCTTTATATTTACCGCATCAGCAGGGTTTAATTGCACATTTGGACAATGAAAATGAAGATGGATTCAGTTTCATTGTCCTTACAAAGTAGCAGTATACAATGCACTTTTAGTTTGAGCTGACACATTTATGGTGTAGATATTAAACTGTAACATCCAAATATTTGTTAACATACTGCGAAACTATTTTTTTTTATATTATTTTCTAAATTACTCACACTGGCTTTGCTCTGTTATATT
Organism: Florisuga fusca; assembly: GCA_038090715.1. Classification (NCBI taxonomy): domain Eukaryota; kingdom Metazoa; phylum Chordata; class Aves; order Apodiformes; family Trochilidae; genus Florisuga; species Florisuga fusca. Next base: position 42,175 of record JAAWXA010000004.1, on the reverse strand, counting down.
TTCCACCATTTAATTAATGATATAATTATATTGTTTTGGTATGATAATGCCCTGGTTTGGGCCAGGATAAAGGTGATCTTCTGGTTTGTACTTTTGTTTTCAGCTAAGTCTCTTGGAAGTAGTCGCACTTGCTGAAATTAACAGCAAGTTTCTCAGACAGTGTCTGCTTCTAGGACTGATAACACTTGATGTTTATAGTTACTGACAGACACTGGTGTGCAGAGCCAAGGACACAGCTCAGCTCTGAGGAACATTTTACCCTACAGAAGGAGTAAAGAGGTCCCACCTGAACCCCTCCTTTGGGGAGGAACAGACAAGATAGATGCCAGAACTGACAAAACAGAATATTCCATCCCATACACGTCATACTCAGTATAAATCTGAGGGATCACGAGTGTCAAAGACCCTTCTTCCTGCTCTTCCTGCCCTTCCTTCACCTGTTCCCTGTTTGCTTCGGCATCCTGGGAGGATTCCATCCATTCATCTGCCTGTGGTCCTGATCCGTGCCAGCCTGAATCTGTGTGTTCCTGCCTCCAGCTCCCGACTGCTGCTAACTCCAGGAGTCCAACCTGGACTTTCCCAGGGCTGCCCTGCAGCCTCCGTGGTGACGTGAGAGTTACTGGGGGAAAGGGAGAAGGAATGTGGTATCAATTTTTCCTGTATATTTATATATTTAGTAATTTTTCCTTTTTATCATTACTGTTTCATACTGTTTCATTAAAGTTGTGTAGTTTAGTTTCCAACCCATAAGCCTCTCTCCCTTATTCTCTCTCCTTTCCTTATCAGGGAGGAGAGGGGGATTAATAGAGAGCATCTGTTATTCGGTTTAATTGCCGGGCCAGTGTTAAACCGTGACAGGTATACATCAAAAGAATAAAATTAGGAAAAGATTTCTTTTTTTTTTTTTTAAAAAAAAAAAAAAAAAGAGAGAGAGAAAGAGAAATAGACCTACTGGATTATGAGAAGCACAGACTTATTAGCACTTCAAGTCCCAAAATAAGTCATGATATGAAAAACATGCTGTATTGTTAAACCTATGTGCAACCCATTTCTATTACGGGCACTGGAGGAAAAAAAATGGAGAGCTGGAAGTACTTCTTTTACTTCTCTAACAGATACACAGTCATGATGATTGAAAGCACACCTGAATCAGTGAAGTTGAAAGTTTCATTTCTTAATCAAGGCTTTTACTTAAACATTTAAGTAGTCTTTCCATCCATGTCTGAATATACCCAGGTGCTTTACTGAGTTCAGTACAAGACAATGTCCAAATCCTTGTGCAAGTTGCTCTTTTAAGATGCTCAAATTAATATCTTCAGGATATACGCCTGCTCTGTTTGATTTGCTTAGGAATCTTTTGACACTAAATTCACTGATATTATCTCATTATGAAAACTTTATCTCAGCAGAAAATATAACAAAAATTAATACCAAATAAATGAGGTTATTGAAAAGCTAAAACTAAAATCTGTTTTCGTTCTTATAGCTAGATTCTTCAGTTGGGTGCTAATTGTTAACATAATAAGATTTTTAAAGGAACATTTGTTTTGATGAAGTTTTGATGAAAACCTTGAAAATTTTTGATACATGAAAATTTGTTGTCAGTCCCAGTATAAGCAAGTCCATAGAGCATTTGTGGGATACTGTGCAGTTCTTTATTTCATTCTTGAAGTGCATTGACTGGCATGCCAGATCCATTATTGTACACTTGCTGTTAAACCTGACAAGCCAAAAATACTTTTATTTGTAGTAGTATCCCTACACACTAGACACTTAAAAGAACACTCAAAGAAGTTGTTCTTTGATCCAAGGCAATCACTTTGTCAGAAAAACAAAAATGTCAATCGTAGTAAATTTTAAATGTGAGGAAATGTTTATGTAGTCCTGGAACTGAATGTTATTTTTTGAGTGTTGATATTTGCTCTCACACTGTAAGTGAACTGGTAATACGTAAACATAATCAACCACAGGTTTTCAGGTGGAACATAGCAAAAATCTCTGTAATTCACCTTTTTTTGTTGTTGTTTTGTTTTTCAAGAAGACCACTCCTCTCAACTGTTTGGTAACTTGAGCAGTCTTAACTTACAAATAGCTTTTCTCTGAATAATAACTTTTTCAGGGCATAATTTGTTGAGCTATTCCGGTTCATTGTTCTCAGAGCAGAAGTTGTCTCCTGCAGCAGGAACCGAAGCAAGTGGGGATTCACTCTCTCCACTCACTATCAAAACTGGGTATCTTAGAAAACTGGCCTTGTCAGATGACTGCTGTAACCAATGCTTCTGCCACAAAGAAGAAAAGCAGTTAACCAGTAAGAATTGTATCTGTACAACTTTTGTGTGGCTTATCAAACAGGGTTGTGAATGAATACAACAAAGAATCTTCTTTAAGTTAATGACTTTGTGGAGGTCATATGTTGGACTAATATAATAAATATCACATCATATATTGTCACATATATATGTTATATTTATATATATGCATATATATAAAAATATATTTGGAATTAACTGCCCAGGGAAGTGGTGGAGTCACCGTCCCTTGGAGGTATTTAAGGAAAGGCTGTATGTGGCACTTAGTGCCATGGTCTAGCTGACGTGGAAGTGTTAGGTCATAGGCTGGACTTGATGATCTCCGAGGCCTTTTCCAGCTTCAATAATTCTGAGAGTCTGTAATATGAAGAACTCGAGCTAGTAAACATAGCCGGAAGAGAGAGAAATAAGTAGGAAATCTTATTAAGGATCCACCAAAAGCAGATTCTTTTGATCAGTGAGAACAAGATTTGATTACATCTAACCAAGTTGGCACTCACATTGTCATCCATACCCTCACTCATCCCTCAAATACTGAGAAATATCAAAAGGTGTGCCTTTCTTTTTAACTTATTTTTAACTTTTAACTTATGAGTTCTAGTGTCATCCTCAATATGACACTTTCTGAATAAGGAGGTGAACTCCATTCAAGTCTTCCTGCAGGAACTCCTGTCAGTATGTAGAGATAAATATATCTATTTAGCTACAAGAGATCGAGAAGGAGGCATCTCTAGCTCCATCTTATCTAACAAGGTTCCAGTAATGACACAAGACTATCTCACTGAATAGTTGACTGCATCTTGTTTTCTGTAAGATTTCTGAGATTGTATATGGATCTTTCGTTACAAAGAAAGGAAACCTTATTTGGGCTAGGGCACATTCTGGTATAAGTCTGGCAATTTTGAGGCTTCTCTGTAGAGTGTGTGCTAATAATATTGCAAAATCAAATACCTGAATCTTTGCTCACACAATCTGGTAAGCTTCACAGAGATATTGAAACCTCCAGAAGGCTGTTCTTGGGTCTTTTTAAGGAGGGATTATCAATTTTCCTCTGGTAGGTGTGGTGATACTCTGAATGTTGGTATACAAATAAACTCCTTGTCACTACTTTGTCACTACTTTTCTTTAAAGTGTAACACCTGTGCACACATTCATAATCCAAACTATTTTTCTGTCCTGCAGAGTTCTTAGCAGTTTTCAGTTAAGAGGGATTTTGAAAGAAGGCATACTACACTGCTTCCATAAAGAGAATATCTGATCCTTATTTCTGAAATAGAGAAGAATTTACAACTGTTATTGCAGAAGTGTATGACCACAACAAACACGTCCATAGTGCTTTTCAGAGCACGTCAGATAAAATCTATCATTTTTGTTTTCAAGATTTTTCCAGTTTTGTATTTCAATGTTACTTTTAACTTAAAACATGTGGCAGAACCTTGCAGTATGAAACAGAACTTTTATTTATGCAATGTTTTAAACAACAGCCAGTTGGCAACCAGAAGAATTCAGAAAAGTTTTTCTGCTCTTTCTGAGAAGTGGTAAAACTAAGACAGAACTGTTGTTAAATGATTTAACTGAAATATAAACCAAATTCCATGACACTAGAAAGGACTTCACGAGAGTCATCACTTTGCTGAGTGAGTAATCCCTTTTTACTGAGCTACCACACACATTGAAGTATCATTTATTAGTAAGGAATGTTTGCCTTCTTTTGACATGTCTGAGTCCACTGAGAAAGAGTATCACCTTCTCACTGCTACCTAAGGTGGCTGATTTGCCCAAAAAGCTTTCTGAGGAAGATCAGCCATTGAAAGTCTCTCCCTTTTTGCATCAGTTGTGCCCAAAAGGATAGCACAGTTATCTTTTGAGCTATATGCTATAGAATTCATTTGTAATTTCTTCCAACCAAATCATCTTTCTTGTAGTAGCTGCAACTTCCAGAATGGCAAAACTTTTAAAAGTACACAATACTCTGAGATATGATCATCTGTAATCACCAGATAAAAGTAGATGAAACACTATGTTTTCCCCCAAATCAAATCTGAACCAGAACATGGATGATTTTAAACTACTGATCCATCTTCTTGGTGTAATGTGAGGCTGAAGAGATTTTCAGGAAGTATGTCCCAGAGCAACTATGTGTTTCAGAAAAGGCAAGATTCAATTTTTTTAAAAAATCTTATATTAAGATAAAAAAAAGCATTTGTTGCTACCTCATCCTTGAACAAATCTTCTGCATTTTATTTTGTCTGCTTGTCTGAACACAATCGCCTTCTCTACTAGTTCAGGTAGTGTTAGGATCTCACCTGTCAAGACCTTTCCTTGTGGACTCTGTTTTGCATTATGGCTCCTACTCAGCAGAGGAATGGCCTTTTAGATTCCAATCTTAGTAAGAAAGCAGAGAAACCACATACAAAGTGTATGTGGTAAAAAAAGTCATCTGAGCAGAACCCTTGGGAAATAATGTGGCAAACAGATACGAAGAATGGAGGAATGTCATATGAGCAGAGAAGGTTAAGCAGAGCATCTCTATTTACAGTTTGATAACATTAGATGAGAGACTATCATATGACTGATTTCCAAGGGTATAATAGAGGAAAGAAAAGTGAATAGGAAGGTGATCTTAGGTGAAATGAGTATGTGTGTAAGTACTGAGCAAAAAAAAAAGATACAAGAATCCTGTGGATAATACAACTATATATATTGTGAACAGTTTCAATATGTTGTATAAAAAAGGAGATGAAGTGACCCAGAAATTATAATGCTACCATTTCATTTATTTTATGTAGGTTATTAAGCTGAACAAGTATCGAGAACCAATTATAGTTCATATTTAAAAAGCATTTATGACTATCAAAAAGAGCTATGATTCCACTTTCTAACAATAAAATGTCATCTTTCAGATGAACAAACATCTATTCAGCTCTTTCTCTCTTTCTGAAAAGTATTTGAGAACACGAAAGAAAAGAAATAACCTGAAACAATTTTTAGTGAAAAAAGTTAGCAATAAACTGGCTAACAGGAAGGAAAAGAGAAAAGTGCAGGGTATAAAAAAACCCAAAAAGAATGTGAGGGAGAGAAGAGTTTACTATTATAATTTGCAAAGGTCATTTATAAGCATTTTAGTGTTGTTAAATAGTACCATGGATACTACCCAACAGCAATTCTACAGATAAACAGTAAAGTTGCAGAGATCGGTTTTGTGTTTTTGATCACTACTAATAAAGTGTTCAGAATAAGATGATTTCCAGTGTATTACCTCATATGTTGCACTTGAGATTTGTCAGAATATACTATTGATCTAAATCTTACTGAGATCTGTAAAGTATATGATCATGTTATCATTGAGGATTTAGGAATTTTTCCTGAGTTCCATTAGCAGGCCATTTTTATAAACAACTTTTTAATAAATCTAGTTCTCATACTGTGAAAGAAAAACAAAAAAAGGAAAGGTGTTAGTTGTTTATTAAACTAGGTACAAGTTTCCAAAGAACCACAGAATGGTTGAGGTTGGAAGGCACCTGTGTTACCGTCCTCCTGCTCAAGGGCACTCACCAAGGGCCAGTTGCCCAGATCTGTGTCTAGATGGCTTTCGAATATCTCCAAGCATGGAAGCTCCACAACCTCTCTGTGCAAGCCGTAGCAGAGTAAAAATTGTTTCAATATGTTCAGAAGGACCTTCTAGTGTTTCATTGTGTGCTCAATGCCTCATGTACAGACACTAGACACCACTGGAAAGAGTCAGATTCTGTCTTCTGCATGCCCTTTCTTCAGGTATTTTTACACATTGGTGAGATCTCTGAGTATTCTCTACTACAGACACAACAATATCAGCTTTCTCAGATATAGCAGAGATTCTCTAGTCTTTTAATCATCTTCCTGGTCTTTTGCTGGGTTCTCCAGTACGTCTATGTCTCTCTTGCATGGGGGAGACCAAACCAAACTCCAAATGAGGCCTAACAAGTTCTGAGCCAAGTGAAATGATCCTTTCCCTTGATCTTTTGGCAATAGTTTCCCTAATGCAGCCCAGGTTACTGTTAAGCTATTTTTTAACATCCTGATTACATCCACTTTGGCGACAAGGCTAAGACAAATGTTGGGTTTTGGTGGCATCTAAGCTTAGACCTACAGAGACACTGAGGCATTTATTGCTGCAGTCAATACTGAATGTAGGCCCGTTGGCCCTGGCTTGAGACTCACAGCTCTGAATAAAGCATGTGCTTATCTCATTTGCTATATGCCTTTGGAATCATGTTTTCCATACCTATTTTACCAATATAGCTTTGTTCATACTGCACAATGGCAAATAACTAAAAGAAACAAAAACCTGGATCCCTGACACTGAAAAAAATGAATCATCAGTCTAGATAATGATCTTCATTCTCATGAGCCTAATTTTGAATTCTACACAATTATACAGTTCTACCTGGTATAAATGGAACTTATCCTGTCAACTCAGACTAGCCTATGGTTTCACAGTATTAAACTTTTCTGGAGAAAGGAGCTGGAAAGCCTATAGTCTTTGCTTGCAAAAGCAAGTAAATAAATAATAGTACCAGACTAAATTGTAAATGGAAACTAGGGAACTATGGGGAACTAGGGAATTAGGGTATACAAGAGTAGTAGTATATTTTATAATGATGTAGTCATGTAAAAATTAAGCAACCTTAATTAAGCAACCTTAGAAGCTACAACATACTGTTGTAAATGAGGCTAAATATGTTAAAGATGTATTTGTTTTATATATATATATATTATATATATATAAAAATATATATAAATATATAAAATTATATAAATATATATAATATAAATTTTTATATATATAAATATATATAAATATATATATAGTTGCTAATATCTCAGAATCATAGAATTACAGAATAACAGATGACTGACATTGGAAGCAACCTCTGAAGGCCACCTCATCCAAGCTTCCCTGCTTGAGCAAGGTCACTCAGAGTCAGTTGCCCAGAATTGTGTCCAAGGATAGAGATTCCACAACCTCTATGGTTCCAGTGCTCAGTCACCCTCACAGTAAAAAAGTGTATCCTGATGTTCAGATGTAACCTCCTGTGTTTCAATTTGTGCTCACTGCCTCTTCTACTCTCACTGGGCACCAGTGAAAAGAGCTTGGCTCCATCCTCATTGTATCTTCCCTTCAACTGCTTATATATTCCTCAAAGCCTTCTCTTCCTCAGGCTGAATAGTAACAGATCTTTTAGCCTTTGATCATACAAGAGATGCTTCAGTTTCTTAATCAACTTCATTGTCCTTTGCTGGATTCTCTCCAGTAGCTTCACGAGTCCAACATGAGCCATTTAAATAGTATATTGTTTCTGAGTATACTAATTCTTATTCCAGATATATTAACCCTTCACTGCTAATTGCCTATGTCAGTTATTTGCAAGATCATTTTGAATTCAACAATGAATCCATATGGCCCTCAAACATAATGAGGTTATTAAAACAGCTGGTGTGGGTTTATCTACAACATACCATGTCCATCAACCAAATATGATTTGAAAGGATAACTGGTCTCCAGGAAATTGAAAAGCATCAGTAAGAACATATTCCAATAGCTTCCCAGTAACTTTTTCAGTGTAATTTTCAAAGTTACACTGATCACGGTATTATTACCTGAGGCCTCATCTTTCCTATTGAGCATTGGGTGGCCCTCCAGCCCTTTAGAGTCCTTCAGACTTTGTGTATACAGGCATTTTCTGTAAATAATCCAGCATGACAGGGCAGGAAATCTCTCATACTAGTGTTAGGTACCACAAAGACTATTTCAAATGTCAGCTCTTACACAAATTTGTTCTTCTGTCTGAGAATGGTAATAAAATTCTTTGCAGAATGCCTAGAAAATCTTTTGTGAGACTGAATATATATATTGTTCTGGGGAAAACTTACAAGAGGCGAATATAGAGGTGCAATTACTTTTTTTATAAAAGTGGTATGTGTGTATAGAAGATTGAATGAAAGTTTAAATAGGTTTATTTAAAATGCAGTGTTTCAAAGCAATATGTGTCTCAGAAGCGGAGGGAAGTACCAGGCATCACATTTAAATACAGCAGGCAGCAAAAAGACGACAGGTAAGACACCAGGTAAGCATATCAACATGCTTGCTGATTAACTGAGATAGATTTATACAACTTTTACTAAAACCAGACTAAAAAGAAAGATAATTATGATTTTTCTTCACTCTGATAGCCTCCTGAATTTCTGTTTTCAGAAAATGTGGTCACTTCACGGTCACTTTTTTTAATCACAGACATTAAAAAATGTATAAGTCCTACTTGGCTTTCCTTAAACTTCAGTGACTGCTATAGCAGTAAATTCTGAGCTACTTAGAATTTTGTATTTTGATCAGTAGATTTTCTCCTAGGGTACAGGCATGGTTTTCTGAAGTCAAACTAGTGAAATCTGTTTATATTTTCATGATTTCCATTATTAAAGCTGTTCTCAGACAACACTTTTGATTAAGTAAATACAGACCTTTGATTACAGTTGCCTACTCTACCTCTGTACTATAGAGAAAGATTTTAAAAGGCAATGCATACAATCTGTTCTTCACCTTGCTTTTTTACATTTACCAAAGTTATCTGTCCTACTGCAGCTGTATACTGGTTTTAGTTTCAGGGTTGGTTTTTTTTTTCATTTAGTACTGCAGATCTTGCCCTTTTTAAGTGTGGTGGCAGAGTGTTCCATTTAATACATACCTCTGGATAGTTTCCCAGATAAACACTATCAAAATAACTGTTACAAGCAATAATTCTGATGTAAACTTCCTGACTCTTTCTTGTGCTTAAAAGTGATCTTTTCTTATGCTATACTGAACCCAAACTATTTAATTCATGTCATACTTTTTTACAATGCATAGTTCTGAAGCACATTAGCTTTTGTTCCCTTCTTATAAACCTTCACCATTTCATATCCAGCAATATGGAGATTATTCTATTTAGCATTTTTCTAGCTTTAGGTTTTTTCTTTCTTATATTTCTGTAAGAGCTCGACTAATTTCCAGTCTTTAGTTAGGAACTTGAAAATAATACTGTTCTGAAAGTCATTTGTCAGTGCCATATTGCTAAGGAAGAGGAGAGGAGTAGTAAGACAGTAATTCAAAAATTTTTTTTTTTTTGTTATTATTCTTTGCTGTTTTCTTGACTGAAGTTTGTAGAAGCAAACAGAATACATATATTTCATAAAGTGTTTCTACAAACGGTGAAAAAAATTGATTTAACTCCCTAAAGGACTTTGGCTATGAGGATGCACGTCTTAATAGTTAGTCTGGAAAGTGGTAAAATGCATGTAATATGCAAATAAATGAGGGCTACGTTGGGAGATGTTTATATCTATTCCCTCCTCTAGAACTGAGTTACTGTGAGCAGTTGCGGTAAAACTGCTGCATTAGCATCTGATAATTCCCTCATCATCTTAGATCATCAGTACTTACAGACTGTGAGTCACTGTAAGTTATGTTTTGGCAGACATGGCATGCATTTTTTTCCAAGAGGCCTGGGATTTGAATAGTTATCACTGGCTAACCTAGGGTCAGTCATTGCTTAGGGCTGACTCTGGCTGTAGAGATTTTGTTGAAATCCCTTGTTCATAGCATGCTGGAGATGTTGAGACAAAGCTGGAGAGAACAGGTTATGTTATAACTGTCTGAGTGTGGCTGTACTGCCCTGGAAATCTATGCCTTTTTTCTTTCTGTTGTAAGTTAGGCAGGCAGGAACAGGAGGAGTCAAGCATACTATTATTAAAAAAAAAAAAGCATCTGTGGAGAAGTGGATTGTGTTTAGCTGTGAGCATTGTGCTTAGCAGGGCTTGTGATGAGACTGCTGGGAGGCACTGACCCATCTGTGGTGCAGGATATAGGGATTAGACTACCAGACTTTAGAGGAATGAACAAGCTGTATATCAAAAGGGGAGGGATGTGGGCACTTTGACTGTATTTGGGAAGAGGAGAATGACTGTGAATATGTGGAAATTTGCATGGGAAATAAGTAAGGAGGTTGGAAATGCAGACCAGGACAAGGTCAGGTTACATTTAGGAGGTTAAGGACCTATGCAGGAGGAATTTTGAATTGATTAGAGGACATACTAGTTTGAGAATGAATAGGACCAATGAGTGGTAAACATGAAAAGTCATAGGAAAATAAAATTACCTATTAATTTAAATGGAAATATGTATTCCTTAAGGATCAGTTATCGAGCAAGCACCAGAAAGAGTTATTATCTTTCTTTGGCTGGATGGAGATTTAATTGCTGTACAGAGAGTGAAACAACTTTGAAGAGATTCAGGATAAAATTTGTCTATCTGATAGATTATGGATATCAAAGTTTTACTTCCTGCTCTGACCTCTCTTCTGACCATGACACCTTTCTTATTCTGGGGAGCTCTTACAGTGTCCTGAGTGAGTTTGCTAAAATGATCAAACAGTAACCTGACAAAGGTTATGTTTTCCCTAGACTGGTGGGTTGGATCAGATCAGTAAAATGCCTGATGAGTGCCTCAGTAACTTCAAAGAAAGATTCAGGAGTATGCAGAAGGAAAAACCATGTAGGAAAGAAAAAGAACAAGGAGCAGCAAATGGAGAACATATAAAATAGAATTTTAGTGTGAGAAAAACAATAGAATTGTTTATAGTTCGGTGTTTTAATCCATTAACAGATAGCTTTATAACCAGATTTTGATTAAAATCCATTCTTTGAATCACAAGAAAAGAAAAGAAGAAAGGGTTGCACTTCATTTTTCTTCATCCTTGAAAAATTTTAACCACCAGGCAACTTAGACCATTCAGTTTATTATAGAACTAACTTAAAATACTGACAGAAACCAATTGTACTGATAATATTTATCAGAACTCTGTTTGCCTTTTGCTCAACATCAGACATATAGGTATTTACTGACTTACCAGAACACAATTTTTTTTCGATACTTAACTGAGGTGGGATTCAGAGATGATAGCACCTATTCTGCTCCCACAACTGAATGCTTGTATTAGACTGCAACTGATCAATACTGCAGACCAGCCCTTTCAGTGCTCAAGTCAGCAGCAAGAATCTATTTTTGGTTCTTCACAAAATAAAGCTGAAGACTCATAAAATGTCACAGGGGAAAGCAGATTGTCTGCTTCTGTGGCTATCCAAGAAATCTTACTTCTAATCCTCCTTTATACTGTGGTATTGCTACTAATATTGGAATAATTATTTAAGGTGTGTGGAAACATTATTGGTAGCCTCTTGAAGAAAAGATGTTACAGAGAGTAAGAGGAGATAAATCTGAAGCAAAAAAACCATATTCCACAGGCAGTGGAATTGCTCTTCCTAGAAGTTAGTAGGAACTGTGACCACTTAGGCTTCTTTCTTCTGGACTTTCTTTGTGGTGTGGTTTTTAAACTTGCTTAAGTTTAAATTTTAAACTTAAATGGTCAAAATGGTCTTATTTTAATGGTGTGAGAGAATTGTAAAGGTTCTGAAGCTGGCTAAATTTTTTTGATTTCTTTATGTCATAGTATAAATTTTAGAAAAGATTAAAGGAATAGTTTCTGTTGCTTCATAATACCTGAAAAAGGTCTTCACTGATACCTTATCCATAACATGAGACAAAAAATATTTTTTCCCTTTTTGATACATAAATACTGTGTCTCCTTGGTCTACTTTGAAAAAAAATCAGGAAACATACTGTCTGGCTTAAATAGAAAGACAGAAACATGGAAAAGAAAGGGTTACTAGCAGATAGAATATAATTCTAACAGTGTGGCTTGAAAGGTTTAATTTAATTGCTGATTATTTTAATCTATAAACATAAGTGGATTAGTATATTACATGCAGCTGTGTAATAGATGAAACAGTGGGACACTTCAATTAGTAGATTTTAACGTCAAAATATGTGAATTTTTCTTTAATTTTTGCAATTCCTGCTGAGACAGATAGTATCACATTTTGTAATGATCTTTAATAAGTCCTTCACTTTCCTTGCACATAAATGAAAAATAAATATAAGACACATCTTGTTTATACAGAAGGAATTTAAAATTGTATCCTAATGTATCCTAACTGAGCTACTCATGTTGTACTCTGGGTTTTCATTTGTACTTACTATGGTTCTAGCAAATTCATCCATGTTTGAATGAAAATGTGATATTTAAGAGAGGACATGAGATAGAAAATATTTTAAAAAATCCTTGGAATAAGACCTCTTGATATTTGCAACTTCAAGTTAACGTAGCTATATTACATAAGAAAATAAAAATAAAAATCTTAGTCTTCAGAGATTTATCACCTAGCATTTTGCTGAAACCTACCTGGCACTGATATCTTCTTGTTCCATCCAAGTTGTATCTCAGTATCTAATATCAAAGTCACCTTGCACTGAAGCCCCCTGTTGCTCTTCCCTGCAAGAAGTCCTCTTTATCATTCATGGTACACACATTCCTTCTCTTCCCAGTTTTCTGTTTGGCCTGTACTTTCCTATCTGCTTCCAGCTTTGGTCCAATGGTCATACCAGTAGAGCTTTCATGATGACTCTCAAAGTCCTTTTCTTGAATAGGAGGAACCAGCAGGTGGTTTCATGCTGTTGTTAGCCTTTTCAAAACTTTTCATTTCCTTCTGACTAATGTGTTTGATGGGGAATGTGCATCTGACCTTTCTGTCCTTCTTTGTCATTACAGCATCTTTGAAGTTTTCCCTGCACATATATGTCCTAAGAGAAGTAAAAGTTTGAGCTGTACTTAGAAAGACCCCTTCCCAGCTCCTGTTTCAAGGAACTTGAGCAGACACCTCAGTCCCTCTGCTTCCTTTCTTCCTCTACAGGTACCAGATACCTGTCCAGTTCTTTATCTCTTCACGTAGAGTATACCTGGTCTGTTATTGGGCAATTTAACCTCAGGTTGACTGCACTGTAATCATAAAACCATAGAAAAAGTTTCCCTGAGCAGCCTTTAATTATTATCATGGACACCAGTGGCTTGACAGTACAGTCTTGCCCACTTCACCCTGCCTGGGAGATACAACAGTAAAACTCGGATTGCAGTAGAATGTGAAGGGATAATTTATTCAGGAGTCAAGAGGAGACAAACTGTGCAAAGCCAGAGTATTTTGTATTTAGATGATATTTTAAGGAATAAAAAAAGCCCTCAGATTATCTCTAAAGCAGATTAGCTTTTTGTCTACCTTGATTTTCACATGAAGCTGGATCGATAAAAATATTTGAGTCTGTGACTAATGTAATTAGATCAGAAAAATATGGGGTTTTGATGGAGAAGATAAATAAAGACTTGTAAGGCTTTATGGATCTGTAGGCTCTCTCCTTTTAGTCTATGTTCTTTCCTCTTTTCTTGGATAACCTACCCCTCTGTTGCTGCTCTATGCAACTTCCATGTTAATCCTTAACCCAAAATGCTCAGTCTCTTCTCAGTGTTTCCTATTTACTTCAAACCCCTTTTACAAGAAGCAAGCCTTTTTTTACACACACTTTGATGCTGTTCAGCTCCTTATACTCTATGGCTTGCTGAGAAGGAAAAGGGAGAAAACTCTGGTCTGTGGTTTCTTTCTGCGTCTGAAAAGTTGTAGAGGGTAGGTATGGAAAGGGAATGAGCAGTGGTCATTTCTTTTCAAACTATTGAGTCAAAACTGCAAGAGAGAAAGTATTGCATTTCGTTTCATAGTCTTGGCCTTTTTGTTTTTCTGACACTACTGTTAATTACTGATTTACTGTCCTGTCTCTGTAGATTCCTTACCAATACATTTTCTAGATGTCAGAGACTAAAAAAAGTTTAGCAGAAACTTCAATGGTAAAAAAAAAAAACTAAAAAAAATTTGAACCACAACATTTCCATTTCAAAATGCTTTCAAAAAAACCCATAATTCAAGGTGCTTTCCAAAAGATATAAATATTTTATAGCAGCCTTTGAATTTATGAACCAGGAAAACTACTTTTAATAATGAGAGTGGCTATGGCCCTATAATGGCTTATGTGTCTCTTACTGAGGGATAGCTTTGTAGCCTGATTTGCTGATTATCAAATTTGCTTAAATAACAAAAGCACATTTCCAGATTGGAATACTTACCCATGAGAAACTTGTCTTGGCACTCTGTCATCTCTTCTCCCTCTATTACCTTACTCTGGTAATAGAAAATTTTTTAAAAGTACATAGGCCTCATACAGCTAGGATTCGATATCTCTAGCTCTAATAATTCTTTTATTAACATCTATCCCTATGCAACACTAAACTGCTGTCCCCTCTGCAAGCAGGAATTTGTTAGATATAACCTTTACACCTTTTTCAGTTAAAAAAAAGAGAATGGTTTAAGAATTCAGAGCTACATTGTAAATGAACTGGAAATGTCTTGCTTAAGAAATAAAAATAAATCTTGCTCTTTGATTTTCAGCTAAATTGCATGATACACAGCCTCAAATGTTCTTTGTACTTGCAAAAATCCCTGTTTCTCTAGAAAGAAGCCGAGAAATTGCCATTAATCTCTTTGTTCCATGATACCATGCAATAGTGCTAATCGGTATTATGCTAACAGTAACTGTTGTTTATAAATATGTCATCTTAGTGACAATAATTAGTGTTATTAGTATTTATTTTATAGCTCCATGAATTTGTAAGCAAGAATTTTTCAAAACAGTCAATGTGTGTGAAACAGCAATTCTTTTTTTCCTATTCTAAACAATTTTTTGTTTTCAGTAAAGAATAATGACTTACATTTACAAAGTAATTTCTGAAGGAAAAAACAAGGGTGGAAAATAAATCTATAACATATAACAGTCTAATTTACATGTCTATCACATACACCATGCTCTGAACTCCATGTTCTGCATATGCATGTCAACATACAACAGATGTCCCTAAATATTTATGTTAAAAATTTCATAACATACTTCCTTCCTTGAGTCAACCCAACAGATTCCTTGTCTGAGCTGCTTCTTTTTTATCCAATGTTTCCTATTGTGTCCATGTATGATAAAAGGGAAACCAAATAAAATTTTATTTACTCAGTTTGTTTGAGATACATAAAGACTTCAAATAATAAATGTTCCTAAATATCTTTTTTTAGCTTCTCTACAATCAGCCTTTTCATTCCATAAGAAAGTTAACTGTCTCCTTCCACAGCTAGAAATTTTTTCTGCATTCATGGTTCCTAGTGGCGTGTCCTAGGTGCTTCTCCTAGACTGAAGTCAGTTCAAATGGTTAATTTCAATTTTTGGTTTACCACTGTTCTCAGTAGTCACTGTGCTGTCTCTTTTCTTGGATGACTTGAGTTCTGCAATATTAGTAGGCTTGTTACAGTTTGTTCTTATTTATTCATGTTTCTTGTTCATATTACTCTTTTTTGTTTGTTTGTTTGTTTGTTTTTTGATCACTGAAGGAAGGTTTTAACCCCTGTAAAAAACATCCCAGATTTTTTATAATCACCCTTCCACAATGCACTTAAATAATAGACTTGACTTTCTTCATCCAGTTGCTTTGACCAGCTACTACTTTCTGGTCTAAGCTATGAAGCCAGTCTGAGTGCTGACCAGCTCTCCAAAAGCCATTCAGTCTGGCTAGTCTGGCACTTGTTAACTTGTATGTCACTTAAGGATTAATTCACTAAGGTGTGTTAAGAAGAGAAAAATTGACTCAAGGGGTTTTTTTTGTTTTGGTTTGGGATTTTTTTGTTTGTCTCGGGGGTTTTTTTGTTTTTAGAAAGCAGATGCAATGAAGCTGGGAGTTAATTTTCCCAGTTGCAGCAAAACTTTCCTTAATGACTTAGTCTTCAGACCACCCAGCTGTATTTTTTATTTAAAAGCACTTTTAAAATTTTTAAAATAAATTTTAAAATACTTGCCTTAACGTGACTACAGGATCAGTTTTAGATTATTTAATTCTTGAGATGGGGAGGAAAGGAGAATTCTATTTTTGTCATTTCTGACTCCTTTGGGAAGCATAAACTGTTAAGCCTTGAAGAAAAAGGCTATCATATTAGGCATTAATTTTTGCCTCATGAGTATGACCCACTAGGAATTTTCTAGATGCTAAAAGTTCTTCATTATCAGTGTTTTACTTAACTGGGATATATTTGCATATTCCATTATTATGCTTATAAAAAATTATTTAATATTTACCTTTTTTCCTGCTACTTTCTGTACAGATAGAAGAATGATACTAGATGTGATGAAAAATAGTTGCTATTCTTTGCTCTTGTTCATCCAAGCATTGAAGTGCTCTATGGTAGTAAATTTGAATATTTTGATATATATTCCTGATTTCTATCATATCTCTCATGTTTCCCACGTGCGGTTACTTCCTCAAATCTATACAACAGTTTCAGAAACAATCTTTTATTTAATAGTACTATCAATAATTCCCAAGGATACAGACTTTTTCTTGTATCTCAGCATATAGATATTTATTTCTCCTTGCATTAAATTTGCAAGATGCTCTACATCAATATTTGAATGACTTATTAAGTAAATGCAGGAGACAAACTGCTACAGATTTTGATTTTCTTACTTGTAGCTGCATGTGTTTTACTTTGTCAGGCAGCTTGTTTTCCAGTTTTAACAAGGTTACTAAGGAAATCAGTGGCTAAATTACATCTGTATATTTCTGGTATTTAATTATTTAAGTTACTTTAATTGTATATTTAAATTTAACTTTAAAAATGTGTTCATACTTTATATTGGATTCAAGATTTTGGTTTTCATTTTATTTTAGTAGCAAAAATAACTTTAGTTCAATAACTTGTCAAATTCAATGAGATGTATGCAGGCAAATTATTGAAATAGTCTCTGACTTTGGAACGTACATTTTCCAACTTAATTAAAGCAAATTTATTTACTTCAGAGTTTAATAAATAAATTGAGAACTGAAAGTTTTTGTATACCACTACTAAGGAGAAGGCAGTTGTCTACATGCCACTGGAGAGAGCTCAGATAATGTGTCTTCTGCTGTTGAAAAGAAAACAGAGTATTATTACACTGAACTAAAACATAGAGGATAACAGTGTGGGACATACTGAAAAGGAAATCAACAGAATTGTTTAACATGAAATAACATACATTGTACCAATGTACACTGTAAATTTACATTTACAATAGTTTATCATTGCATAGAATTCAGAGAATTGTAACAAAAATGGCCAACGGTATTGAAAAATTCACAGAAAGAAGAAATGAGATTTAACTTCGAAAACTAAAAATGAAATCAGAATGTTAACTATATAAAATAATGAATTGCAGAAAAGATTAACTTAGATAACCTGTTTTTTTCTTAAAACATGAATTCAAAATGGTGTTGATTTGAAATAGAGTGTGATAAATTTAAAAGTGATGGAAATAAATAATTTTTCAGGGGGTTCATGACTGCAGCAAAAGAATGTAAAAATTATTAACTACCATATTTCAAGTTTTAAACCAGACTTTCTTTACTCGAGATTGGCAGGGAAGATTTTGTCTGTATTTTCCACTATGACTTGCTCCCCATGCCTCCCCCAAAATTTGCTAGATTTGACTGGATTGGAGGAACCTCCCATCTGATTTATTGTGTCTGTGCTTTTACTATTGCTTTTTTCTTTTCTTCATATTATAATTCTTCTTTGGATGGAAATGATCACTGGTGAGCTCTTTATCACTGATTTCTGAGTGAAATATTTTGGTTTTTTTGAAACTTTCTGCATAAGAGTTCAGTTGCAGTTTATCTTATTAGTGCAATATAGTAAAGTGTTTCTCTGAGAAATTTTAGTAATATTCATCAATGTAAAAGCATTCTATCTTTGGCTGACTTTCCTCATGAGGTTTCCCCCCCCATTGCAATGCAAATCACAGAGTGCAGTCTGAGAACCCAAAATAATTCAGGCCTCATGACTAGTAATAGCATCAGCTATTTAATGGAGTTGATACCTAGGTTTTGAGAATTTAAATGTTTTTGTACATTTCTGAGAGTTGTCTAAACTTCAGGTGTAATCAAAGTTTAATCATTGCAACTGAGGAAACGGTGATTCAACTTACTTTGAAATGCATGCACAAAGTGTTATAATGGTGCCAAAGGTGTCCCAGGAGATCTTGCCTTGCCAAAAGGGAAAGAAACAAATATTTCCAAAGTCTTGTGTCATATCTGTCGATCCCATGTGGATGCATTCTGATGCAGGGCAGTAAAGACATGGTTATGCAAGAACTCTCCAGGGTCACTGGTGACATTGACAGATCTTTGTAGCAGTTAAGATATCTAGCACACGTGTAGCCACCTACATCTTGGAGTGCAGAGCTGAACCTGAATCTCATCCTAACATTTTTCGTGGGTTGCCGTATTCTGTGGACTTGATTCTACATCTGGCAGGAAAAGAGGAGTGAAGGGTGAGAAAGTGATTTGGGAAAAAGCTTTTGCAGCTTTTGGAGGCATGAAGCTGCTAATTCTTCTAATTGGGGTACTACTTGTACAGGATAATAAAGGGATGAGACAACAGAGTTTTGTTTAACTGATAAAGGTAATTTATCTTCTCTAAGAAAAAAAAAACCAAAATAGAAGCCCCAAACCACCTCTTCTTGTACTTGAACAATGAAAATATAAGGAAAAAAACCCACTCCAGACAGAAGGTGTATTTTAGTCCTGTATTGCAGTTAAAGCAAGCAGAGGTCTTCTATGAAACATACAGATATATTTTTTTTTTCAGCATAAATTAACTGCTGTTCTTTTGTGTATTTCTCAAAAGGCTTCTACCTGACTACTGTCAGGAATAGGGGCAGGAGGTATGGACATATTAAAAAACAATATTCAAGAAATGTACAAATGCTTTCTGATGGCTATAAAACGTTCTTTATTAAATTTAATGTACTAGGTTATTTTATTGTAGAAAGATATCGAAGTAAAAGTCTGTTTTTTGCTCTTGGGTAAGTGACTAACCAAAAAACTATCAGCCAGCATCCTGTAGATTAAGATAACAGTAGCCCAGCCCTGCTTTCGAAACTCATGAAGAATCCTTTCTGGCACTAAACAATATGATGTTGATTTGGGCTCATCTAAGCTGTTTCCAGGCCTTGTAAATGGAAATTGTCTATGACCATCTAGGTTTTCTGCCTAGCATTTTGCATATGAAGGGATTAACAAGGGGAAGGGATTAACAAAAGGACATCACAGGAAGACTTCCCAGAAGACCACCAAAGACACCCCCCCCTAGCTAAGAATGCAAATATTGCCAGGAAACTGGATAAATATTACAATTAGTTCCTGGAAATCTGATATTTAGTACAACGAGTTTTATACTTACCTATTAGTACAACATAAGTCACATCTGCTATCACTCATGTCATGCATGACTTTGAGAACTCTCTCTCGTGTATCCAGTGCTGCAATAAAGAATACTTGCCTTCTAAAACATAAAGAAAAGTGTTAGAGGGTTCTTTCAGTGACAGAATTTTATGGTATCATGCTATAAATTTTCATAATTATTAAATAAAAAATATATACTGCGTTAAAGATTTCCCAGAAGTACACAGAAATTCCCAGATTCATTCACTTCTCAGAAATTTAACAGGTTTTTTCTACTTTATGATACACACATATCCACACCAAATGATGGAAAAAGTACAAAGGCACTTGACCAAAAAACCGATAGAATTATCAGTGCCTTCATAACTCAAAACTAATAATTACCGATTGTGAGTTTTTTCAGGCCAAGGTTTTCCCTTTGAGGGAAAAGTTACCCTTTAAGGGTAAGCAGTGATGACGGCCCCCACGGACCATCTAAATACACCTTAATCAGATTAAGGTGAAACGACACTCAGGGTCTGCTTTTCAACAAAGAAAATAACAATTTAATTGCTCTAACAATTAAAGGTTGTTTTGGAATAATTCTTAGGGAATACAAATCACCCACAAGTATGTATGTATGTATGTGTACATATACATATATATAATAAAGGCACAAAAGCAAATACTTTGATGTTCAGTCTGTGTAGTCAAAAAGGCTGATTATTTGTATCACAAGAACCACAATACAAGGGTGTTAATGTAAAAAAATTTTGTGGTTACTTAATAATATTAGAAAATAGAAAAAGAAAGATAAAGCGAGAGAGGAGGAGAAGAAAAGTTAAGAGAAATTGATAATAGAAAATCACCAGTCCTGGATCCAAGTGTTGAGCCAGCCAAGGCTGATATTAATGGTTCTCCCCAAGCCCAGCAATTCAGCCCCTCATTTTATAGGCCTGTTTAACATAATAAGGATGGTTGAGGCATACCAGACTGAACAACCTCCACTCACTTCACTCCCCAATCCTCATCTCTATCATATGCAGGCCCTAAGCCATGTGCAGACCTCTATCTGTCTCCTCCCTCTCCATCAATCACTTGGTAATGCTAATGAGAATTTGTTCAGGGGTTTGCAAAAGTGGCTTGGCACCCATGCCCTGTGGACCAGTCTAAGAAGGTCTGAGGGTCCACTGGAGGGGGTTCCTCCATCCAGTCCCTTACATCAGTTTTGTCAGGTGCTTCATAATACAGACATGGAAATTTGTAAGTGGTACACTTCAATGTCTCAGTTTTACCTAGCTGGAAGATAGTTTCAGTATAGATCAAATTTGAGTTTTTTGATTATCATGATGAAATTGTTTGGAAATTCAGCAGTTGCTGGTGCAGAAGCACAGCTCCTCTTGGCACCACAGCTGCCTATGCTGGACTGGATGTTCAAAGGAAATGTCACCTTTACACACCATGCAACAGAGATTGCATGGAGATAGTGTTGATCATACAATAAGCTTGAATGGGAACCCTAGCCATCAAGGAATACTGGATGAGATCATGGACTGTCTAGAAGTCAAAGATATTGAAGCATTTGATGAAGAGGTAACTCATAGGACAGAGGCACAACCCCATAGCCTCTTAGAAAAAGTGATGTATTATGTGCATTATGATCTGGAGAAGTGGACTGTGCAGTGGGCTGGGAGCTGCCTGACAGGCCCCACTAAGAGGGTGGCAATAAACAGTTATTTTTGGACCTAACAATCAATTACAAGGCTGGGTTCCCCAGGGATTATTATTTGGCCCAAAACCCTTTACTACATTGCACCTGGGGAAAACATAACCCAGGAGTGCAGCAGAGAGTGGGATTTACGGAGCTGGAGAGTATCTCTACGGAGAACAGCCTAAGGGTCTTGGT
The DNA here is from genome assembly GCA_038090715.1 of Florisuga fusca. Classification (NCBI taxonomy): domain Eukaryota; kingdom Metazoa; phylum Chordata; class Aves; order Apodiformes; family Trochilidae; genus Florisuga; species Florisuga fusca. The sequence goes on along the minus strand of JAAWXA010000004.1, from coordinate 20,717 downwards.
GGACCATAAGCTCAATATGAGTGAAGAGTGTGCTTCTGCAGAAAAAAAAGCCATCAGCATGCTGGGTTGCATCAACAAAGGCATCACCAGCAAATATAAAGAAGTTTTCCCACTCTATTCAGGGCTTATCAGGCCACACCTGGAACATGGTGTCCAGTTTTGTTTCCCGATATATAAAAAAGATGTGGACAGGCTTGAGAGTGTCCAGGGAAGAGCCACAAAGATGATCCAAGGACTGGGAGGCTTGCCATGTGAGGAAAGGCTGAGAGAATTTGGTTTGTTCAGCCTTGAGAAAAGAAGGCTCTGGGGTCACCCTATTGTCATGTTCCAATTTTTAAAGGATGTATACAAAGAAGGTAGAGACTCCCTTTGTCTCCAATGTCTCCAATGGAGTCACATTTGAAAGATGAAGCCTAACGGGTGCAATTTATTCCTGAGGAGGTCTGTCTTGGACATCAGAAGAAAAATTTTCAGAATGAGAGCAGTCAGGCCTTGGAATAACCTCTCTATGGAAATGGAGGATTCCCCAGTACTGGAAACTTTTAAGACTCAGCTTGACAAGGTGCTGGGTGATGGCATCTAATGTGTTCCTACCTAGAAAGGTTGGACCAGATGATCCTTTAGGTCCCTTCCAATTTGGCATTCTGTGATTCTGTCATATGATGAATTATCACAAGATGAAAGACATTATGTACCCTTTATTGATGCATTTTGTGTTGTCATAGTGTAGGAAGCCAACAGAATTGGAAAGCTGCTGTGTGGAAGTTCCACACAAGTTATTGAAGCTATTAAAGGAGAAGGCGAGTCAAGTCAGTTTGCAGAAGTGAAAGCAAACTAGCTGGCCCTGGAGAGTGCTGAAGAAGAAAAGTGTCCAGGGCTCTATCTCTATACTGACTCACGGGTACAGCAAACACCCAGTAGAGGTGGCTAAAACAGTGGAAGCTGATCATCCAGCAGCACAGACATAAATTGATTTGTATTGTCACATTGTGGTAAAGGATTGCTGACTGTGTGTAAGATATTGCTGTAAAGGGTGAACTATTTGCAGCCTGATGAGATGCAACATACAGACAGGCTAATGATCAAGGGCTGGATCTGACCATTAAAGCCATCACAGAAGTCATCCATGAATGTGAAATGTGCTGCAATCAAGAAAACCACATAAGTAGTTTCCCTAGAACAGAGGGCAGTGGCAAGGATAAGAGACACTGAAGTGTAACATCTACAAGGTGAGGCATGGCATACTGACTATGCTGGCTCAGTGCCATGAATCTGCCCAGGCATGAGATAAGTACACACTGTGGTGGAAGTGACTACCAAGTGGCTAGAAACACCCTTTAGAACACGTCACTGCCTGAAACACCATCTTAGACTTTGAAAGTCAAGTTCTGCAGTGACATGATAGCTCAAAAAGAACTGAGTCAGATAATGGGTCTCATTTCCATTCCAGAAACATGGCACTGGCTGAAGGTGTCATGCCACTCATCACCCACAAGTATCTGGAAAGTCTGAATGATATAACAGACTGTGAAACCCTATATTGACAGTGTTGGGCATAGGATTATGGAAACACTAGGGTATAAATTTAGTAGCATTTAGTTGATTAACACCATAGAATTTGTTGACCATAGTGGTTCTTCTTAAACTTAGCTCCTATATGCTGTGAGGGCAGATTAGGTCCCCAGAGTGCACACAGGGAAGTGGCTAGGGAAGGCAGTGCTGGTTGTTCTTCCCTTCAGAAAAGACCGTCTTCAGTTTCTGGAAGACTGTTTTGCTACAATGTCTCCTCAGAGCCTTTGCTGCTCCAGGCTGAACAACCTCTACTCTCTCAGCCTGTCTTCATAGGAAAGATGCTCCATTCCTCCAATCATCTTTGTGGCCCTCTTCTGGACTCACTCCAGGAGCTGTGTCCTTTTTATGTTGGGAGATCCAGAGCTGGACACAGTACTCCAGTTGGGGTCTCATGAGAGCAGAGTACAGGAGGAGAATCACCTCCCTGAACCTGCCAGCCACGCTTCTTTCGATGCAGTCCAGGACGCAGTTGGCTTTCTGGGCTGCAAGCACAGACCACTGGTTCATGTTGAGCTTCTCATCAACCAATAACCCAAGGCCTTCTACTCAGGAATGCTCTCAATCCATTTTCTGTCCAATCTGTGCCTGTTCTTTGGACTGCCCCAACACACGTGGAGGACCTCGCATTTGGCCCTGTTTCTGTTCATGTTCAGCATATTTTTAAAGTAATTTTATGCTCTCTGTTCATTAATTTCAAGAAAAATACACCAGTTTGTTTTAGCAGTGTGCTCTAGGAGGAAGCAAAATTTGTCTTGAATTAATGCTTGTTACCTGCTGTTAAGGCAGTTTCCCCTTTCTTGTTCTTTAGAAGAAAAGCTACAGAGTTTGCTATTAAACTTAGCAAGAAGTCTTTGTGATCTTTGTTATGGTTCTTTAAAATATAAAGTTTATTCTACAAATAATTTGTGTGCTTATAAATAATAAGAATATACTAATATGTCCTTTACTAAGCTCTGCCTTAGTAAATCTAGTTCAGACTTCAGTTTTTCTGGCAGAGTGGAAATATATATTTAAAATTTGAATGATTCAATTGGAATGATTCATCACAAGTTGAACCTTTTTTTTTTTCTTCTTCTTAAATTTACTAACATTTGTAAAGTCAGTCCTACAAATCTGTAGTAGGATCTCCCTTGCCTTCTGTAGAGAAAAAAACTTTTTTTTAGTTTGCCATTCACCATATTTTGTTACTGCAGACTCATTAGTCTGATGAAAAGCATTATCTTTTTTACTATTAAGTAACTTGAGGCTAAAAATTTTATAGGTTAAATAAATTAGAATTTAGAGAATGTGTCTTTTTATGTCTACATGTATACTCCGCTCAAAACTCACAGCAAGATGACTGATACAGAAGCACAAAGAGTAATCCAAGATGAATCAGAGATGCATTTCTTATACTCAGATGACAGTTAATTAATCTACGAATATATCTTGCAGAAATTTGAAGTCCCACTTTCAACCTTAGACAGATCTTTTAGAGTTAAATGGTGAAATACTTGAAATCTCACCTTTGTGCCTCCATTCTTCTTCAGTACAACAAATAAATTATGTGCATACTTGATTAAAGTTGTGGAAACCTAATCCATGTTATTAACTAACCTGGAGATGAAATATAGCTTGATTTGTGTTAGCCCTTTTAGAAAAGTCTAGTAGGGATAGAAAGAAAAGAAATTACAGATGATTCATGGTATTCTGTCACATACACATAAATAGATATCTTCAGAACATAGCGGCGTAAAGTAAGGGTTCTCTCTGAAGGTTAATCTGTTTAGTTTGAAAACTTTTATTTGGGTTTGGTAGTAGTTTATTCTTGGACTGCTACTCTCCCTGAGACCAGCCAAATAGGAAAAGACCATCAAAACAAAGTAGTGCAATTGATTTCTTGGTTTATTGGCTGAATGAAATAATCAGATCAACCTGAAACATAATGTTTTTGGTTTTCATGACGAAACAAAAATTAAAAGTTTTAAATATGTGATTTTTTTTTTTTTTTAGGTTGACCCGAAAATATGGTATTCTGATTAACAGGTAAACCTTCAATTACCCTAATGCAGATATTTGTTCCTTCTCTTTTTTACTGCAGTGGCAGTATTAAGAAGGTCATCATTGTTCTAACTATGGCTCTGTAAAGTACGTGATTTAGCCCTATTTCTGTAAAAAATATTTTCTATATACTTCTATTGTTACAAAACATTTGATGATGCAGTACTTATCATACCACTGTCATAGTAACTATGAACAAAATTCTCCTCTCATATAGAACCTTTTTTCCTTTATTAGAATGCAACTCTATTAATCATAACTTAGACAGTTTAATGCTTGGATTGCAGCATTAAAATTTGATTCATTAAAATTTGTTCCAGGCAGCATGAGTCATACAGTAAAATATTTATTACTGTTTCCACCACTTCTCACAGAAAATTGAATTAAAAAAAAAGAATTATCATAGTTCCCTTATATATTGATGATATCAGCCTGTAAAAAATGTTACAGAAGCGTGTGATACACCCTGTGACATGGCAGTTTTTTTCCTCAATTCTTATATATTATCAACACAGAGAATGTACCAGACTCAGCTAGCCAAAGTGTCTATTCCTCTTTTCAACACAGTAACTGAGGTGCAAAACCACATCACCAGTAAATGTTAAAATTCTCATTTTAGCTAAAGGTACCTTTCAATGTTGTTATCAGCCAGAGAGAAAATACATCAGTGCTTTAGCAATTCAGAAGGTTTTAGGAGCAGCAACTTCCTAACACAGTTGACTTAGGAGCCAACAAGGAGACAGATTTTACTGAATTTCATATTTTAAAACTGTGGAAGGATTGTTTGGCTCAGAAAATCCAGGAAAATCTTAGCTGCAGTGACCGTGTTGGGAGTTCAGGGCTCTGAATAGGAGTTCATCCTTGCGTAGAAGGAGCATGACTAAATTCAGGATCACAGCCATGGATTTCAGAAGAGCAGCCTTTGGTTTCTTCAGTGATCTGCTTGAAAGAACCTCATGGGAGAATGTTCTGGAGAGATGAGAGGTCAAAGAGAACTCATTAATGTGCAAGGATCACATCTTGCAGGCTCAAGAATCTGAGCATCTTTCAGGGAATCAAACAAAGGCAGCAGAAGGCCTGTATGCATGAACCAATATCTTGTACCTAAACTCAGACATAAAAAGGAAGTTTACAAGAGGTGGAAGCACGGGCAGGTGATCCAGGTGTAATGTATACTTGCTTTCCAATTGTTCAGGAACTAGATTAGGAAAGCTAAGACCCACCTGCAGTCAAATCTGTCAAGTCAATATGTGACGTTTCTGTCCCAGCCGGTACCAGCCAGGCCTCTGCTCACTCACTCCCCAACCCACTGTGGATAGGGAGGAGAAAATCCACCCAAAGGCTCATTAATCAAGACAAGGACAGGGAGGTTTGCATTCCCCAATTACAGTAGCAGGCAAAAAACAGACAAGTTCGCCTTGATAGGGGAAAACCTTCCTAATTTAATCTACAAGGAGGAAGAGAAAACATAACCAGTTCTGAATACCTTCTTCCCCACCACCCCTCTATTCTTCCTGAACCCAAACTGCTTCACTTCTGAATGAATAAATAAAGTGTTTTCAGAAGGGCATACTGTCGTCTGGGTAGTAATTCAAGAATTTTTGTCTGGATGAAATTTTACCCACTTCTAGATTTGCTAATCTGTCTTCACACAAAAAAAGAATATTGTCTAGATAAACAGAACACCGGTCTTATTGTCTCTTAAAATATTTTCTTGAGAGAGATGGTTTTTAATGGACAGTAAAGCATCAGTTCTAGTGATCCATTTAAAATTATGACCCTGCAGAGAATTATTTGTCAGAAGGCAGAAATGTCGTTACTGCTTTTTGCATGGAGTGACTCTTGCTCTGTGAAACGTCATTTACAGTTCCAGAGATAAATCAACTGGGCTATGCTCTTGCAGACGTCAGTTTCTTTCAAACAATGTATTACCAGGTTATTTTAGTAGTGAGATATCCTTTCTGATGCATTGCCTGTTTTCACATAATTCGTGCTGTTTAGATACTAGAGCTAAGTAACTAGTAACTGTGAAATAATGAACACAGCGTGTTTATTATTTTTTGGTGATGGTAAAAGAGGTTACCTACATAAAGGTTACATGCACTTCAAGTTAACCTTATTATCATATTATAGGTCAAAAATGTTCAAATAAAAATGTATTTATTTTCTTATTTTGTTTAGAGAGATAGTTAATTAAAGACAGTTAATTAAAAGAGGGACTATTTCACTTTGGCAATGAAAATAAACCTAGTATTGAAAACCAATCCCTCTGGCTGGTATAGCGTGGATAGATTTTGAAATTGGTGACATCCATATTAAACTATCCTGTTAGTGCTTTTGTCCTGAATATTTGTATATTGTGTTTATATATATATATATAGACAGAGAGAGTAATATTTGCATATTGGATATATATTGTATATATATCATATAAGAAAGAAAAAAAAGAAACTGTGCTTTATATTTGTTTTTTTTGTCTTCCTGAGTTAGTTGTGGAATTTGTATTAAATGTTGCTTTTTTTTTTCATTATCTCTTTTCTCAAAATTAGGGGTCCATCTTCCATCTTAACGGGAAGTTTGTTTCTGATTTTGACTTAAGAGAGTTTGTGACACAATTACACATATCTGAATGAGTAAGCTTTTAGTTCACTAAAAAGAAAGTTCACAAAAGATTGTATATCCCATATTGGGATCCATTGTGGTTCTGCACAATGGATTAAATTCTGTTACCTGTCATAAAGAATGTACTAGTACACACATATCTGTGGAAATTCTAGCCTAAACTTCTCCACAAACTGAAACTGGTTTGTATTTTGTAGATGCAAAGACATATTGACATTGTATTTGTACTAGTTGTTTTGTATTCAAATGAAATCTGGGAGCACTGAAGCAAAAGAAAAATCTTGGCATTCAAGGGTTTGGTAAACAAAAGGTCTGCTAATTAAACTTTAGTAAATCACTGTGCCTCCAATGATGAAAGTCGTCAGGTTTACAGAAGGAGATAACAATGTAACATAGGCAAATATATAGTTATATGATATTGTAGCCACTTTAATTGGTACACTTTCCTTCATCATTTATTTTTACAATTCCAGAAGCTACTTTTCCTGTATGTAATTTGTCCATTACATCTAGACAATAGTTAAGAATAAACCTATCAAAGATTCTGAGTTGCTTTTAGTTTGTTTGAATAGCTGCTTCTCAATTTATATGGCAAGGCATATCTATAAATATCTATAACGGTGTATTATGTATCAAGGTACTGTAATAGAAGTTCAGACAGTCCCTTAACTACTGCAGAACTGAAATTGGTTATACCAAGAAAATTATGAGACCGATGCTTTTGCATTGAAAAGTGCACTCATAATTTAGTTTAATGTCTGCAAAAGAAGAGGTGATAGGCAATAAGTATGATAAGGTGACAGGCAATAAGTATGTCTAGATCATGGCTGCAGGAATGTCTGAAAAAGCCCTCTTTTTCAAGTAAAAGAACTGTCCTGGGTACATGATATTTTAAACGAAAGATCTTTAATTCGGGATATTTATTTTTTCTGACCTCTCCAAAGACTGTTGAACTTTAGAAGACAATGTGAAGCCTACTGTGTCCTTCCTTCCTTATTATACTTTAGTGGAAACTGAACAGGGAGAAACTTAAAAAAAAAAAAAAAAAAAAAAGAGAAAATGCTATTATCACTTTGTAGAAATGCATTACTTTGCCTTTCTATAAATCATTTAATGAAATGTAAATTAATGCAGAATTTTGGATTCAGTATGTGCTAATTGAATTTAAAATGTTATACAAATTCTTGCAGTGAGTGGCATTTGCAGATCTCAGTTCAGGGCATTTCTAACTGTTCATATGTGTTAAATATTGCTGTCAGATTTAATAGCAGTAACGCTGAGCACGGATTATAGCTCTACCAGGTAATGTTAGAGTACCAGAAAAAAATGAGGGGACACCAACTCCATATGGTTGAAATTAAAGTAAATAATGCTACTGACTACTATAAAGATTATTGGATTCAGGTGTATGATAGTCGACCAGCTAAAAATTTAGGATGTTCTAAGGTGAAGAAGGAAAGTCTGAACTATACAGTAAGTATTAAGTTGTAGCAATTACCCAGATTAAGCGTCGTTCAGTAGTTTTAGACAGACTATGGCTAGGCTTTTGAATCAGCAAAAAAACTTCCCTCTGAATCTTGTCTCACTAGAATTTACCTTAAAACTAGGTAATTAGTTTTTGATCAATTGCTTTAAAAGACAAAGCATAAACTGAGAGCTACATGTATATAAATGTATGTACAAGCGCATAAAATAGATTCTAGAGTTTCTTTTCAGCCAGTAAAGAAGTGATGTCTTTTTTTGAAACAGGAATTCTGAAACAAAAATGTCAAATTTCTTTTTGATTTATGCTAAAGTTGCTGTAATATTCCAATTCAAAAATTGTAAGAGAACAGGTATTGTCTTCAGCAATTTGGAAACAATTTGGTTGAGGATTTAGTTATCACTTGCTTCTGGTGTTCTACTTCTGGAAGAATTAACATGCAAGCTCAGATAAGGTTATTGCAGACATTATAGTGTTAAGTTGATTTACACCATTTGATAAATAAGACAAGAGCATAATCAACTGAGAGCCAAATCGAGGCTGTGGAATATATCTGGACTCTGGAAAAGGAAAAGTGTCAGCAAAATTCTTGTTCCTAGAATAAAAAAAATAAGAAGATAAAGAACTTTTTTAATATATTACAAGGATTTAGTGCTGTGATAAACATCTAGGAGAAATATAGCTAGGGCTGTGGAAGCTCATTGTTGGTACTTATAGTTAAAAATAGGCATCTCGGTTGCTTGATCATGAACTTTTACTTCTGATTTTTCAGTCATAAAAATTCCCACATAATGTAAAAAATACCTCATTTAATGGTACAAATTATTTTTCATTTTATTTTGTATTTATTGAGAACATTGTTGACACTGGGAAAATGCTATTGCTGTCTCCTAAATGCCACAAGCCTGTTTAGAAGGTTCGGTAACTCAATATTACTTTGAAAGATAAAGGTCTTTAACAATCCATATCAAATCTGAGATTGTTTTTTCAGAGACTGAATAAAAGAGCGTTTGGCAGCTGGTCATGTACTTTATTTATTGTGTTCACTAATGTTCCTACAGTTTCTGAAAATAATAATGTCTTTTTGCTCCCAATATATCAAAGTTTTCATCTCCTCTTAAGGAGCAATACTATCTAATGCAAAATTTCAAGCCTTCCATTGCCAAAATGCCATCTTATATTATGTTCTTGGGGGCACAAAGAACAATGGAATCAATCCTAGTTTCCCTGACTGAGGTTTATTATCCTGTAAAAAGGACTAGGGGATAAAATAGGTTTTGCTTATTTGTACAGCTCTGCAGTTCAGCTTCTTGTATATTTTAGTGGATTTAGTATTTCAACGTGTTCTTGATGACTATTTTAATATTGGCAGATGGATAATGATTTACATAATTGAACTATTTTTTCCCAAGGAAAATGAAAAAAAAATAGATTAAGTAAAATATTGAAAAAGTGATGTTAACTTCTACAGGGAGATAAGAATATTAAAAGCAACTGAAGGTTTAATGTGGAGGAACCCGTATCATCTTTTCCTCAAGGAGTTTTGCTGTGGAAAAAGAAAATAATATTCTTGGGTTTTGGGGGCTATGGCTAAATATGTCAGTTTTAACTCGTCTCATCCTATAGTTTTGGGTGGAAGGGAGCACGTGTATAGCATACATAGTTTCTTTGTGGTGGAAATACCTTCTTTTCTGAGTTCTGCTATTTATGTTTCTGTTCAGAAAATGCTATCTTTACTTAGAGGAAAGAACACAAAATTAACCAACTGTCATTTCAAGTTTTATTCTTAATTTAAAAAACAGCAACAGAATGAAGTAGTCTTTGCAAAAAAATTTGTGCCAGCCCTCTATGAGTGTATTTCAGTATTATAAAATCAAGCTGAGAAAATTAATAATGTACACAAGCAGCATAACTAAAAAAGGGATAACAGAGACAGACAACTGTACATGTGACCATCATTACTTTAACAAACACATGCTAGAACACAGCAGTAATAAAAAATTCAGGTTGTTCACGAAAAAATTACTGGAGGCCTGAAAATCCCTTGTGTAGAGTAATGTCACCATTCATTATATATAGCATTATTGTATCTCTAATGTGACATCCTGTGCTGGGCAGGGGGGTACACGTGCACATGCATGGCACAATCTTGATTCCTTCTCTGAAGACTAATCCTACCACTTCAGTTAATTCCTTCTGAGCTCTGATAGGACATTTGGTAACATACAACTTGATGTTGCCAGAGGTCAGGCTCTGAAGTTTATCATGGCTTCAGATTATATTCTCTCTGGGGAGTCATTCTTTGCTTCAAAAATCTGAATTCACTGCATTTATAACCCACCTTTCTTTGTTTCTTCCAGTGATCTCCTATATTCAGTCAAATTAATTTTTTCAGTAGGATACCCACATAGAGGGACTGATGCATGAAAATTACTGGTCCCCAGAAAGACTCAGTCTTTCTGTCTGCATTCTACAACTTATGGCAGGGTCTGTGTAGTAATAGCAAGACCTCCGGGTACACTTTCTGACTACATATATCTTAGAGATTGTATATGGCCTATGTGTAAGAGAGTAGACATACAGAACTTGTTCATTAAACTTCAGAACCACCTGTAAAAAACCTCATCTCCTAGATCCCTTGATTGGGACACTGAGCATGGTTTTAAGCCTTTGTGCCTCTACCAGTCGACATGTTTTTGTACCTACCTGAGAAACTGTCATTCTTGCTTCCAATAATTTCAGACAAGAAAACCTATTAGTTACTTATAGGTTTTCAAATTCCTTTTAAAGGAAGAGAGCCTTATTTCCCAAAAAAAGTATAATTAAAAAATCAAAATAAAAGTATAAGTGTAAACTTCTCCAGGCACAGAGTCTTGAGCTGCATACTGGACTGTGTTAGCACTTCTGTTGAAACAAGAGAACTTACTCATCTTAGGGTGTTTGACATGAAATGATTTCTTATGCCACTTGAGAGGTCTCTCATATGCTTAACAGCCCCTTGGAATTCTGACCACACGTTCAGGGAACAAAGCTATCAAAACTTTGACTACACTGCACAAAGATAATGCACATATTACCAAACAACTTGTTCTCTGTTCTTCATTAACGCTATAGGGTTACTCCCTAGGACAGCTTACCATATAATATGTATGTTGCTTGAATACAGAAAGCTTTCCAATATCTGTAGGTCTTTAAGGTCTATAAATCCATAGAGAAAAATTTCTGCCCTTTTTTGTGTTGTTGTTTTCAGACAATTCTTAAAGTGTGTGGTAGCACTGCAACTCCCTGGCTGAGTCAGATCTGAGAGGGTATGTATGTGTTCTCCCTACAAAGCTGTATCAAACAAAAGAAAAGAGGTTTAAAATTGTAAAAATGCTCTAGTCTTGAATGCCTAGTCATATATACTCAATGTGAGAATGTACCTCTGTGCTATACATTGAACAAAATATACTGGGTGACTAGATCTTTTTAATTTTTATTTCCAGACAGTTGTGTATTTTGTGTAGTCTATTCCAAAACACTCAAGTATATCCTAGACATCAGTCTTGGACTAAGGTAGTTCCTGCTTCCTGTCATAGTTCAAATGGTGGACTACACATCAATCACTTTGTAATTTTGTCTGAAAAAATTACACAAAATATATCTCTTTAGAAGTTAAATATAAAAACAACAACAAAATTCTATCTTTCTAGCAATTAGCAATCTCTGTCTTTTACTTTGAAGGTATGATGCTGGATTAATTTGTATGATGAAGGATTAGCTTGTCACACTAGATACATTTTTAGAGGCATTTAAAAGCAAAGATTTTAATTATACCTGTCATCTCTGAGTTCCTCTATGGCAATAACTGTCTTCTGCAAAGGCAACATCCTTTGTGACAGCTACTCCACAGTAAATCTCTAAATCTGTTTTCTTGACGACTTTCATACTATGCTTTTCTTATATAAGTATCTGTAGATAATAACAGCTATATGTATTAATTCGGAAATCAGAGATGACTGTGATGGGGCAGCTTAGAAGGCTAACAAGATGAATTTTAAACTATTTAACACATTTAAACTAATGACACACTCTTTGTAAATGGCTAATTCTTTTTATAAATTTAATCATACCTTATTATCAATTAAGTGCATCATCATTACTGTGTATACAAAACTGACAGCCTATAGCATTTATTTTTAAATTTAATTATTAATATGCAGTACCCTGAACATTAAGCTTTATAGTTAACAATGATGTCTAGTGTCCCTGTTAGCTTTTAGCACTTTAACAAGAGCAATCATACCAGAATAGGGCTTACCTTTTTTTCTTCCTGTTCCACTCTCAGTGCTGCTTATTTTGTTATATATATATAATATATAATATATATAATAGATATATAATATATATAATATTTTTTTCCCTTGTTCTGCCACTGTCGCAATTTGGGAAAATTGCCTATTTGAAGCCTGCTCTGTTGCCTTGTCCTGCGGAAACTTGGATCCTATGTGCAGCTATGCTCATCTCTGTATAAACCTTCAGTGAATACATTTTTCATATACTTACAGAACATTTTGTCTGACTAGGCTACACTGTCATGGATCTGCAAAAGGGTTTTATAACAGTGTTAAATGTTGAATTTGAACAGTATAACTATTCAGGTTCCATGTAAGCTAGTCGTAATTACGTATTTATTGGTATATTTAATTTATAATTGTCACAGATTTCTGTATTGGCACTTTTGTTGTAAACAAAGTAATAAATAGTGAAGTATGTTCAGCACATTCTAAACAGTCATCTGGAAGCAGAGGAAGGGATTGTATTATAGACACAGATCACTAATTTTTATGCATAAGAATCGTGCCTCTATCCCTGTGATTTGATTTGGAATTTTCCAACCTAATCTTGGATGCATGGACATTCAGCTCATCTCCAATTACAACTTCACATGCTATGCAGTGACCATACTGTAGTTATTACTAGGGTACAGTGTTGTACAGAAATGTATCTTTGTTATAAACTAGGAGTACAACTTTCTTTCAAACTTGATCTCATTTCAAGTTTTATGTTGAGGAGACACCCAATATCTTAGAGAAACTCAGTGTTTTTGTTCACAGAAGTACTATCTAGACAGTGTGGTGTTTGGTAGAGGGAGATCTTTACAAGCATTTGCTTTTTATTCAGTGTTTTATTCAGTGTAAAAAGCAAAGCAGAACTCTGAGTGGGGACTAGAAAATTAAACCATTCTTCTCCCTGTTTCATAATGGTCTTAAAATGTTGAGTTATTGGCTATACATTTGTCTTATGAGTCCTTGTTTCTTGTTTTCTTGACCATGAAGCAGCCCTAGCTTCACAAGAGTTGTGAACTGTGCTTTTATCTTTGGCCATGTTATAATCTAAAGAGTAAGGCACTTGGGAAGTACGCAAAGGAAACTGAATTCCTCTCAGATTCAGGGAGGAAAAAAATCCCTGAACTTACTTCCTAGATGAGTTCTCTATTTTAGAACCTATTATTATGCAAATGTGGACACTATGCCCATAAGCATTTTTAGAAGATTGATAACTGTCCATATATATATACATATATATATATCCATAATAGAGGACCCAGTGCTCTGAATTTAGAATAGATGCACTTGCTAGCAACCTTTTGTCAGGTGTCTAAATTCAGGAAAGAAAACTACCCCTGCCATCAATATGTCTGACTGGCAGAATTGAGGAGGCCCATTGCAGTGGACTATATACATTGCAGTGCAATGCATAATTCCTGCAACAAAATATCTGAAAGGGCAGGGATCCAAACTAGAGGCTTCTGCAGTTTCATATTCCCCTACACAGAATTCCTACTACACAGAATCACAGAATCATTCTGGTTGGAAAAGACCTTTGAGATCATCAAGCCCAACCATCAACCAACTCCCGTGCTAACATATTCCTAAACACATCTACGCATCTGTTAAATACCTCCAGAGATGGTGTTTCTGACGGTTATTATAAAGCCCTAATCTCAAATACTTTTGATCAGAAAATAAAAATGCTTAGGCTCAATTGCCCTTGTGTGCAACTGTTCACCTTGTGCCTACCTTCCACAACCAGGAAAAGCATTTGTTCAAGAATTACTGAGAAGCTCTTCCTAAGCACTTCATTAAAATATTTACTGTAGCAATACACAGCATTTACATAACTATTATATGCATTCTACATCACTTCAGTTAGAATGACCTGTGGGGTCAGCATTCCTTGATAGTTAATGACTATCTAGAGGAGATCGTGAGATAGTCATTCACCAAGAGAAAATATTAATCTCAGAAGCCGTTATTTATAAACCATGCAAAATTAAGAATATATAAAGCACCATTTTCCTACGTTGGCTTCATCTTATGCTGTCTACGTGATGCTGTTTAAGTAATGTTCTAGCAGTTAATGACTAATATTGTAACAATAGAAAATCATGGCTTGATTTTTAACATCCCATTACCTTCATAATAAATTTCAAAGTTCATCTTCCTTCCCACCTTCTTCCTTTAAAAGTCTTTGTCAGTTACTGATTGAAAAGCCGAAATAACTGGCATTTAGGTGCCATCATTGCATTGTATCTTTAGTTTCTTTGTTAAACTGGTTGAGTGAATAGGCAAGACTTGTTTTTTCCTTTTAATTTTAAAAGTTTGCTTAAAAAAAAAAATACTGTTTCTACATAGTCTATCTTAGTTCACTTCCATATCATACAGCTGTAGTTCCAGTGTGTGCAAAATGTCTTGCTTAGATATCTTTGCTATCACTTAGGTACCAATTTGTCTTTTCCTTTTTTACAGAATTCTAGTTATTATAATTACATTGTTATGTATAATATATATTCTGTTCTAATTATGGAATTAGAGTTTACAATTTTTATAAATTTTAAGTACTGTTTTGTAGTAATTCCTTCAGGATGAATTTCTACTTACATTTTGGAGGGTACTGAATCAAAATGTGGTTTAGTGACCTGGCTATTTGTATTCTTTAATCTCTTTCTTTTTCCATTAGAAATATTTTAAATATTTTAGGTTTCCTTAAATTATGTGTTTTATACATTTCTTATATTAACCAGATGCATTCTAAATTTTGTCCTTCGCAAAATTAACTACTCCTGGGCAAAGCCATTATGCAGACAACTTTCATATGTTGTATGACCGTAGCAACATTTTTTCTATTCCAAATTTTGACGTTTCTTGACAGTATTCTTAGAACTGTATCTAACTGTAAAGCTTTTGTTATACTGAAACTTCAGGGATTTACATTTCAGAGACTTATACAAACCATTTTATTTCTTCAATAATTGATGGAATGTCACTATCTGGATATTTCAGTAACTGAAGATACTGTTATTTATTATTCTGAGCAGTGTTTTGAAGATGGAGATCTGTCAAAGTAGAACTGCAAATATTCTCAGTGCATTATTCAGTTATTTTTTCTAAATTGCCTACAGTCTTGTGTTTAGTATTCCAGTACAACAGTGTAGTAAAACTAGTCCAAATTCATTTCAGTGCACTGGAGCAGCGAGCACACTTCACTATACCTTTTTTAATAGATCTGTTCCATTTCATTCCTCCTTATTCAGTGATTTATTTGACATGTATATTTGCAGGCTATTACCCACTAGAAAAAACTATAGGTAGTTAAAAATGAACCATTGCATAGTGACAGGAAGATGGATTTTACTCATTCTCAGCATTCCTACAGTCATGTCCTTTTATTCTCCAAGAAAATGTACTTCCCTTTTAGATAATCTGAACTGAAATGCATTAACATTCCTGAGAGAAAAATTAGTATTATCAGTAGCCCTGAAACACCCATTACCAAAACAGGATTTATAATTTTTCTTATTTGAAGAATTTATTACTGAAAATAGCTACTTATCTGAAATATTTTAAACACAGTAAAAATTGACTGAATTTGAAACTTGAAGAAAAAAATTTATCATAAGCTTAACAGTAAAATCATTGTACCTGTGTAGCATGAATGGTAATTTAGAGGTGCTCTTAGATGAGTTAACCTGTAATAAAGTTGAATAGATCATGACAACAAACAAACATAAAATTAAATTATATAGCAAAAAAAAAAAAAAAAGAGAATAAAATGACATTTGACTCAGATGAATTGGAGTCTGGAGATTTCAGAATTTGGGGATTTCAAAAATATGAGAATGGAGTTTAATGATGAAGATAGTTAGTTCCTTATCATTCCAGTCATGTACCATGCTGCTAAAAAAGGGCCAGGGAAATCAGAAACTTGTTATCTTTGGGAATTATCTGGAGTACCTGCTGAAGGAATGTAATGAATTTTGATATTTATATATTACCTATTAACGAAGTTAAAGAATGTGACATTAAAATAATCTAATACAGGTAGCAAGGTATAACGTGAAAATTAACTGAGGATGTAATTAAAAAAATATCATGAGGATTAATATGTTGAATTTCTTGGGGAAACTCTTTGGCTGACTTTTTTCAGACTATGTTAAGAAGATGTAGAGAATCTTTTTTTTTGTCCTTAATTTATGATATAGTTAACAGATTACCCTTTGAGTATGTTTCTGAATAGAAAGGAAGAATGAAAATACAGTAGATATCTATTGATTTCTTCAAAGCAACAATAAAATACTTTAGAAAAAACATTTTAACAACCATAATGCAAAGCAAAATGCAATGAACTATTTGTACATATGGTCATGCAACCTAATCATACTTTCTGACTAATAGTGAGTGAAATTACTAAAATCTTGAAATCAAAACTCTCTTCAGCACTACCTAGACTATTATGTCTCTTAGTCTTCCCATTGCTGTTAAAACATCAGGGAAATTATTGTTTGCTTATTGGCTGTGTGTATAGGTAATATATGAAGATGTAAATAATGTGTATAAAAATCAACCTGCTTGCAGATAGGATATTGTAGAAGGCCCTCAAAGAACCTATGGATTTGTGAATATATTCCTTGCTTTTCCTGGAGGCAGATATTTTCCCAACATAAAATGTTTCCTGCTCCAAACCAACCAAACAAAAAAAAAAAGTGGCGCACTGTTCAGCCAAATAGAGATAGTTGTAGAATGAAGGATTTAGAATCATAATATTCAAATTTGTAATTGAATATAGATAATTTTAAGTATCAAATTTTATCATGGCTATCCTGTGTTCTTATCGCAGCACTTATTTGAAAGCATTTTATTCTGTAGATTAGCTATAGGTTTCAAGCTATGGTTTGCAGTGCAGTGCACCAAAACTATAAATATTGAAATTTTTTGTTCTGTGCAGGAAAAGAA
Organism: Florisuga fusca; assembly: GCA_038090715.1. Taxonomy (NCBI): domain Eukaryota; kingdom Metazoa; phylum Chordata; class Aves; order Apodiformes; family Trochilidae; genus Florisuga; species Florisuga fusca. The sequence continues at coordinate 3,725 of JAAWXA010000004.1, read as the reverse complement.
CCAGAAGAACCTTTATGGGAAAAATTTCATCCTGTTAAATAAAGCCAAGTCCCAGACACTTGCAAGTGATTACTACTACCTGAATTCTTCTGAGAGACTGGGAGATTTGCTAAGAAAGGAACTCATGACGGGTGGAAACAAATTAGTCCTGAAATGAAAGTTCAGAATTACGTGATGTTTGATTACTTAAGAACTTAACAATATCTAGGCTTGGATAGTAGGTTGATAACATGGTTAACATATGTTGTTAAATCCAAGAAAAGTCCAGATGAGAAGAAATGCATTTTGTATAACTGATGTCTCATAATTTTCCAATGCATAGGAAGTTTGATATAAGAGGAGTACCTGTTAAATACTCATGTTAAAAGGCAGTTAAAATGTCTCTCAGCACCTGGTTAATTACAGAATCACGGAATTATTGAGGTTGGAAAAGGCTTCTGAGATCACCGACTCCAGCCCATGACCTAACACCACTACATCAGCTAAACCAAGGCACTAAGTATCACATCCAACCTTCCCTTAAACAGCTTTAGGGATGGTGGTTCCACCGCTTCCCTGGGAAGTCCATCCCAATGCCTGATCACCCAGGAAGTGCCTCCTGCTATTCAACCTAAACCTCCCCTGGCACAGCTTGAGGCCGTGCCCTCTCATCCTGTCACGAGTTGCCTGGGAGAAGAGCCCGATTCCCACCTTACTACAACCTCCTTTCAGGTAGCCGTAGAGAGTGATTAAGTCTGCCCTGAGTCTCCTCCAGGCTTAACAACCCCAGCTCCCTCAGCCTCTCCTTATAAGACTTTCCCCGTAGTCCCTTCACAGCCTCTTTGCTCTCCTCAGGGCCCTTTTTGAAGTGAGGGGCCCAGAACTGTACAGAGGACTCAAGGTGAGGCCTCGCCAGTGCTGAGTACCGAGGAAGAGTTACATCCCTAGTCCTGCTGGCCACACTATTCCTGATACAAGCCAAGATACCATTGGCCTTGTAAACCACCTGGGCACACTGCTGGCTCATATTCAACTGCTTGTCAGCCAATTAGAACAATTCAATTCGAACACATAGATTTTTAATCAGTCTTTAATTTACTTCAGCAAACTGTTATCTCAGAATTTTTTCTACCTTACAGACCTGTAACTCTAGCACTGATGTCTTTTGCTATTCTTACTCTGTCATCTCCATTTCAATACAGATTTTATAGTTCATTACCTGTCAATCAACTTTAAATGATGAAGTGTTCATTTTATCATGTTCTGTAAAAGTTGCATGCTTTTTTCAAAGTCTTATTTATTTTAGTTTGAGCTCTATTTATTTCTCTAAGCACTGCAGCTATCTATAGCTATATTCATTGTAATGTGTATTTATTTCAGCAAATGCAGTATTTTGTTTCACATCTATCTTAATTCTCAAAATGCAGGTTCTGATCTGGTGTATTACTGAAGCACTTGTTTCACTTTGAGCGTGAAAAGACTTGTAAAATGCAGTGCTCTATTTGCAAATTGAGTGCTTATAATTTTTGTTGAACCGTGCCTATAACTTATGATTTCCATTTGATAAATGAAATAATTAAGTGGCTTCTAATTCAACTGGATTGAATGAGATCTAAGGGTTTTTACTAACATTTTTTCTGCTTCAGGGAACTCATATAGGCTGAAATGCTTTTAGTTATTGGAATAGGAAAAAACATTACGGATAAATAAAGGTTTTTACATTAGCAGGAAGCATCATGACATGGGAAGGGCTCTAGAATGAGCATCAAGCATGGAAAATGGGGTATATGTGCATTTCAAGAGGTTAGCATTCAGTCCTGTGGACTGAACAGCTGTAGTGGTTGTAGCACATTGAGATTTATTTTAGTGGTGCATCTCTCCATTTATGTTCATTTAGAAGGAATCGAGACTGTGCATTCCAAGATAATTTCCAGAAAGGATTATGTTAAGTGGAAACAATTCAGAATTTTTTTATTGACAGGATTGCTGCTGATCTGAAATATAGACTCACTCACAGTGCAGTCATTGAAACCACTCTACTCAGCAAAAAGAAAGAAAAATGAATTTGTTATTATTTTTCCTGTTCTACCGTGCAGTGAGAGGAAGATGGCATGATATCTACTTCTTCTGGTTATAGTTATTACTAGAAAGAAGCACATCATATAAAATTTAAATAGGGTACCTGTTAGGCCATAGGATTTTTTTTCCGTTCATAGACAGGAATAAAAGCACAAATGAAAATTCAGAAACCATGACCATGTGTTGTAATCAAGAAGGCTACTAGATGCAAATGTGTGTACTTTATTAATTTATTCCCATTCAGAATACCTAGAAGATATAAGTAGTATGCCAAAATCAACTTAGGAAATTTGAGAAACCTGTTCTGGTGAATTTCTTCTATTCAAATAGAATATAACATACTATTTTAAGACTAAAAGGAACACTGTGGCTTTTTGGACACTGAGGACTTTTCTAACTTCCATAAAAATACAGATTGTAGTACTATTATATTTTTTACTGTTGGGAATTTTAAGAGATGCAGAACACTCTCCCAGTAGTCTTCAGTAAAAGTCTGGGAAGAATAGTTTTTCATAATAGTATAAAACACTTGCATTATGTTTTCTAATAGTTTTTAAAAAGAAAGCAAAGGAAAAAAAAGAAGGAAACTGTAAATATATTTCTCTCCTAAGCCCCACGATTACTCAGTAAAAGCATCTCTACACATTAGGGTATGAATACTCCTTGTCCTTTCACACTGAAAGCAGAGTTTTCAGGAAGTCTCTTAGTGTCCTTGTGTCAAAGCTGAAGGACCCCACGGGGATGTCAGTACCCTCACAAAGAACACCATCCTGGTTGTCATACTATGCAAATGAATGCTATCAAACTGCGCCAAAGAAACTATCTTAGTTACAAGGGGTCATTTGACCATCTTAAGCAGGGGCAGTGACTTCTCTGTGGAATGTTTCACACTTGACATTTTCAGAGAAGCCCCCTGGTGCTCTATTCACACTTTTACTAAGCTTTATGCACTTACTGAAGCACCCATTGATGATGCTGCCTTTGAGAGTTATCTTTCAGTCTTTGTTTAATTAAGAACTCTGAGGGTCCTCCATTGGGTAATTCATAGAATCATAGAATTGGAGGGGTTGGAAGAGACCTCAGAGATCATCAAGTCCAACCCTTGATCAACTACCGCTGTAGTTACTAGACCATGGCACTGAGTGCCACATCCAGTCTCTTTTTAAATATCTCTAGGGAGTGAGAATCCAGTATTTCCCTGGGCAGCCCATTCCAATGCCTGATCACTCTCTCTGTAAAGAACTTCTTTCTAATATCTAACCTAAACCTCCCCTGGCACAACTTAAGACCATGCCCTCTTGTCTTGTTGATAGTTGCCTGGGAAAAGAGACCAATCCCCCCTGGCTACACCCTCCTTTCAGGGAGTTGTAGAGAGTGATGAGGTCTCCCCTGAGTGTCCTCTTCTTCAGGCTGAACAGCCCCAGCTCCCTCAGCCTCTCCTCATAGGATCTGTGCTCGAGTCCCTTCACCAGCCTGGTTGCCCTCCTTTGGACCTACTCCAGCACCTCGATCTCCTTCCTGAACTGAGGGGCCCAGAACTGGACACAGGACTCGAGGTGTGGCCTCACCAGCGCTGAGTACAGGGGCAGAATCACCTCCTTGGACCTGCTGGCCACGCTGTTCCTGATACAGGCCAGGATGCCACTGGCCTTCTTGGCCACCTGGGC
>JAAWXA010000003.1:67804093-67850555 GCA_038090715.1 Florisuga fusca | reverse complement strand
TCCCTACTTTTCCTTCTAATATTCCCTAGGCTCGATATAAAGACCATAATTCACAAGCCTCTGCTGAGTAATACGTAGGAAGAGGTCCCAATTCCACCACTTCAGGTCCCTCAAGTCCCGAATTTACTATAGCATATCCCGATTTCCGTTTTTCCCCTCGATGACCCTTGAAGAGCCATCTATAAATAATCTGTAACCTTTGTATAGTTCTGTATCATGAAGATCGGGATGTGCTTTGGTTTGTAATTCAATAAAACTCAAAAAATGTTGAATTTCTCCCTCCAGTTCACCGCAGAGGAACTGAGCCAGGCTCTGTGCTGAAGTCATCTAAAGTTCTAAATTTGGGGAATCTATTAATATGGTCTCATATTTAAGAAGACGACTACCAGTGAGCCACTTTTCAGCTTTTTGTTGTAAAAGTCCCCTAACATTGAGGTGTATATATACTGTTAGGGGTGCACTAAGGGTTATCTTTCGTGCTTCCTCTATAAGCAGACCTGTAGCCACTAAAGCTTGTAAGCATGTTAGCCACCCTCTGCTTACAGGGTCTAAAAATTATGAGCAATGTCCCACTGGTTTCTTCATTCCTGCCCAATCTTGGGTTAATACCCCATAGGCTCTCTGATTTGATACGTTAACAAATAAGTAAAAAAGGTTTTTCCAGGTCACGGAGGCTCAGTACTGGGGCTTGTATTAATGTTCTTTTTATCTCTTATAATTTTTGGTCGTCCTCTTCTGACGATCTGATTTCATTATTTGTCAATTTCTCATATAAAAATTTAACTTTTTCACTATAACTTTCAAGCCATGGTCTGCAATATTCCAGCAGACCTAATAGTTGTCTCATTTGCTGCTTTGTTGTTGGGGGTCTTCAAGCAAGTATTCTGGATATTCTATCAGGGTCTAATTTCTTATGACCTTTGCTTAACCAATATCCTAAATGTTTTACCTCCTGCTAGGCAAACTGCAGTTTTGATTTTGATACTTTCAGTCCCTTTTCCCAGAGAAAATTTGATAACTTAATAGTAACTTCTCAGGTTTCTTTTTTGGTTTCCCCAGCTACCAACACATCATCTATATACTGTAACAATGTTACATTTCCAGATATGACAAAATCTTGTAACAGCTTTTCCAGGTCTGCCCAAATAAATTAGGTGATTCCGTAAATCCCTGTGGCAATACAGTCCACCTTAATTGCTGTTTTCGTCCTGTTAAAAGGATCCTCCCAGCCAAAAGCAAAATAATCTCTGGAGTTTTCATGTAAGGGACAAGCCCAAAAATGCATCTTTTAAATCTATTCCACTACACCAAGTGTGTTTAGGAGAAATGTGACTCAATAACGTAAGGGTTTGCCACAACAGGAAATTTGGTAACCGTTCTCTGATTTACTACCCTTAAATCCTCCACCATCCGGTATGTTCCGCTGGATTTCTTTACAGGCAGGATTGGTGTATTATGCAGGGATGTGCCTGGTTCTAAAGTCCCTTGCTCTAAGAGCCTGTCTACTACTGGCTTTAACCCTTTCCGTCCCTCCATTGAAATAGGATCTTGTTTAATCCTGATTGGGTTATGTGGATCCATTATTTGAACTTCTATTGGTTCCATACCTATTTTCCCAATTTCCCCTTCCTTATACCATACTGAGAGGTTAATTATTTATTTCCTCATCTATCTGTGTCAAGGTACACAAATTAATTTGCAGTTTCTCCATCACTTTGAATATTTATATTTAATTTCAAGATTAAATCTCTTCCTAATAAATTATATTCGACTTCTGGAAGTAATTTGTTCATCCTCCATTATGCCTACTCGAGATATTAGAGCTGTAGGGGCCCTTTCTAGGTTACCAGACTCTATTTAAATTTCAACACCTTACTTAGCCTATTCCACCGTACTAAAGTATTTCTTATTCCAACAACTCACACCAGTCACTTCGTCCGTCTCTGGCCAGCCGGCCCCCTAGCAGGTGACATGGAAACGCAAATCGGAACTCCGCATTCGCTTCGCAATTAAATTGCGTCTCACTCACGCCCTGTTTCTCACACAGACATACGTTCAATCAGAATTTTACACGGCTATGTTAAGTTACCACACAAGNGATGCCAGCTAGATACCAACCTCTTCCACAAGATCCTAATAACCCCCCCACCCCCGTCCTCCCAGTCTTGCCCTGCTCACTTCTCCTTCCGCACACGATATGGCTGCCATCGCTTCTGGCACCTGAAAATACAGAGACATAACATTACCGTTCTGCTTGTGAGAACCAGACTCCTTGATGTTGCCTCAAACAACAGGCAGCCCACTGTGGTGTCCACCTCCTGCTCAATCCTTTACCTTGGCCCCTCACCCATCTGCCTGCCAGCCTTAGAGGCAAAAATTAGGTTCGGAGGGCACCTGGAAAACACAAAAAAGAGGGTAGGCCATGCCCTCTATGGCAATACAACACCTGAGAAATAACTGCTTCTGAAGCCTGAAAGCCTTTGCTCACCTCTCCAGAGCCATCTGAAAAACAGCATTATGCCAGTCAGTGGAATGCTGCTCGAGACACAGACAATTTCTTTATGACTCTTTCAAGGGCCCCTGACCCTACAGTGCGGGCAGGGCAGCTCCATGCCAAAGCCTCAATGCTGAGGCCGACCAGAGACACAACCCTGCAAACCACGAGACTCAACCTCAAGAGGCAACTCTAAGGAAGAAGAATGATTCCAGGATCCAAGACCGCTGGGCAAGAAGACCTAAAGGGATGCAACAGTGACACGTGGAGGCTCCATTATGGCTGCCAACACGCCCTGGGGCACTCTGAAGGCAAGAGGAAGAAGGTGTGGCCAAGACAGGTTGAGTTGCAACCACCTGCCCTGGACAGCACATCACCCCGGGAAGGCCGATACCTCTCACCCCACCTCCCAGCCCAGCACCACTGCCTACCCCCTGCAAGCAGGAACCAGGAAACAGGAGCAGGGCCATTCTGGGTAGGCCTCTCCCCCCTAACTCGTGACTCCCAGCAGCATGAACCGAAGCCCCACCCCTTCTTGTCCCCCTGTCACCTCCCCCTCCCCGCAGCACGTGCTGAGCCCCTCCCCCATAGAGGGGCCAAGCACAGTGTGGGCAGAGACAACCCTGAAGGGTGAGGAAACAAAGAGAGGACGATGCAGCCCCAGATGGCAGGGCAGGGCAAAGCACGGAGGGGGCGGAGTCACAGATGGGGTAGGCCAAAGGCGAGTGGGTGGAGACACGTGTGGGAGGGCGGAGCCACACAGGGGGCTGCGACACGTGTGAGGTGGGCAGAGAGATGAATGGGAGTGTGGTCAGACTCAGATGCACCTCCCAGAGCAGGGGGAGGAACCACACACAGGGGTGTGGTTAAGCTCAGAGGCGTGGCCACACACAGGGCAGACAGAGCCACCCACAGGAGCGTGGCCCAGATCAGGGGGGCAGAAACTCTCTGGTGGGCACAGGACAAGTACAAGGAGCCCGGGACCAAGACGCAACACAGGCAGAGATGCAGACACATGCATGGGGGATGGGGGCAAGACCAGAGGGGGCATGGGGACATGTTACAGCTGGGACGGTGCATCACATGGAGGCTGGGGAGGGAGAACTAAATTAATCTGATACCATTGAAACACAAAAATACTCACTTCTCATCCTACACATCTCCAATCTCCAGTGAACTCCTCTGTCCTATTTCTCATTTACATACCCACACAGATATTGGAGTCACATCTGATTTTCGTTGGTTTTATTTTTTATTTTCTTTCTCTTTTACATTTCTTCCTCTACAACACAAGTTTTTCCTTCATAGCGTTTTCCAGTCTTTTTTAATTAGGACATAATGGAAGACATGAAGGCACAGACCCCAATTGCTGTGCACAAACAGAATCGCTTATTGTGTGGCTTGCAAGACTTATAGAGTATCCCAATATCTATTGATTGATCTACAATTTACACCTCAAAATGCTCTTTCTACTAATATAAAACCTTATCTACCCGTTCCCACCAGAGGCACCGGGTACCAGGACATAACATCAGCCAGATGGCAAATTCCGAAAGTTATTTACAGCTCTTTGTTCTTCTTCAGGGTCAGTAAGTGCCAGGGAATCTGCAGCACTCCTCTGTCCCACGCAGGCCTGCTCCTCTGCTGTTCTACAAGGACACACAGATAAGTTTATTTTTTGTATATGTTAAAGATATTTCTACTTAGATTTATCCTTCAAAATCCACTGAGTAGTACAAAACTTGGACGACATAGCCTGGCCCTGGGAAAAGGGCAGTGATGTCACCAGGCATAAAGTGACGATGTCATAGGAAGGGGTCAACAAGTGTACATGATGAAATCTATGGGGCACAGCTGCATCTATGGGGCAGGCAAGCAGTTGTGGGTCACACTCACTGGAGCCTGGAGTAGACAGTGGTCAAGCAGCCCAGGCCCCCTTGAAAGCTGTGGGGCAGCAGCCCCACAATCTAACTCCAGTTCTGGGGGACAGAAAACGGTCATGGATCCCTCTCTGTTCCACAGTGATCCAAAATCATCCCGACACAGCCTCACAAATGCCCCCCAGCCCCAGAACCCCACAGAGCCTGTCCCCCTAAGCCCATGTCTCACCCCACAGACACCCCCAAGTACCCACCAGCTCCATGCTGCACCATAGTCAGCCCTCACACTACCTAAGGGTCACCTTCTGCCCCACAGTAACCCCCAAGTGCCCCACCTCAACCGTCCATCATTTTAGGGTCCCTCCCTCCTCGTGCCCCACAGACTACCCATTCCCTGAAGCACCCCACAACCACCAGCCAGGGGTCTTTCCCTGCCCCACAGCACCTCCCAATTACCTTTCCCCCCACACACTTGAGGGTCTTTCCCAGTGCCCTCCAGTATAAACCAGTATCTCATAGTGCCACTTTAGCNACCCCTTTCCCAGTACAACCCATTAGCAAGAAGAACTACAAAAGGTGGAGGGGGAAATGGAGAAAACTGAAGGAAACTGGGAGGGACTGGGAAGAACTACAACACACAGGGTCCTCACTAACCCTGGGGGATAGCTGGGAGGAAGTGCCAAGCTGAGGGAATTGGGAGGGATTGGGAAAGGTTGGGAGAAACTGGATGGGCCTGCAAGATAGACTGCAAGAAAATGGGATGGGGCAGCTCGGGGGTTCCCATGGGGCACTGGGGATCCACATGGAGCAAGTGGAGAGCACTATGGGGTAGCTGGCAGTCCCTATGGGTCACTGCAGATCCTCGTGGGGCAGGTGGGCATCCCTATGAGGATCTGGGCTGTAGTATGGGGTAACCAGGGGTCCCTATGGGGCAGTAAGGAGGCCCCATGGGGCACTAGAGTTCCTACAAGGCACTGAGAAGGCCCCTATAGGGTATTTAAGGGTCCCTATGGAGCAGTCAGGATGCCTTTTGGGCCACTCAGGTCTCTGTGGGACAGGTAGGTGACCATATAGGGCAACATGAGGCTCTCTGTGGCACTGAGGGCTCTCTAGGGCACTAGGATCCCCATAGGGCAACTGGGGCATTTAGTAGTTGCTATAGGGTTGTTCGGGGCCCTCACAGGGCACTGCAGGCCCCTGTGGGGCAGGTACAGAGCACTATGGAGGCATAGGAAACTCAGGTGGCCCTATGGGGCACTCGGAGGGGAAGGTCACAGTGGCCCTGTGTGGCACTGAGGCTCCCTATGGGTTTGTTGGGTGTTCCTTTCAGGGCAGTCAGCAGGCACTATGGGGCACCGAGGGCTCTATAAGGCACTGGCAGGACCATGTGGGACAACTAAAAAGGACTATGGCACACTGAGGTTTCCTATGGGGAAAGTGGGGGGCCCTATGGGGCACCGGTAATCACTACGGGGCAGCTGGAAGTCCCTATGAGGCAATAAGCAGGGCCTGTAAGGCAGAGAATTTCTACAAGGCAGTTAGAGGGCACTATCAGGCACTGGAGGGTAGCATGTAGCAGCTGAGAGGCCCTGCAGAACATTGGAGGCTCCTATGGGGCTTTTCAGGACTTTGTGGAACAAGAGGCCCTGGAGGACAATAACGGGGTCACCACAGCCAGCTGGAGAGCTCAGTGGGGAATTAAGAGTCCCTATGGGGCTGTTAGAGGGCTCTTCAGGGTAATTATGGGTTGCTATGGAGTAGCTGGGGGGTGCTATAGGACACTTAGGGGCTCTACTGTGCAGTCAAGAGGCCCTATAGGGAATTAGAGGTGTCTATGGGGCAATGCATATTCTTATGAAATGGAGTTCACGTGGGACAGATGGGTGGCTCTGTGGGGTAATCAGAAGGCCCGTTGGGGCACTGGGGTTCATCACAAGGCATCCAGTAGTAGTACGGGGTCTGTGGGGGTTCTATGGGGTAACAGAAAATGCCTATGGGGAGCTGTTTGGAGACCCATGGAGCACTGGGGGCCCTATGGGATCGCAGGCCCTATCAGGCACCTGTGGGCCCTGTGAGGCTGGTGAGGACCCTATTGGCCCTGGGAGGAGCCCTATGGGGAGCTGAGTCTCCATGAGTTATCAGGGGGCCCACAGGGGGAACTAAGGAGGGCCCATGGGGCACTGGGAGACTTACAAGGCAGGTGGGGATCCCTGCTGGGTATATAGGGTGCCCTGTGGGGCAGGGGGACCCTGATAAGGCACTTGAGAATAGCATATTTGGGGCAGAGAGAGGGTGCTATGGGGTGTTATGAGGCATTATAGGACAGTTGGGGGTTCCTATGGGGCACTGAGGGTCCCTATGGAGCATTCAGGGGTTGCTATGTGATAGCTGAGGGATGCTGTGGGGCACTTAGGGTTCCTATGGGACAGGTAGAGGGCGGCTAGGACACACTATTGAGTCGGTCTGAGGTCTCTATAGGGCACTAGCAGTCCCTATGGGATAGATGCTATGGATCAGTTGGGAAGTACCATGAGGGATATGGCCCACCATGTGCTCATCCCCCTCTCACCTTAATGCACTCTTCGTATACCACGTGGACACCTCCCCCCCTTACTGCATTTTCCACCCCGTGCTCACCTCTCCCCCCACTCCCCCCTTACTGCACTTTTTTCACCCCGTGCTCGCCTTCACTCACACACACCCACACACCTCCCCCCATCTTCCTGCTCTCGGACGCCAATGCTGGTCCTTTCTGCCCCTGTCCTTGTTCCCCACCCCAGCCTCACACACCCCCAGCCCCACACAACTCACCCATGCCCGTGCAGCTGTGCCTCTGGTAACAAGAATTCCCCGTCCAAGTCATCGTCGCTGTGCTGGGAGACGCCACTTTCTCTCCGGACGCCATTTTCTCTCTCCGAGCTCTTCCCCCCAGCTTTTTTCGCCGCTGCCACCCCCACGCNTGCAGAGGAAAGGTTACAAATCTGGAAAATGCATGACCAGAGACACTCTTTTGTTCATAAAGAAGATCACAAAAGATGGCCATCAAGAAATATGCAAGATGCAAGAAAAGAAGGATCCAGATGGCACTATGATGATGATGATGACTAAACATGATCCACACCATGGCGATGATGTTCAATATTACTGACTTGGTCTGAGAGACTGCAATCCAAGACTTTTGGGCAATAAGACCTACAGCGATGCGTCCGCAAGGCGAGGGAGTGAAGCGTCGGATGCCCGACAAGCCGCCTTCAAGACCTGACTACGCAAGGATGCGGGGACCGAGTCCAGATGCTGATGCACTTGGCAATGATGTTTCAGAAGGTGACCATCAAGAAACTTCCAAGTCAAGTGACCGATCTGCAATTTAGCATTGCCTTGCAGAATAACACACTGCTGATCAGCACCGTGCTGAACAGGAAAGGCTTTCCAGGGATGATGCAAAAGATGCAAGACTTGCTCTGTGAGGATACAGAGGACCACCATGGCCTGAGGAAGCTCTGAGACAAAGACGGACAACACAAAACACACAACCCCAAACACCAACAATGGAGCTGCCCTGCCCATGCTGGAATCATACTGGAAAGTAACAACCCGCTCCCTTCACCCACCCAAAGGGGGCTGCTCCCAGACAGATCTCTCCCCCACACTAACTTCAACACACCACCTGCAATTCCCAACCTTGACTCCTCTGCTCAGACCCTCCCCACCCACTCCTGGGCCCTCAACTTATCTTGAAGAGCGATAGCAGCACAAAGCCACGGTCAGTAATGAAAACCACATTCTTTGACTGGGATGTGCTTGCAGTAGCACGGTTCCTCTTCATCCCCTATGCGTAGAAAAGGAAAAAACACAACCCACAGATCACAAACAGTGCTGGCACAAGTCCCACCCAAGCCAACACACGCTATTTCCGCTGCACTCACCTCCTCAAGGAAGCCCCACGGTATACCACGCACCTTCTCATTCCAGAGTTCAATGCTATCGCCACCCTTGCTTGGGGCACCTGAAACACCAAGAGAAAGATTCCCTGTTCTGATGATCAGAAGTCACCAGCCCCATGAACCCCTGCACTACCTGCTCGGCTCAACTACAACGCTCATCCGGTTCCAAAGGTGGCACACACCGTGCCTGCAAAGACAAAAGGAAACGTTTAAGTGGCTTGACGTAAAATGCGTGGCTGACCCAGCACACCACCATCTCACCATCTCAGGCCGCTCCTAAATGGGTGTCTTTGTCCCTCCAAGGATGGTTGTGGCACCTGCAAAAGTCAAAGGCAGACGCTGAGGTAGCGCCTCCAACAACAGGCAGCCCACTGTGATGTCCACCTCCTGCTCCTTTACCTCGGCCTCTGTTTGTGAACAGGAACTCTGTGTAACTGCTCACCCAGCCCACCTGCCTTTGCTCACCTGGCCACAGCCACCTCCGGCAGCCATGTCTCACTTCGCTCGCTGCTTCCGCCTTCAAAATGACAACAAACCATAATGCAGACAGGTAGCTAAGATAGACACGGTCCCACCGACTCCACACCCTGACTAACCTTCGGATGGTTCCCTTGTCTCCTCCGCCATCCGTTTCCCATGCATCCTTGACACGTGGGATCTGAAAAACAGGATTACGCAAGTCACTGGACCGCCGCTCAGCACCAAGTCGGTGAGGTTGTGGCGCTTCCCGTGGCCCCCGATCCTACACAGCAGGCAGGGCAGCTCCAAGCCAAACACTTACACCCACGCACCAACCCAAGACAGACATGTGAGTCACAAGACTTGACCTCAAGATAAAAAACTTAGCAAGAAGAGGGACTCTGGAATCCAAGACTTATCAGCAATAAGACCTACAGTGATACTTTCGCAAAGCTAGTGATGGATGCCCAAGAAGCAGACTTCAAGACCTGAGGATGCAAGGCTGTGGGGATAGGCTCCGCTTGGGCAAGCTGGATGGAGGGAGATCAAAAATGATGATGCAGTTGGCAAGGATGTTTCAGAAGATGACCATCAAGAAACTTCCAAGGCAAGAGTCTGATCTGCAAATTAGACTTGTCATGGAAAAGAACTCGCTGTCGATTAGCAGGGTTGCTGATCAGGAAAGGCTTTCCAGGGATGATGCCCAAGATGCGGGACTTGCTCTGTGAGGACAAAGAGGACATCGAGGGATGAGCAAGTTATAAAACGCTCCAGACAGACAAGACAAAGTACACACCAACACATACAAAGGCTGGAGCTGCCCTGCCCACACCAAAACAATGCTGTAAACTCATCTACCCCTTCCACCTGACCAAAGCAACGTGCTCTCAGACAGCCCTCTCCCCAATACTAACTTCAAAACCACTCCCTGCCATACCCAGCTTTGTCCCTTCTGCTCATCCCCAGTCCCTCAACTTATCTTGGACAGTAGGGATCCAGAGCCATGGTCATCCAGGAAAAACAAAACCATACACAGGGATGTTCCTGCAGCTACAAGTTTCCTGTTCATCGTCTGCTGTAAAAGAAAAACACAAACCAACCAACCACATCACCACACATATTAATTGTCACCAGAAATTCCAACATGAGCCAGCACCAACCTCTTAGAGAACATCCAGCTTCTCAAGCATCCTCTGAGGTCTCACCCACCTGCTCATCACAGAATTAGGCACTGCAGGACTCATCAATGAGGGGCACCTAAAATACACAAAACCACTGTTTGGCTTGAAACAAGTCACCGCCTTCATGAACCTCCTAAATTTCCACCCTGGCTTACCTCCAACATCCAGCTCCAAATATAGAGGAAAAACAAACAAACAAACAAACACACACCAAAAAAAAAACTGGAAAAAAAAAAACCAAAGCACACCCACACCAAAAACACCCTGCAAACCAAAAAGCAAACACTTTACTGAATTGACATTAAACACCCGGCTGACCTGGCCCACAACCATCTCGCCTTCTCCAACCGCTCCTCTACATGTGGCTTTGTACCTCCAAGGCAGCGTGTGGCACCTGCAAAAGTCGAAGCAAAAGCCACATGCTGAGATACTGCCCCAATCAACAGGCAGCCCACACCAGCCTATGCTCAGAAAACTTCAAAATCCCTTCGGCAACAACTCCCAACCTCAGCACTTCAATTCAGTCCCTCAACTTATCTTTCTGAGGGCTGGTGTTTTTGGATCTACATCCAGCAAAACACCACGCTGTCTGATGGGTTACTGTTCTGCTGATCAGTAGTCACCAGCTCCATGAACCCACTCTCCACCACCCCAGCTCACCTTCAACGCTCATCCGGATCCAAAGGTGGCACACAGAGTGCATGAAAAATAAGGGAAACATTTAACAAAGTTGACATGCCTGACGCAGCCCACAGCCATCTCACCTTCTCCAACTGCTCCTCCAGACATGGCTTTGTCACTCCGGCACTGTGTGTGACACCTGCAAAAGTCAAAGCAAAAGGCACACGCTGAGACATTGCCCCCAACAACAGGAAGCCCACTGTGATGTCCACCTCCTGCTCCTTTACCTCAGCCTCTCACCCATCTGTCTGCCCTCTCTTTGGGGTGTCAAAATGAGGTTAGCAGGGCACCTGAAAAAAAACAAACAACAAGGGATGCTCATGACCAACCAATAATACAACACCTGAGAAGTAAATGCTCCGCCAGCCCACCAGCCTTTGCTCACCTGGCCACAGCCACCTCCGGTGCCCGTACCCCATTTTGCTCACCGCTTCCGCCTTCAAAATGACAACAAACCATAACTTGGTCAGGTATTCGAGGGAGGTACCTTCCCACCGACTCCACACCCTAACCTTTGCATGGCGACCTCATCTCCTTCTCCATCTGTTTCTCGGTAGTCATTGACACGTGGGAACTGAAAAACAGGATTTCGCAAGTCACCGGAATGCTGCTCAGCACCAAGTCGGTCGGTTTATGGCGCTTCCCATGGCCCCTGATCCTACACAGCAGGCAGGGCAGTTCCAAGCCAAACACTCGCACCCGCAGACCAACCCGAGACACAGACATGCGAGTCAAGACTTGACCTCAAGATAAAACCCGCAGCAAGAAGAGGGACTCCACAGTCCAAGACTTTTGGACAATAACACCTACAGCGATGCGTCCGCAAAGCAAGGGAACAAAGTGTCAGATGCCCGAGAAGCCGCCTTCAAGACCTGAGGATTCAAGGATGCGGGGACCAATTCATAAAGAAATAGCACTTAGGGATATGGCTTAAGTTCTTGTCAGTGTTAGCTTAATGGCTGGACTCTAATCTTGAAGGTCTTTTCTAATAGAGGTAATTCTGTGATTAGCACCATGGGCTTCCCCTCACCTGCTCTGTACCCATTCAGTGCCAGATACTGCATCTGTCATTGTCTGTGGAACCCAAGCTACACCAAGAGACAAAATTACTGTTATACTTGAAGGAAGCCACCAGCTCCATGTTCATCCTCACGACTACCCCAGCTCACCTCAAATTCTCATCCAGGTCCAAAAGGTGGCCTACAAAGTTCATGCAAAAAAGTAACTGCTTCACTGAGTAACCACATTATTCTCTGCTCTGACAGTGACCTTACCTTAGACTACTTGCTATAGTGAGCAGCTTTGTCCCAGTGAGCCTGCTTACAATATTTGCAAAGAACAAAAGGAACATACCAAGATGCTGCCTCAAACAGCATCCTGCCTGCAACAATTCCCATCTCTTACTCCTTTACCTTGGCAATTCGCATATCCAGCCTCTGCAATTTTCTTCTTGTCACACGGTGGCTACAATAGAAACTAAGCATCACCTGATGACTCTAACTTCAACAACACCCTCCCAAAAAATAACTGCTCTTTGGGCCCACTAGTCCCCACTCACTTCACCCTAGTCACCTTCAGTGACTATCCCACTTTGCTTACTGCTTCTACCTTCAAAATGAGTTAAACACACAATGTAATCAGGTAGCTACCAAAAGCACAATCCCTCCAACTCTACAAGCTGACTGACCTTCTGACTGCACTCTGCTTCCTCGTTTCTTCTTGAAAGCGCATATTTGTCCTTGGCATCTGAAAGAAAGTATTACACAAGTCACTGGAATGCTGAACAATGGATAGACAATTCCAGAACCTCCACCCCAGTTAGGAACCCCATCTAGAGTACTACTACCCTCACACCATTAATAAACACAGCCCCAAAACCTTAAACCCATACACATACAACCGTTAACTAATGAGAGGGTCAAATCTCATGCACTGCACAGGAAAAACCCTCTCATGAGGGTCCCATCACCTTCAAACACCATCAAAGCAACTGCCCACCCAGCCAGACTATGGCTGCTCCACTTAAGATCACTGTACAATTGTCGCCTAAAAACTCAAGGCACACAAACATCACCAGAGACCCTTATGGCTCTTCAATATCCCCAACTCTATGCTCCGGGCAGGGCAGCTCCAGGCCAAACACACAAACACACACCAACCCAAGACACACCACTGCAAACTACAAGATTCAACATTAAGAGAAAACTCTCAACAAGAACTACTCTGGGCTTCAAGAAGTTGGCCAAGAAGACCTACAGAGATGCACGGGTGAGGCAAGGAGGCCCCATGGTAGCATCAAGTATCATAGAACACTGTTACAATAATTACTCTTCAAAATAACGCATTAGATGTGCAAGATGCACATAAAGAAGGATCCAGATGGCACTATCATAATGACGACTAAAAGTGTTCCACACCATGGCAATGATGTTCAATATTACTGACTTGGTCTGAGGGACCCTGGAATCCAAGACTTTTGGGCAATAAGACCTACAGAGATGCGTCTACAAGGCAAGGGAATGAAGTGTCAGATGCCCAAGAAGCCGCCTTCAAGGCCTGACTACGCAAGGATGCGGGGACCGAGTCCAGATGCTGATGCACTTGGCAATGGTGTTTCAGAAGGTGACCATCAAGACATTTCCAAGTCAAGTGACCGATCTGCAATTTAGACTCGCCGTGTGGAATAACACGCTGCTGATCAGCACCGTGATGATCAGGCTTTCCAGGGGTGATGCCCAAGATGTGGGACTTGCTCTGTGAGGACACAGAGGACCATCAAGGCCTGAGGAAGCTCTGAGACAAAGACGGACAACACAAAACACACAACCCCAAACACCAACGATGGAGCTGCCCTGCCCATGCTGGAATCACACTTGAAAGTAACAACCTGCTCCCTTCACCCACCCAAAGGGGGCTGCTCCCTGACAGCTCTCTCCCCCACACTAACTTCAAAACACCACCTGCAGTTCCCAACCTCGACTCCTCTGCTCAGACCCTCCCCACCCACCTCGGAGCCCTCAACTTATCTTCAAGAGCGATAGCAGCACAAAGCCACGGTCAGTAACGAAAACCGCATTCTTTGACTGGGATGTGCTTGCAGTCGCACGGCTCCTCTTCATCCCCTATACATAGAAATGGAAAAAACACAACCCACAGATCACAAACAGTGCTGGCACAAGTCCCACCTAAGCCAACGCATGCTACTTCCACTGCACTCACCTCCTCAAGGAAGCCCCGTGGTATACCACGCACCTTCTTGTTCCAGAGTTCAACGCTATTGCCACCATTGCTTGGGGCACCTGAAACACCAAGGGAAAGAGTTCCTGTTCCGATGGATCAGGAATCACCAGCCCCATGAACCCCCTTTGCTACCAACTCGGTTCAACTTCAACGCTCATCCGGTTCCAAAGGTGGCACGCACCGTGCCTGCAAAAAGAAAAGGAAACGTTTAAGCGACTTGACTTAAAATGCATGGCTGACCCAGCCCACCACCCTTTCACCTTCTCCAGCTGCTCCTAAATGGGTGTCTTTGTCCCTCCAAAGGTGGTTGTGGCCCCTGCAACAGTCAAAGCAAAAGACACACGCTGAGGTAGTGACTGCAACAATAGGCAGCCCACTGCCATGTCCACCTCCTGCTCCTTTACCTCAGCCTCTCGCACACCTGCCTGCCATGCTCATGGGACACCAAAAGTAGGTCTGGAGGTCCCCTGGAAAACACAAAAAAACCCGGCGATGCCAATGCCTTCAACGGCAATAAAACACCTGAGAAACAAATGCTCCTTCAGCACACCAGCCTTTGATCACCCTGCCAAAGCCACCTCCGGAAGAGAGATTCTGCTTCGTTGGCTGCTCTCACCTTCAAAAAGACAAACAAACCATAATGCGGTCAGTTAGCCAGGAGAGGGACCTTCACTCCAACACCAAATGCTGACTAACCTTTGGATGGCACTCTTCTCTCCTCCAGCTCTTTCAAGTACATCCTTGTCGCACAGGATGTGAAAAACAGTACGACACAAGCGCCTGGAATACTGCTCAATGCCGCTGGACTAGTCCTTTAGGGTTCTTCAAAAAAACCCTGACCCTACAACTCTGCAAAGAGCAGCTCCAATCCAAACACTCAGACCAATTCAAGACACAGCCCTGCAAATCACGAGACTCAACCTCAAGAGAACACTGAGTAAGAAGAATATCTCTGGGATCCAAGACTCTTGGGCAAGAAGACCTGCAGCGATGCAGCGGGGAAGTGAGGGGATGAAGCAACAGATGCCCACCAACCCGGGCTTCAAGACCTAAGGATGCAGAGAACAATTGCTACTCTGGGAAAATCCATGACCAGAGATGCTGAAGAAGTATAGAAAAGCATTTCAGGAGACCACCATCGAGAAACTTCCAAGATGCAAGAATAATCCATGTGCTGACTTTGTCATGAAAGAAAAAGATGCTGCTGACTAGTACTGTGCTGAGGAGGGAAGACCTTCCAGGGATGATGCCCAAGATGCAGGACTTGCTCTGTGAGAACAAAGAGGACATCGAGGGATGAGCAAGTTATAAAATGCTCAGACAGACAAGACAAAGTACACACCAACACACACAAAGGCTGGAGCTGCCCTGCCCACACCAAAGCAATGCTGTAAACTCATCTGCCCCCTCCACCTGACCAAAGCAACGTGCTCCCAGACAGCCCTCTCCCCAATATTAACTTCAAGACCACTCTGCCATTCCCAGCTTTGTCCCTTCCGCTCCTCCCCAGTCCCTCAACTTATCTTGGACAGTATGGATCCAGAGCCATGGTCATCCAGGAAAAACAAAACCATCCACTGGGATGTTCCTGCAGCCACAAGTTTCCTGTTCATCGTCTGCTGTAAAAGAAAAAAAAAACAAACCAACCACATCACCACACACAATAATTGTCACCAGAAATTCCAACATGAGCCAGCACCAACCTCTTAGAGAAAATCCAGCTTCCAGAGTCCTATGAGGTCTCACCCACCTGCTCATCACAGAATTAGGCACTGCAGGACTAATCAAGGAAGGGCACCTAAAATACACAAAACCACTGTTTGGCTTGAAACAAGTCACCGCATTCATGAACCTCCTAGATTTCCACTTTGGCTTACCTCCACTCAGCGGACGACAAAGACGACAAAGACGACAAAGACGACAAAGACGACAAAGACGACAAAGACGACAAAGACGACAAAGACGACAAAGACGACAAAGACGACAAAGACGACAAAGACGACAAAGACGACAAAGACGACAAACAACCAAACAAAAAAAAACACCACAAACCCAAAAAAACCAAAACAAAAAACCAAAAAAACAAAAAAACCCAAACAAAAAAACCAAAAAATAACACAAACAACAAAAAAATGCAAAGAAAAATAAACAAAAAACAAGCATTAAAAAAAACCAAAAAGAAACACCCCCACACCCACACAAACCCACACCAAACTAACCCTGCAAAAAAAAAAGGGAAACACTTACCTGAATTGATGTTAAACACCCGGCTGACCTGGCCCACAACCATCTCTCCTTCTCCAACGGCTCCTGTACACATGGCTTTGGATCTCCGAAGCAGTGTGTGGAATCTGCAAAAGTCAAAGCAAAAGCCACGTGCTGAGATACTGCCCCAATTAACAGGCAGCCCACACCAGCCTATGCTCAGAAAACTTCAAAAACCCTTCGGCAACAACTCCCAACCTCAGCACTTCAATTCAGTCCCTCAACTTATCTTCCTGAGGGCTGGTGTTTTTGGATCTATGTCCAGCAAAACACCTGACTGGCTGACAGGCATATTCCTCTTCATCACCTGCAATCAGAAAAAAAGGAAAATCAGAAAGAGTGTCAACAATAAGGTGCACTTCAGCCATCAACAACCACTTATACTACACCCACCCTCTCAAAAGAGCCACACGTTGTTCCACTCACCTCCTCAATCCAGAGTTGAAACGCTGCGGCCACCACTGCTTTGGGCACCTAAAAGACACAGAGAATGAGTTACTGTTCTGCTGATCAGTAGTCACCAGCTCCATGAACCCACTCTCCACCACCCCAGCTCACCTTCAACGCTCATCCGGATCCAAAGGTGGCACACAGAGTGCATGAAAAATAAGGGAAACACTTAGAGTTGATATGCCTGACCCAGCCCACAGCCATCTCACCTTCTCCAACTGCTCCTCCAGACATGGCTTTGTCACTCCGGCACTGTGTGTGACACCTGTAAAAGTCAAAGCAAAAGGCACACGCTGAGATATTTCCCTGAACAACAGGGAGCCCACTGTGATGTCCACCTCCTGCTCCTTTACCTCAGCCTCTCACCCATCTGCATGCCATCTCTTTGGGGTGTCAAAATGAGGTTAGGAGGGCACCTGAAAAAAAACACAAACAACAAGGGATGCTCACGACCAACCAATAATACAACACCTGAGAAGTAAATGCTCCGCCAGCCCACCAGCCTTTGCTCACCTGGCCACAGCCACCTCCAGTACCCATAACCTGCATCACTCGCCGCTTGCACCTTCAAAATGACAAACCATAATGTGGACAGGTAGCCAAGGGAGGCACCTTCCCACCGACTCCCTACCCTGACCAGCCTTCGTTTGGCGCACTCCTCTCCTCCTCCATCAGTTTCACGCTAGTCATTGACACGGTGGATCTGAAAAACAGGATTTCACAAGTCACCAGAACGCTGCTCAGCACCAAGTCAGTCAGTTTATGGCGCTTCCCATGGCCCCTGATCCTACACAGCAGGCAGGGCAGCTCCAAGCCAAACATTCACACCTGCAGACCAACCCGAGACAGACATGCGAGTCACAAGACTTGACCTCAAGATAAAACTCACAGCAAGAAGAGGGACTCTGCAATCCAAGACTTTTGGGCAATAAGACCTACAGCAATGTATCTGCAAGGCGAGGGAACGAAGCGTCGCCTGCCCAAGAAGCCGCCTTTAAGACCTGAGGACGCAAGGATGTGGGGACCGAGTCTGGGTGCTGTTGCACTTGGCAATGATAATTCAGAAGCTGACGATCAAGAAACTTCCAAGTGAAATGACCAGTCTCCAAGCCAAACACTCAGACCAATTCAAGACACAGCCCTGCAAATCATGATATGCGATCTCAAGAGAATACCAAGCAAGAAGAATATATTTGGGATCCAAGACTGTTTGGCAAGAAGACCTAGAGCAATGCAACTGCAAAACAAGTGGCTGAATCAAGGGATGCCAAAGAACCCAGGCTTCAAGACCTGAGGACACAAGGATGCAGGGAACAAAGTCCCACTCTGGGAAAATCCATGACCAGAGATGATGCTGATGCAAGAGGCAATTATGTTTAAGATGACCATCAAGGAAACTTCCCATATGAAAGACCTATCTACGCTTCAAATTTGTCATGAAAGAAAAACATGTTGCTGACTAGTACTGTGCTGATGAGTAAAGGCCTGCCAGGGATGATGCCCGAGATGCAGGACTTGCTTCCACAGGACATCAAGGCCTGAGGAAGCTCTAAGACAAAGACATACAACACCAACTACACACCACCACACACAAAGGCTGGAGCTGCCCTGCCCACACTGGCATCATGTTAGAAATTAACCCACTACCTTTACCTGACCAAAGGAGGCCGCTCCCAGACTGCCCTCTGCCCTACAGTAACTTCAAAACCCCTTCTGCAACTCCCACCCTTGACCCCTCTACACCACTGGTGACTCAACTTATCTTTCAGAGGACTGGCACTCCAAAGCCATGGTTAGCCAGGAAAAATATGGGAGCAGCCCACGATAAGCCTCAAGTTCCAAGGTTCCCCTTCGCCACCTGCACAAACAAACAAAAAAACACCACAAACAAACAAAAAAACACCACAAACAAACAAAAAAACACCACAAACAAACAAAAAAACACCACAAACAAACAAAAAACACCACACTATAAAACCAAAACAAACCACACACACATAACCACAACACCGAAACGCCTACTAGAATATCCATCAATAAGTCCAACATTGGCCAGCCCAATTCTCTTCCAAATGACCCAGCTTCGCAGAAGAGCCCTGCGGGGTCCCACTCACCCATGTGCTTTCCAGGGTTGGACGCTGTAGGCATTGTCATTCAGGGCACCTAAAAGGCGCAAAACTGTTGTTGTGCTTGAGAGAAGACACTAGGTCCACGAGCCCTGCACTATCACCTCACCTCCAATGCTCGTTCAATTCCTGGAACTTGCTAGCATCATGCCAGGGAGGGACAGGCTCCCATCAACCACCCCCCAGAGTAACTTTAGAGTAACAGCCCACTCCCCCACAGTAACTTTAAAACCCAACCCTGTAATTCCTATCATTGATCCCTCTACACAGACCCTCCCCAACCATAGTCCCTTTCATTTACCTTTCAAACGCTTGGGGCTCTGAAGCACTGGCCAGAAAAGTAACCCACATTGGCTGATGAGAATCTTCCCAAAACCACAAAGTTCCTCCTCATCATCTGCAATAACAAATGGCAGTGCCATCACAAATAGGACATCAGCTAAATACCAACCTCTTCCACAACCTCCTCATAACCCCCATCTTGCCCTGCTCACCTTCTCCTTCCACACACATTATGGCCACGATTGCCTCTGGCACCTGAAATATCAGAAGACACAAAATTGCTGTTCTGCTTGCAAGATCGAGCCTCCTCATTACCATCCCATCTCACCTCCAGCGCTCTTCCAGCTCCAAAGGTGGCACGCACAGCACCTGAAAAAACAAAGGGAAACACTTAACCGAGTGGACGTAAAATCTCTGGATGAGCCAGCCCGCAACCATCTCACCTTCTCCCACCCCTCTTCACTTTGTATGGCACCTGCAAAAAGTCAAAGAAAAAAAAGCACATGTCAAAATATTGCCTTAAACAACAGGCAGCCCATTGTGGTGTCCACCTCCTGCTCGCTCCTTTACCGTGGTGCCTTGCCCATCTGCCTGCCATCTCTTTGGGGTTTCCAAAATGAGGTTAGGAGAGCACCAGGAAAAAAAACCCTCAAAAAACAAGGGATGCTCATGAGTAACCAATAATACAACACCTGAGAAGTAACTGCCCCTCCAGCCCACCAGCCTTTGCTCACCTTGCCATAGCCACCTCCCGGGCCCATATCCCACTTTGCTCGCTGCTTCTGCCTTCAACATGACAACAAGCCATAATGCAGTCAGGTAGCCAAGGGAGGTACCTTCCCCCTGACTCCGCACCCTGACCAACCTTTGCATGGCGGCCTCCTCTTCTCCTCCATCCATTTCTCGCTCGTCATGGACACGTGGGATCTGAAAAACAGGATTATGCTGTTCAGCACCAAGTCGGTCAGTTTATGGCACTTCCCATGGCCCCTGATCCTACACAAGAGNATCAACGAAGGGCACCTAAAATACACAAAACCACTGTTTGGCTTGAAACAAGTCACCACCTTCGTGAACCTCCTAAATTTCCACCCTGGCTTACCTCCAGCATTTAGCTCCAAAGGTGGCAAAAAGAAAACAGAAACAAAAAAACCAAAAACAAAAAAAACCCATACCACACCCACACCAAAAAAACCCTGCAAAACCAAAGGAAAACACTTTACTGAATTGACATTGAACACCCAGCTGACCTGGCCCACAACCATCTCGCCTTCTCCGACCACTCCTCTACATGTGGCTTTGTACCTCCAAGGCAGCGTCTGGAACCTGCAAAAGTCAAAGCAAAAGCCACATGCTGAGATACTGCCCCAATCAACAGGCAGCCCACACTAGCCTTTGCTCAGAAAACTTCAAAATACCTTCTGCAATAACTCCCAACCTCAGCATTTCAATTCAGTCCCTCAACTTATCTTTCTGAGGGCTGGTGTTTTTGGATCTATGTCCAGGAAAACACCACGCTGTCTGATGGGCATGGTCTTCACCTGCAATCAAAAAAAAAGGAAAATCAGAAAGAGTGTCAACAATAAGGTGCACTTCAGCCATCAACAACCACTTATACTACACCCACCATCTCAAAAGAGCCACACATTGTTCCACTCACCTCCTCAATCCAGACTTGAATGCTGCGGCCACCACTGCTTTGGGCACCTAAAAGACCCAGAGAATGAGTTACTGTCCTGCTGATCAGTAGTCACCAGCTCCATGAACCCACTCTCCACCACCCCAGCTCACCTTCAACGCTCATCCGGACCCAAAGGTGGCACACAGAGTGCCTGAAAAATAAGGGAAACACTTAACAGAGTTGACATGCCTGACCCAGCCCACAGCCAACTCACATTCTCCAACTGCTCCTCAAGACATGGCTTTGTCACTCCAGCACTGAGTGTGACACCTGCAACAGTCAAAGCAAAAGGCACATGCTGAGATAGTGCCCCCAACAACAGGGAGCCCACTCTGATGTCCACCTCCTGCTCCTTTACCTCGGCCTCTCACCCATCTGCCCGCCATCTCTTTAGGATGCCAAAATGAGGTTAGGAGAGCACCTGAAAAAAAAAAACCCCACAAACAACAAGGGATGCTCATGACCAACCCATAATACAGCACCTGAGTACTAACTGCTCCTCCAGCCCACCAGCCTTTGCTCACCTTGCCACAGCCACCTCCGGTGCCCGTACCCCATTTTGCTCACGGCTTCCGCCTTCAAAATGACAAAAAACCATAATGTGGTCAGGTATTCGAGGGAGGTACCTTCCCACCGACTCCACACCCTAACCTTTGCATGGCGACCTCATCTTCTCCATTTGTTTCTCGGAAGTCATTGACACATGGGATCTGAAAAACAGGATTTCACAAGTCACTGGAATGCTGCTCAGCACCAAGTCGGTCGGTTTATGGCGCTTCCCATGGCCCCTGATCCTACACAGGAGGCAGGGCAGCTCCAAGCCAAACACTCGCACCCGCAGACCAACCCAAGACATAGATATGTGAGTCACAAGACTTGACCTCAAGATAAAACCCGCAGCAAGAAGAGGGACTCAACGGTCCAAGACTTTTGGGCAATAAGACCTACAGCGATTCGTCTGCAAGGCGAGGGAATGAAGTGTCAGATGCCCAAGCAGCCGCCTTCAAGGCCTGACTACGCAAGGATGCGGGGACCGAGTCCAGATGCTGATGCACTTGGCAATGATGTTTCAGAAGGTGACCATCAAGAAACTCCCAAGTCAAGTGATCGATCTGCAATTTAGACTCGCCGTGTGGAATAACACGCTGCTGATCAGCACCGTGCTGATCAGGCTTTCCAGGGGTGATGCCCAAGATGTGGGACTTGCTCTGTGAGGACACAGAGGACCATCAAGGCCTGAGGAAGCTCTGAGACAACAAAGACGGACAACACAAAACACACAACCCCAAACACCAACGATGGAGCTGCTCTGCCCATGCTGGAATCATACTGGAAAGTAACAACCTGCTCCCTTCACCCACCCAAAGGGGGCTGCTCCCAGACAGCTCTCCCCCCCACACTAACTTCAAAAGACCAACTGCAATTCCCAACATAGACTCCTCTGCTCAGACCCTGCCCAACCACCCCTGCCCTCTCAACTTATCTTCAAGAGCGATAGCAGCACAAAACCACGGTCAGTAACGAAAACCGCATTCTTTGACTGGGATGTGCTTGCAGTCGCACGGCTCATCTTCATCCCTTATAAGTAGAAAAGGAAAAAACACAACCCACAGATCACAAACAGCGCTGGCACAAGTCCCACCTAAGCCAACACACGCTACTTCCACTGCACTCACCTCCTCAAGGAAGCCCCACGGTCTACCATGCACCTTCTCGTTCCAGAGTTCAACACTATCGCCACCATTGCTTGGGGCACCTGAAACACCAAGAGAAAGAGTTCCTGTTCCGATGGATCAGGAATCACCAGCCCCATGAACCCCCTTTGCTACCAACTTCGCTCAACTTCAACACTCATCCGGTTCCAAAGGTGGCACGCACCATGCCTGCAAAAAGAAAAGGAAACGTTTAAGCGACTTGACTTAAAATGCATGGCTGACACAGCCCACCACCATCTCACCTTCGCCAGCTGCTCCTAAATGGGTGTCTTTGTCCCTCCAAAGAAGGTTGTGGCACCTGCAACAGTCAAAGCAAAAGACACACGCTGAGGTAGTGACTGCAACAATAGGCAGCCCACTGCCATGTCCACCTCCTGCTCCTTTACCTCAGCCTCTCGCCCACCTGCCTGCCATGCTCATGGGACACCAAAAGTAGGTCTGGAGGACCCCTGGAAAACACAAAAAAAAAAAAAGGCGATGCCAATGCCTTCAACAGCAATAAAACATCTGAGAAACAAATGCTCCTTCAGCACACCAGCCTTTGCTCACCTTGTCAGAGCCACCTCCAAAGAGATATTCTGCTTCCTTGGCTGCTCTCACCTTCAAAAGGACAAACCATAATGTGGTCAGGCAGCCAGGAGAGGGACCTTCACTCCAACACCAAACGCTGACTAACCTTTAGATGGCACTCTCCTCCAGCTCTTTCAAGTACATCCTTGTCACACGGGATCTGAAAAACAGTATGACACAAGTGCCTGGAATACTGCTCAATGCTGCTGGACTAGTCCTTTAGGGCTCTTCAAAAAAACCCTGACCCTACAACTCAGGGAAGAGCAGCTCCAATCCAAACACTCAGACCAATTCAAGACACAGCCCTGCAAATCATGAGACTCAATCTCAAGAGAACACTGAGTAAGAAGAGTATCTCTGGGATCCAAGACTCTTGGGCAAGAAGACCTGCAGCGATGCAGCTGGGAAGTGAGGGGATGAAGCAACAGATGCCCACCAACCCGGGCTTCAAGACCTAAGGATGCAGAGAACAAGCGCTACTCTGGGAAAATCCATGACCAGAGATGCTGAAGAAGTATGGAAAAGCATTTCAGGAGACCACCATCGAGAAACTTCCAAGATGCAAAAATAATCCATGTGCTGAATTTGTCATGAAAGAAAAAGATGCTGCTGACTAGTACTGTGCTGATGAAGGAAGACCTTCCAGGGGTGATGCCCAAGATGCGGGACTCTCTGTCAGGACAAAGAGGACATCGAGGGATGAGCAAGTTATAAAATGCTCAAGACAGACAAGACAAAGTACACACCACCACACACAAAGGCTGGAGCTGCCCTGCCCACACCAAAGCAATGCTGTAAACTCACCTACCCCTTCCACCTGACCAAAGCAACCTGCTCCCAGACAGCCCTCTCCCCAATACTAACTTCAAGACCACTCTGCCATTCCCAGCTTTGTCCCTTGCGCTCATCCCCAGTCCCTCAACTTATCTTGGACAGTAGGGATCCAGAGCCATGGTCATCCAGGAAAAACAAAACCATCCACCGGGATGATCCTGCAGCTACAAGTTTCCTGTTCATCGTCTGCTGTAAAAGAAAAAAAACAAACAAACAAACCACATAACCACACAATAATTGTCACCAGAAATTCCAACATGAGCCAGCACCAACCTCTTAGAGAAAATCCAGCTTCAAGAGTCCTATGAGGTCTCACCCACCTGCTCATCACAGAATTAGGCACTGCAGGACTAATCAAGGAAGGGCACCTAAAATACACAAAACCACTGTTTGGCTTGAAACAAGTCACCACCTTCATGAACCTCCTAAATTTCCACTTTGGCTGACCTCCACTCAGCCCACGACAAAGACGACAAACAACCAAACAACACGACAAAGACGACAAAGACGACAAAGACGACAAAGACGACAAAGACGACAAAGACGACAAAGACGACAAAGACGACAAAGACGACAAAGACGACAAAGACGACAAAGACGACAAACAACCAAACAAAAAAGAACCAAAACAAAAAAACACAAATGTGAANCAAAAAAAAAAAAAACCAAAAAAAAAACCAAAAAAAAAACCAAATAAAAACCCAAAAATAAAAACCAAAAAAAAACCCAAAAAAAAAACCCCCAAAAAAAACCCCAAAAAAAACCCCAAAAAAAACCCCAAAAAAAACCCCAAAAAAAACCCCAAAAAAAACCCAAAAAAAAACAAAACAAAAAAACAAAACAAAAAAAAACCAAAAACAAAACCAGAAAAACAAAAAAACCACCAAACAAAAAAACCAAAAAACAAAAAAACGCAAAGAAAAATAAACAAAAAACAACCAAAAAAAAAACCAAAAAGAAACACCCCCACACCCCCACAAACCCACACCAAAATAACCCTACAAAAAAAAAAAAACAAAGGGAAACACTTACCTGAATTGATGTTAACACCCGGCTGACCTGGCCCACAACCATCTCACCTTCTCCAACCTCTCCTGTACATATGGCTTTGGATCTCCGAAGCAGTGTGTGGAATCTGCAAAAGTCAAAGCAAATGCCACAAGCTGAGATACTGCCCCAATCAACAGGCAGCCCACACCAGCCTTTGCTCAGAAAACTTCAAAATCCCTTCGGCAACAACTCCCAACCTCAGCACTTCAATTCAGTCCCTCAACTTATCTTCCTGAGGGCTGGTGTTTTTGGATCTATGTCCAGCAAAACACCTGAGTGGCTGACGGGCATATTCCTCTTCATCACCTGCAATCAGAAAAAAAGGAAAATCAGAAAGAGTGTCAACAATAAGGCGCACTTCAGCCATCAACAACCACTTATACTACACCCACCACCTCAAAAGAGCCACACATTGTTCCACTCACCACCTTGATCCAGAGTTGAATGCTGTGCCCACCACTGCTTTGGGCACCTAAAAGGCCAAGAGAATGAGTTACTGTTCTGCTGATCAGTAGTTGCCAACTCCACAAACCCACTCTTTACCACCCCAGCTCATCCTCAACGCTCATCCGGATCCAAACGTCACACGCAGATTGCCTGAAAAATAAGGGAAACACTTAACAGAGTTGACATGCCTGACCCAGCCCACAGCCATCTCACCTTCTCCAACTGCTCCTCAAGACATGGCTTTGTCACTCCAGCACTGTGTGTGACACCTGTAAAAGTCAAAGCAAAAGGCACACGCTGAGATATTTCCCTCAACAACAGGGAGCCCACTCTGATGTCCACCTCCTGCTCCTTTACCTCAGCCTCTCACCCATCTGCCCGCCATCTCTTTAGGATGCCAAAATGAGGTTAGGAGAGCACCTGAAAAAAAAAACAAACAACAAGGGATGCTCATGACCAACCAATAATACAACACCTGAGAAGTAAATGCTCCGCCAGCCCACCAGCCTTTGCTCACCTGGCCACAGCCACCTCCAGTACCCGTAACCTGCATCACTCGCCGCTTGCACCTTCAAAATGACAACAAACCATAATGTGGTCAGGTAGCCAAGGGAGGCACCTTCCCACCGACTCCACACCCTGACCAACCTTCGTTTGGCGCACTCCTCTCCTCCTCCATCAGTTTCACGCTAGTCATTGACATGTGGGATCTGAAAAACAGGATTTCACAAGTCACTGGAATGCTGCTCAGCACCAAGTCGGTCGGTTTATGGCGCTTCCCATGGCCCCTGATCCTACACAGCAGGCAGGGCAGCTCCAAGCCAAACATTCGCACCCGCAGACCAACCCGAGACAGACATGCGAGTCACAAGACTTGACCTCAAGATAAAACTCACAGCAAGAAGAGGGACTCTGCAATCCAAGACTTTTGGGCAATAAGACCTACAGCGATGTATCTGCAAGGCAAGGGAATGAAGCGTCGGATGCCCAAGAAGCCGCCTTCAAGACCTGAGGATGCAAGGATGCGGGGACCGAGTCTGGGTGCTGTTGCACTTGGCAATGATGTTTCAGAAGCTGACGATCAAGAAACTTCCAAGTGAAATGACCCATCTCCAACCCAAACACTCAGACCAATTCAAGACACAGCCCTGCAAATCATGATATGCGATCTCAAGAGAATACCAAGCAAGAAGAATATATTTAGGATCCAAGACTGTTTGGCAAGAAGACCTAGAGCAATGCAACTGCAAAGCAAGGGGCTGAGTCAAGGGATGCCAAAGAACCCAGGCTTCAAGACCTGAGGACACAAGGATGTGGGGAAAAAAGTCCCACGCTGGGAAAATCTATGACCAGAGATGATGCTGATGCAAGAGGCAATTATGTTTAAGATGACCATCAAGAAAACTTCCCAGATGAAAGACCTATCTACGCTTCAAATTTGTCATGAAAGAAAAACATGTTGCTGACTAGTACTGTGCTGATGAGTAAAGGCCTGCCAGGGATGATGCCCAAGATGCAGGACTTGCTTCCATAGGACATCAAGGCCTGAGGAAGCTGTAAAACAAAGACATACAACACAAACTACACACCACCACACACCAAGGCTGGAGCTGCCCTGCCCACACTGGCATCATGTTAGAAATTAACCTACTACCTTCACCTGACCAAAGGAGGCCGCTCCCAGACTGCCCTCTGCCCTACAGTAACTTCAAAACCCCTTCTGCAACTCCCACCCTTGACCCCTCTACACCACTGGTGACTCAACTTATCTTTCAGAGAACTGGCACTCCAAAGCCATGGTTAGCCAGGAAAAATATGGGAGCAGCCCAGGATAAGCCTCAAGTTCCAAGGTTCCCCTTTGCCACCTGCATAAACAACACACACACACCACCACAAACACACACACACCACCACAAACACACACACACCACCACAAACACACACACACCACCACAAACACACACACACCACCACAAACAAACAAAAAACACCACACTATAAAACCAAAACAAACAAACCAAAAAAACCACATACACATAACCTCAACACCAAAACACCTACTAGAATATCCATCAATAAGTCCAACATTGACCAGCCCAATTCTCTTCCAAATGACCCAGCTCCGCAGAAGAGCCCTGCGGGGTCCCACTCACCCATGTGCTTTCCAGGGTTGGACGCTGTAGGCGTTGTCATTCAGGGCACCTAAAAGGCACAAAACTATTGTTGTGCTTGAGAGAAGACACTAGGTCCACGAGCCCTGCACTATCACCTCACCTCCAATGCTCGTTCAATTCCTGGAACTTGCTAGCATCGTGCCAGGGAGGGACAGGCTCCCATCAACCACCCCCCAGAGGGGACCACTTCTGAACAGCCCACTCCCCCACAGTAACTTTAAAACCCAACCCTGTAATTCCTATCATTGATCCCTCTACCCAGACCCTCCCCTAACCATAGTCTCTTTGATTTACCTTTCAAACACTTGGGGCTCTGAAGCACTGGCCAGAAAAGTAACCCACATTGGCTGATAAGAATCTTCCCAAAACCACAAAGTTCCTCCTCATCATCTGCAATAACAAATGGCAGTGCCATCACAAATAGGACATCAGCTAAATACCAACCTCTTCCACAAGCTACTCATAACCCCCATCTTGCCCTGCTCACCTTCTCCTTCCACACACATTATGGCCACCATTGCCTCTGGCACCTAAAATATCAGAAGACACAAAATTGCTGTTCTGCTTGCAAGATCGAGCCTCCTCATTACCATCCCATCTCACCTCCAGCGCTCTTCCAGCTCCAAAGGTGGCATGCACAGCACCTGAAAAAACAAAGGGAAACACTTAACCGAGTGGACGTAAAATCTCTGGATGAGTCAGCCTGCAACCATGTCACCTTCTCCGACCCCTCTTCACTTTGTGTATCACCTGCAAAAAGTCAAAGAAAAAAAAGCACACGTCAAAATATTGCCTTAAACAACAGGCAGCCCATTGTGGTGTCCACCTCCTGCTCGCTCCTTTACCGTGGTCCCTTGCCCATCTGCCTGCCATCCTTGCTGGATGCCAAAATGAGGTTGGGAGGCCACCAAGAAAACAAAAAAAACAGGGCATGCCAGTACCTTCAACACCAACACAACACCTGAGAAATAAGTGCTCCTGCAGCCCAGACAGCCTTTGCTCTATAGAATGCTGCTCAACACAGACAATTTCATTTAAACTCCTCCAAGGGCCCTTAACCCCACAACGTGGGCAGGGCAGCTCCAACCCAAACTCTCAATGCTGAGGCCAACCCAATACACAACACTGCAAACCACAAGACTCGACCTCAAGAGGAAACTCTCAGGAAGATGAATGATTCCAGGATCCAAGACAGCTGGGCTAGTAGACATACAGGGATGCAAGTGACACATGGAGGCACCGTTGTGGCCCCAAGTGTGTTGAAGGACACCACCTTTTACAGGAAGCTACTTTCTAAGCTTAGGTAACAGGTAAATGAGCAGCCTGGATTCAAGACCTAAGGATAAAGGGAACAAGTCCCAGTCTAAGAAAACCCACAATTAGAGATGCTGACGCAGTTAGGAAGAACATGTCAGAAGTCAACCTTTGAGAATGCTACAACACACAAGACTGTTCCATGTTGTGAATCTGTTATGTAAGACAACGCATCACTGAACACGTTGATAAGATGTTTCAGAGCCTAGGGATGGTGCCCAAGGTGCAAGACTTGCTCTGCGGGCACAATGAGGACATCAAGGCCATAGAAAGCTCTCAGACAACAAACAGCAGAAACTACACACTGCCACACACAAAGACTGGAGCTGCCCTGCCTGTGTTTGCATTGTGTTGGATTCTAACCTGGTCCCTTCACCTGACCAAAGAGGGCTGGCTCCTGGACAGCCCTCTCCCCTACACTAACTTCCAAACCCCTCCCTGCAATTCTCAACTTTCCTCCTCCTTGCCCAGCCCTTCCCCCACACCTGGTTTCCCTTGCTCTTCAGAGGACTGGGCATCTGAAGCCATGGTCAACAAAGAAAACCACATTAGTGGGCTACGATGTTCCTGTAGCCACAAGGTTCCTCTTCATCATGTGCCATGAAAAAATTCCAACCAACAGTACCACCAGCAAGTCCCATAACAGCACACACTAACCTCTTTCAGAACGCTGAACTCCTCCAAAGAGCCCCCAGGTGTTACACTTACCCTCTCATTCCAGTGTTGAACACTGCAGGTGTTACCACTTGGGGAACCAAAAAATACCAAGACAGAGCAAACAACCACTGCACCAGCCAAAAGCCCCCAACCCTGCTCCTCTTACCTGGTAGAGCTCCAAGCACAACACAACCCCTAAGCAGACTGAGCCCCTCACTAGAGGTGGAGGCTTATATACCCTGGGCCCCACCCCACTGCCCTTCCCACAGTTCTTTAGGAAAGCCCCCTCATCAACCTGACTGGCCACACCTGGGCTAACCCAGCCCCAGCTGGAGCCCATCAGAGATCATCCCCTGCTCTGGCCACAGCTGAGAGCTCTGTCACTCCGGCACTGTGTGTGACACCTGCAGAAGTCAAAGCAAAAGGCACATGCTGAGACATTGCTCCCAACAACAGGCAGCCCACTCTGATGTTACCTGTCTCTCAGCCATCTGCCTGCTATCTCTTTGGGGTTTCCAAAATGAGGTTAGGAGAGCACCAGGAAAAAAAACCCTCAAAAAACAAGGGATGCTCATGAGCAACCAATAATACAACACCTGAGAAGTAACTGCCCCTCCAGCCCACCAGCCTTTGCTCACCTTGCCATAGCCACCTCCCGGGCCCATATCCCACTTTGCTCGCTGCTTCTGCCTTCAACATGACAACAAGCCATAATGCAGTCAGGTAGCCAAGGGAGGTACCTTCCCCCTGACTCCGCACCCTGACCAACCTTTGCATGGCGGCCTCCTCTTCTCCTCCATCCATTTCTCGCTCGTCATGGACACGTGGGATCTGAAAAACAGGATTATGCTGTTCAGCACCAAGTCGGTCAGTTTATGGCACTTCCCATGGCCCCTGATCCTACACAAGAGATAGGCAGCTCCCAGCCACTCACACCCACAGACCAAACCGAGACACAAACATGTGAATCACAAGACTTCACCTCAAAACTCGCAGCAAGAAGAGCAACAGCTCAACAGCTCCCCCCAGCTACAGCAGTAGGAGAGCTCTGAACTCAGAGAAGCCCAGAAGCTGACTGATGCCCTGAGCCAAAGGCTGTGGCTTATATACCCCAGGAACTGCCCACAGCCTTTCCCACAATCCTGTGGGAAAGGGGAGGTGGCAATTACCACAAGGTATAAAAAAAGAGCCAGAGAAGAAGCAGTGAGTTTTCTTCTCCCTCTTCAGTTTATAAGATGTGGGGAACCAAATTACAGACAATATCAGAAGAGGTCCTTGTGGCGTGAAGAAGGTGTAAAATGCGCAACAGAGCTGGAAGGTGGCTGTGAGACACAAGGTTGCCGTCCAGAGGTGTGATGGTGGGAGAAGGGTGCTGCGAGAGAGGTAAAAGGCGACTCTGGGACACGAGGAATTGATTTCAGTGGTTGTTCCATCTGCACCTGAAGTTCTGATGGTTTGCTGCCATCTCCAAATAGACGGATCCATATGGAGACCTTCCTGGTCTCCATATTGACCTCTAGTTCCTGAAGTTCAGCTTTCATTTTGTCATCTCCATATCCTGTGAACTTCTCTGACTCTCAGCGCGGGAAGGGCTTGCTGCGCTGCTTTTCAACTCTATTAGTCTATCCTTAGTGTTTCGTGTGGCCACGGTTTTACTAGATTTCAATGACAGTTGAAAGTGTCCTGAGGTCTATATATGTCTGCTACTTAATATGATATTTTGCCAAATGGTCAGGGTCAGCGCACAAGACACAGGCACCCAAAGAAAGAAGTTAGTTTATGTTTAGTGATGTATTAAATTATGAGAAAAAGCGCAGAAACAAACAACAAAACTGAAGTTCAATAGGAAAGTCAAAGCAAAACACAGCCACTCATCTAATCGTTACTATAAACACGCAGCAACAGCGAGTAAGAAAGATGTATCGCTGACTGCCGTAATGCTTCAGCTCTGTATGGATCTGTGGCTGCTGGGCAGCCCCGGTTGTTATGAGGACCTGGAGAACCCCTCCCAGCATTTAGGAAATCCTACACAGTGCGTTCTCGTGTAGATGAGGTGTGCAAAGATCGCTAGAAAGGGTCCAGCTTTTCAAGTATCCCATTGCTGCTAGTCCGAACGACTTGCGCTTTTCTTAACGTGGTAATGTCTAGCTTTATACCCCTAAGGAGAGTTCTAGTTCTAGCGCAGCCCAAAAACGTGCTAATAATTCTCAAAGTGGAGTTGTTTTCTGCTTCTGGTAATTATCTCCCTTGTGCTCCAAGTTCTGTGTAACCTGTTTGCAGGTATGTTTGAGACCTCTGCTCCTTATTTGTGAGGATCATAAATCCAAAACCTTTTGTAAAGCCTCTTCTGTTATTTCCAAATCAGCCTGCTGTTATGTTACATAACAGGGTTAAGATTGGTCCTACGTGTCGGATGTGCTGTCTCCAAAAACCAAACAGGCCGATGTGTGCCAGGAATGGAACACAACAATACGGACTGCGACGCACTGAATGTAAGCCGATACAAAGCTATTGACGGGCAGCCGGGTTGGTTTTTTTAAAGCAAAAAACTACAAATGAGGCTCCGGAAGTCGGCCATTTGTTACCGGAAGTCGGCCATCTTTTTAGTGAAAAACTACAAATGAGGCTCCGGAAGTCGGCCATTTTGTTACCGGAAGTCGGCCATCTTTTTTAGTGAAAAACTACAAATGAGGCTCCGGAAGTCTGCCGTTTTCCGGAAGTCGGCCATCTTTTTTTAGCAAAAACTACAAATGAGGCTCCGGAAGTCGGCCATTTTGTTACCGGAAGTCGGCCATCTTTTTAGCGAAAAACTACAAATGAGGCTCCGGAAGTCGGCCATTTTGTTACCGGAAGTCGGCCATCTTTTTTAGCGAAAAACTACAAATGAGGCTCCGGAAGTCGGCCATTTTGTTACCGGAAGTCGGCCATCTTCTTAGCGAAAAGTTGCAAACGAGGCTCCGGCCGTCGGACAAACTAAAATTTAAAAGTTTTAGAATCCCTTTCGTCCCCAGTAGCTCCAGATGGCCCCTGATCGTAGAAACACACCCTCTAGGAGAGCAGAAATTCCCCTCATCTTAGCCAAAATTTCTCAATTTTATCTTTTACTTCACATATTCATTTAATCAGTTGTGTTGGAAGGGACTCTGAAAGGGCAGCTGATCCAGCCCTTCTCGGTAATACTAGGAATTCTATGTCTTAACACTTTCTATAATGGGAAAATCTCCCCCTTCCCCTGGGAGACGATTCCAATGTTTTACTGTCCACATGGTGAAAAATGTACTTATGTCCAAACAGAGTTTCCCCATTAATCCTTATCCATTAAGTCCCACCTTATTTTGTTGCTGGAGGACCAAAAGAGAAAGCAGTGAGCAGCTGACTGACTGGCTGCTTCTGGTTACAGGAGGACAAAAAGTTCAGCTGAGTAAAGGGGGACATCTGGTTGCTAACGCTCCAAAACAGAGAGTGCATTGGACTGTTTCCAGCTGCTGGAGGACTGATGTCTGCAAGCCAGCAGTCATTAACATACCCATTTACATTAACATACCCATTTATCTGCCTAGACCTATATATCAGCTTTAATACACTCACCAAGACTCCCTGGAGCAAAATGTCCCCAGTCCCTCCTGGCTCCAGATTCCCCCCCTCACATCTACCCCAGACAGCCTGAGAGCCCTCACAGCTGTGACTCCAGTGCTTAAAACACATGAATAAAGACTAATACATAATAAAGACTAACAGGCAGGATTTTTCATTGCATTCGTAACATCAAAGCAACACTCTTGCTGCGGGCATAAAAAGCTCCCATCCTTCCTTACTCCACTGCTGGGGTAGAGAACCCTGTATGGCTGCCTCTACTTCTATCAGAAGAGACACCTACATACACACTGCAGCAGTAGTGGCCCTGCATCCTGCTTAGACAGCACAGCTGAAAGGAAAAAATGACTCCTGAAAGTAAAAAAATAAATTCACCATCTGCTCATGAGGTGTGCATGTTTATACATAACCTGTTTAATATCTAGGCAAGTATTTCACTTCCTTTCTGCATTCATGTAATTTGTACAACTGTTAACTGATACCATTACATTTTTTATCTCCAACACAGGGATAATTTGACCAGGAATTGTGTGTGTTACACAACGGGGAGGGATAGCTGCCCAAAGGAGATGCCACCAAACCACCAGGGAAATAACCCTTTTAGAGGGAAACAGAAACAAAGTACTTCAGAGCCATCAAAACATCAGCAAAGATACCTGCAGCGTCCAGCTGTCTCTCTGTTCAAAGATTTTAGAACAAATAATTAACTAAACTAGGTAATATATGAGCTCTAAGGCATTATGGGGCTGTTACAGTCTACACAATGATGTCACAGTTTAACACTGGCCTGGCAATTAAACCGAGTTAAAGATGCTCTCTGTTAATCCCCCTCCCCTCATAAAGAAAAGAGAGAGAATGAGGGAAGAGACTTATGGGTTGGATACTAAACTACACAGCTTTAATGAAAGTCATGATAAAAAGGAAAAAAATTACTAAACATATACAAACATAGAGGAAAATTGATACGACCTTCCTCCCCCCTCTCCCCCAGTAACTCTCATGTCACCACCAAGGCTGCAGGGAAAGTCCAGGCTGGACTCCTGGAGTCAGCAGCAGTAGGGAACTGGAGGCAGGAACACACAGATACAGGCTGGCACAGGTCAGAACCACAGGCAGAGTAACAGACAGAATTCTCCCAGGATGCTGAAGCAAACAGGGACAGGCGAGGAAGGGGAAGCAGGAAGGGGTTTTACCCTTGTGATACTTCAAATTTATACTATGACACGTATGGGATGGAATACTCTGGTCAATTTTGGCCATCTATCTTGTCCATTCCTCCCCAAAGGAGGGATGCAGGTGTGACCTCTTTACTCCATCTCTACTTTCAGAAGGCAAAATGTTCCTCAGAGCTGAGCAGTGTCCTTGGCTCTGCACACCAGTCTCTAGCAGTAACTATAAACATCAAGCGTTATCAGTCCCAGAAGCAGACACTGTCTGAGAAACTTGCTGTTAATTTCAGCAAGTGCAGCTACTCACAAGAGACTTAGCTGAAAGCAGAAGTACAAGACAGAAAATTACCTTTATCCTGGCCCAAACCAGGACAGCAGTTTGTACTTTATACAACTGTAAGTTTGCTTCTGTTAGATTTATGATACAAAAATCAGTGAGATAACTGTTTGGCTTTAATTTTTGAAGGGTGATGGAGAGAAGAGAGGGTAAAACTGCATGAGTCAAACAAAACCCCGGTGCTGCAGTCTATGAGGTTACCAAAAAGGACTCGTTGATTTGTTAATACTTCTGGCTGTACCAAAACGTGCAGAGGAATGCATTTTTCATCATCTCAACTGCTGCAATCAGGAACCACAAAACCAGAAACACCATCAACCTGAGAAAGATGTGCTGTGCTTCCATCTTGAGAATGACTTTCTGTTGGGATCTGCTCTGATGGGGAGTTTCCAAAATGCAACATCTTTGAATGAGAAGCATTTCCATTTTGGAGCCTCTCTCCCCAGCTCATATCAATATTCACACTGTAGGGCAGTTGTTCCTGGTCTCCCAGCTTAGCTTGCAACAGTCCGGGGATCAGAATCCTTCATGGAGAAAAGGCAGATCAGGTAACTGATACATTCCTGCAATCACCAGACATCTTCATCTTCCACAAAACTGCTCTTCAGGCCCACTGGTCACACACCTCACCCAGTCACCTTTGGTGCAGATATCCCACTTTGCTTACTCCTTCCACCTTCAAAACAAATTTATCACAGAATGCAATCAGATAGGGACCGAAAGCACAATCCCTCCAATACTAGACACTGACTAATTTTGTGATCCCACTCTGCTCCTTGTTTTCTTCTTAAAAGTACATCTTTGTCATTTCCATCTGAAACACAGTATTACACAAGTCACTGAAATCAACACTGGGCAACAGCTGGACAATTCCAGATATCTCCAATTTAGGAACCCCATCTGTAGTACTACTACCTCATGCAATTAACAAACACAGCCCCAAAACAATAAGCCCCTGCATATGCACTTAATGACTCTGAGGGTCAATCTCGTGCACTACACAGGAAAAAAACTTCCCATAAGGGTCCCCGTAAGCTTCACTAAACACCATCAAAGCAACTGCCCACCCAGCATGACTATGGCTGTTCCGCATAAGATGGCTGTATGGCCTAAAACTGTCCTAACTATGGCCTAAAAACTCCAGGCACATCAATATCACTGGAGACCCTCATGGCTCTTTCAATATCCCCCAACTCTACACTCTGAACAGCGCAGCTGCAGACAGAACAGACAAACACACACGATCCCAAGACACCACTGCAGACAAGATTCAATGGTAAGAGAAAATTCTCAGCAAGAAGTATTACGCAAGGCCCCAAGAAGTTGGGCAAGAAAACCTACAAGGATGCAATGGTGAGGCAAGGAGGCTCCATAGTGGCATCAAGAGTGTCACAGCACAGAGCCTGATACAGGAACTCCTGTTCAAACTGACATGACAGCTGTGCAAGAACTGGCATCAAGACCTAAGGATAGAGAGAACAAGTTGCAGAGTGTGAAAATCCATGACGAGACATGCCAATTCAGTCATGAAGAACACAACAAAAGATGCCGATCAAGAAACCTACAATATGCAAGAAAAGAAGGATCCAGCTGGCACTATGATAATGACTAAAGGTGGTCATGAACCATAAACAAGGTTCAATATGACCAATTTGCTCCATAATGACAAAAGACACATAGGCATGAAGAAGCACTAAGACCCCAAAGACAGCCCCAGTTCCACTGGAGAGACAGCCCCACAAACCACACCGGCATCAAGACTCTACAGCGAGAAAACACCAAGCAAGAAGAATCTCTCCAGCATCCAAGACTGTTTGGCAAGAAGACCTACAGCAATGCAACTGCAAAACGAGGGGCTGAATCAAGGGATGCCAAAGAACCCGGGCTTCAAGACCTGAGGACACAAGGATGTGGGGAAAAAAGTCCCACGCTGGGAAAAATCCATGAGCAGAGATGATGCTGATGCAAGAGGCAATGATGTTTCAGATGATGACCATCAGGAAACTTCCCAGATGAAAGACCTATCTACACTTCAAATTTGTCATGCAAGAAAAAGATGCTGCTGACTAGGACTGTGCTGATGAGTAAACACCTGCCAGGGATGATGCCCGAGATGCAGGACTTGCTCCCAGAGGACATCAAGGCCTGAGGAAGCTCTAAGACAAAGACATACAACACAAACTACACACCACCACACACCAAGGCTGGAGCTGCCCTGCCCACACTGGCATCACATCAGAAATTAACCCACTTCCTTCACCTGACCAAAGGAGGCCGCTCCCAGACTGCCCTCTCCCCTACAGTAACTTCAAAACCCCTTCTGCAACTCCCACCCTTGACCCCTCTACACCACTGGTCCCTCAACTTACCTTGCAGAGCACTGGCACTCCAAAGCCATGGTTAGCCAGAAAAAAAAAAAGAACACAAGTGCACAGGGAAAATCCTCAACTTGCTAGGTTCCCCTTTGAAACCTGCATTAAAAAGAAAAAGAAAAAAAAAAAACACAACAAAACCCCCCCAAAAAATTAAAAAATCACACCACGAAACCAAAACAAACAAACCAAACCCCTCCACACACATAACCACAACACCAAAACACCTACCAGAATATCCATCAATAAGTCCAACATTGGCCAGCCCCATTCTCTTCCAAATGACCCAGCTCCGCAGAAGAGCCCTGCGGGGTCCCACTCACCCATGTGCTTTCCAGAGCTGGACGCTGGAGGCGTTGTCATTCAGGGCACCTAAAAGGCACAAAACTATTGTTGTGCTTGAGAGAAGACACTAGTTCCACGAGCCCTGCACTATCACCTCACCTCCTAGTCGCTCCTTTACCCTGACCCCTCGTCCATCTGCCTACTATCCTTACTGGGGGACTGTGGAACAGCTGGGGTACCCAACGGGGCACTGGGGGGTCTGTGTGGGGAACTACGGGGCAGCAGGGATGCCCTATGGAGCAGTCAGAATACCCATGGGGCACTGGGGTCTGTGTGGGGCAGATTGGAAGACTATAAGGCAGCTGAGATGCCCAGGGAACAGGTGACTGTGGGTCAGGTGGGGGTTCCCGCTTGTCCCCAGGGGTCGGCGTGTGTCCCGTCCCCCCCCAAACCCCACTGCCCNCGCCCCCCCCCCCCGCCTCCAGCCAGAGGCCAAGACCAGCAGGACAGTGATACAACTGAACTGCTCCCTATTTTCTTTTCTTTTCTTAACGACTCTCTCTCCAAAGTGACTAATTTGTGTAAATTCTCTCCTCTTAAAGTGGTGTTATTGTCTCCTTTCCCTAAAATAAATCTTTGCAATTTGCTTAAATCATGAAGCCTGTTAGTTTTGTAAATTCATGTGACATCTATGAGTAGTGGCTGATTTTTCCTCAAAATCAAAATATAAAATAATAGCTTGGATCATAACACCCCCTTACAATATATGCTCTTTTTGTGACACACGCACCCCTCCCCCATGTGATGAAAACCCCGCCCTCTTTGGTTGTGGAGACGCCCCTTTTGGATTAAACCTTGCCCTCCTCTGAGTGGACACACCCCTTCTGCTTTGAAACCCCACCCACTTAGGGCATGGACACGCCCCTACGTGATCAAAAACCCTCCTCCCTTTGAGCGTAGACACGCCCTTTTCCAGTAAAGCCCCGCCCCCCTGTGAATAAACACTTCCTGGGTGATGCAATCACCACCCTCTTGGGGTATAGCCCTGCCCTCATGGGTGGACACACACCCTCTCATTGAAAACCCGCCCCCTTTGGAGGTGGACACGCCCCTCCAGGGTTAAGCCCTGCCCTTTTAGGATGGAGACACACCCCATTGTCCACTCCCACCCAACTTATGGTGTGGACACACCCCTTTGGGCATAGTCCTGCCCTCCCGATTAGACACACCCTCCCTTTGATGCAAACCCCACCCCCTTTGGTTTTGGACACACCCCCTCGGGTTAAGCCCTGCCTTTTTCAGGTGGACACAGCCCCATGTGGCACAAACCCAACCCACTTTTGCTGCAGACACACCTGTTTGTGCTTATAGCCCCACCCTCCTGAATGGACACACCCACTGTCCATCACACAGTGATGCAAACCCCACCCCCTCTGGGTGCAGACACGCCCCCTTTGCCTTATAGTCCCACACTCCTGAGTGGGTACACCCTCTGCCTGAGAAAAACACAGCCCCCTTTGGGTGTGGACATGCCCACTGTGTGATGCTAGCCCTGCCCTTTGTTGGGTGTGGACACCCCCCCTTTGCATTAAGCCCCACCCTCCTGGGAATAAGGACTCCCTGTGACTCCACTATAGTCCCACCCTCCTGAATGGACACACCCTCCGTGTGATGCAAACCCCACCCCATCTTGATGCGGAGAGGCACCTTTTATGTAAAGCCCCGCCCTGCTATGTGTGGACACACCCCCTTTTACAGAAGCTTCGCCCTTTTTTGATGTGGACACGCCCCTTTTTGTGTAGCCCTGCCCTCCTAAGTGGACACACCCCACGTTTCCGAAACCCAGTGTTTGGGTGTGGACATACCCCAGACCCCCAGGAGCCCCACACAACTCACCCATGAGCAGCTGAGAAGCCCAATGGGGAGGTGACTGTGGGTCAGGTGTGGGTCCCCACTTGTCCCTAGGGGTCGGCGTGTGTCCCGTCCCCCCCAGACCCGACTCCCCCAGTTCCTGT
Organism: Florisuga fusca; assembly: GCA_038090715.1. Classification (NCBI taxonomy): domain Eukaryota; kingdom Metazoa; phylum Chordata; class Aves; order Apodiformes; family Trochilidae; genus Florisuga; species Florisuga fusca. Next base: position 67,811,339 of record JAAWXA010000003.1, on the reverse strand, counting down.
TCCACCTGGGTCCATAGCAGAGCTGGATCTCCTGTTACCTTGGCACCTCCCTCTGCTGCTGCAAGCCACAGCCCGTGCCCACTCAGTGCACACCATAACTCCTTACAGCCTCCTTATAGCCTCCCTCTAGTCCCTCCCAGTGCCCCCCAGTATAAACTGCCTGATGCAGCCCTGTGTAGAGGACAAGAAACACATTTTTATATAAAATGACTTGTGTCTCTCCCTGAGGCTTACCTCCTTCCTTCTCTCTTTATCAGGTTTTTTTTTTTATATTTCTGAAATGTAAATTATGAAACTAAAATTCCCTGGAAGGCAAGTTGTGATCCAATTATCAAATTCAATCACTAGCTTTTTTTAAAGATACTTCTAAAATTAAGTTCAAGTGTTATTTAAGTAATGTCAAAGGCATTCAAACTGCCTCTTCTCTGTCCCAATACACTTTCGTTGCCGAAACTCCTAAACACCATTTTTTTTTAGACAGAGAAAGTCTCCATAAATGTAATCCAGTGGGCCAGACTGCAGGAACAAAAAAGCAAAACTTGATCAGAAATTACAGTCCTGTGACTGTACTTTGTACGTATGCAGAGCAAGGCAATTCCAAAAGCAAAGCTGTGTAGCCAAAAAAACACATTCAGATGACAGCAACGGACTAAGCTCCTCTATTTTCTGTATGCTGAAAGCCACACTAACCCTCTCTGTTGGGAACCAAGGTGGTGTTACCTTGGGGGGAGAAATGGAGCTCCGGGGGAAAAAGGGGATTGGAGGGGGCCTAGAGGGAGAAATGGGGGTTTAGAGAGGGGGGAAAGGGGACTGGAGGGAAATAAAATGGTGTGAGGGGATTTTGGGGGGTGGGTAATGAAGAGTTATGCGGAAAAAAAAAAGGAGAAACGTGGCTCTGGAGGAGGAAATTCAGTTAGAGGAGGGAATTGGAGGGGCTGGAGGTGGAAAAGGGGGTTAGAAGGGGTCTGAGGGGGGGAGAAATGTGCCTCTTGGGTGAAAAAGGGGTTTAAGGGGAGAAAATGGTGGTTTGGGGGTTGATGTGGGGGTCACATGTCCTATAGTCAGAGCTCCAGCCATACAGCGGGGGAGTCAGGGGTAAGTGAGGGGGCAGGGGGGGGCTGTTGCACACCCTCAGGGTCCCCACCCCAGGGGACTTCACTCACCCCTGCAGGTCTTTCTGCCTATTAGACCCCCCAGACCCTGTCTCTTCCATTCTGGGACACCCCACTGCCCCTTAAAACCCCCGCAACCCCACAGAGACACCCCCCCCAGTCACCCCCAGAAACCACACAGACCCCACAGAGCACTAAGAGCATGAGGTACTCATGTCACACTGAAGCATGATGGGAAATGTAGTCCCATCACACCAAAAATAACATTTTATCAAATTCAAACCAAATTAATTGGTTGAAATTATCCAATTCAAATAATCAAATTCAACAAAAGGCTTTTCTATAAGGTATTTCTAAAATTAAGTTCAAGCATTATTTAAATAATCTCACAAGCATTCAAACTGCCTCTTCTTTACTCACATGCGCTTTGTTTGTGGCAACTGACTAAGAGCTCCTCCCTAAAACAAAACCAGAAGCTTAATTTAATGTGAAAATTTAATAGTAAAATCATGAAAATAATAATAAAATAATAAAACTTTACCAAAAAAATAAGAATGAAAATCTGAGCACTCGCAGAAGAATTTTACCAGCATCACTGTGATTTTTCATGTGAAATTATAACCTTTGACATCACAATAAAGAGGTGAAAATCAGCTCAGTGGAGCCACATTCTGAGATGTAGTGCTGTATGGGTGTTATGCTGTACAGCTGGGACAACTGTGCTTTCAAGTTCTAATACAAGAGAAGAAGTACCTAATTGGTGCTGTGATGATGAGCACAGCTGTTCAAGACTCTAAGGATGGGGCATGAGGTATGTGCTACAATCTTTGAGTGCACAGAAAAGATTAGGACCCACTGAGGGTCTGAAATGCAGAAGATGAGAGACCTCACAAGCTACACAAACACACACACAAAGGCTGGAGCTGCCCTGCCCGGCACACACTAACTTCATGCAGAAAAGCAACCTGCTCTCTTGATGGTTCCCACTCAGCCCTCTCCACTACTGTAACTTTAAAATCCCTCCTTGCAACTCCCAACCTAGGCCCCTCCATCCCACAAGCCCTCCCCAGCACCCATCCCATAACTTAGTTTTCGGGGGGACAGAAGTCTCAACCCATCCACTTTCAAAAAATCCTCCACAAGTGGCCAACTGCATTAGTCCTGCAGTCACCAGGTTCCTATTCAGACCCTACAAAAATAAGAAAAAAAAATAACCACCACCAAAAAACAAACAAACAAACAAACAAACAACAAAAAAAACACAAACAACAACAACACCAAACAAACAAAAAAAACCAGCACAGAATAGTAAAACACATTATTGCTCAAAAACATCTCTCACAAAGATATCAACAGGACAAAAAACTCCCTTCTGACTGCACAGACTACTAAACCAGAGACTCTAGCAGAAAGCTGATGCCTCTGTGTCCATGAGCTTCCAAAAACACTCACCCAAAGAGCAATAAAGCTGCCACCAGCTGCAGGAACAGCACAACCCAGACCCCAGCACAGCCCCAAAGCTGCCAGGAATAAAGGGGCAGAGGAGCAAACAGCTGGCTTTGTCACCTCCTGCTGAGAACATAGTGGAATTAGGGACATAAATGTTAAAGATCTTGTCAAGCTGAAAACTGCTTGACTTAAGGGACTTGACTTAGCATGATTAGTTGGAGCAATTGGACCTCAGGCTGCAATTCTAGATAAACTGTAGCTGAACTCCTCCTTAGTTAGACTTTTACTTTGCCACCTGGAGTAATAAGGACACACATATATCATATATTTGTAACTTAATAATGATGTGCCCTTGGTGAAGCCATGTTGGCTGCCACTCATCACTTCCTTATTTTCCATGTGCCACAGCAGATTTTCCAGGAGGACCTGTACCATGATCTTGCTGGGCACAGAGCTGAGACTCACTGCCCTGTAGTTCTCTGGGTCTCCCTTTTTCCATTTTAAAAATAGGGGCTACGTTACCAGCATGGTTTGGCACTTTGGGCAGACCTAAAACCAGAGGGCAGAATTGCTCTCAATCACCCCCCTCCACCCTCCCAAAGGAAGATAAAAGGGGAATAAGTACAAGAGACTCAAAAGTTGGTCATTAAAACAGGAACGGTTTTTCTAGAAGAGGAGAAAGGCAGTACCACACGGGATAAGGAATAAATATAAAAATCTATGCACAATGTGATCTCGATGCTGGCAGAGGCAGGAGCCTGAGGGCCCCTGCAGCAGGGCCAACTCAACAGCTCTCCCCACCACCCAATGGATGTGGATTCTGAACAGCAGATGGAGAGCTGGTGACAAACAAGCAGAAGCAGGAGGAGAACAGGCTGGGCTGCCTGACTTTCTATAGGGTGTGGGCGGAATGGTGGGAGGGAATAGTAACCCCTTTGTGTTCCACCCCTCTCAGATCCCTCAGGGTCATAAGACCCTCTTTCTTTAGTTCCTCGTACTCAAACTTCAGTTCCTCCACTCCAACTGTGAGTTACCTTTTTTCCAAACAGTGGGAACCTCACCAGACTGCAATGATCTCTCAAATAGGATGGGGGGGCTTAGCAAGTGCATCTGCCAGCTCCTCAGGATGCGTGGGTGGACCCTATGAGGTCCCATAGACTTGTGCAATTCCAGGTTGTTTAGGTGGTCACAAAGCTGCTGTTCTCCCCCAGTGTGGAGTACTTGGTTCTCCCAGGCCCTGCTTTCACCTGCTGTTGCCTTTGCAATTGAGGCTGGAACACTTCCCAGAGGAGAATGATGCAAAGAAGTCACAGAGAACCTCAGCCTTCTCAATATCCTGTGTAGCTAGGTCTCACATTTCCTTCAGGAGAGGGCCTACATTTTCCTTGCTTGTCCTTTTATCCCCAACATACTTATTGAAGCTTTTCTTACTGCCCTTTTATATCCCTGGTGAGATTTAATTCTAACTGGGATGTGGCTCTCCTGACCTGATCCCTATCTGCTCTGACCACCTCTAATCCTCCCAGGGTACCTGCCCTAGCTTCCACCCTCTGCATGTTTCCTCCTTAAGTTTGAGGGCTTTTAGGAGCTGCTTGCTCATCCACAGTGGCCTCCCAGAGTTTTATCTGACTTTGCCTTAGTTAGGATGCATTGCTTCTGGGCCTGGTACTTTTTGTGTTTTAAAACCATATATATCTCAACTTGGAATTTTTTTTCACTTCTAAAATCCTTCAAGAGCTATAAAGGATGGAGGATTTCTGGTTTTAATCCCTTTGTACATATAAATCAGGGGCTTTCCTCCAAAGCATATAAAAATGAGAGGTATTTTCCTATTTCAACATCTCACACCCCTAATTTAACAAGTTTCAACCTTTTTTTAAACCCCTCGCACCCCAGTGTGTCTTCTAGGACTCAGTTCAAGGAGAGAACCCCTTGGCTGATGTCGTCTCAGTCTCTTCTGAAAACACCAGACTTGCACCCGAAGCGCATCCCTGCAGGGACACCACCAGGAAAATGCTGCACCTGTCCCTTAACAGCCCCTGCTCAAGATCTGCCAAGGGCCCAGGTTTTGAGGCAGATGTGGTGTTCTGCACCTGCTTTCTCTCTGGAAAAGACACTAGGCAGTGCCAAAAGCTGAACGTTCTCTTGGGCAGCTCTGGGGTGAGCCAGAGACATTTTTCAACACCTTTCCCCTCTGCAGGCTACAAACTGGTCAGCTTCCCACGGGGATTCCTGTGGGATCTGCCTGTTTTTTATGGCTACCAGAAGCTCAAGGGCTACCTTCTGCCCAGACCACAAGAGGGATTGCTCTAAAGCACAGGGGTAGTCTGGGAGCTGATCATCACCAATACCTCTGGTCTAGTCCACCGTGACCTGAACACAATTGTGTTTCAAGCTTCCTGGGACAAAACGACGCAGAGACCTGTCGGGCAATGTCCCAGCCTGCAGGGGAGGCTGAAGATGCAGCTGTGAGCAGAGCGAGGGGAGCAGGAGAGAGCTCTGGAGAGGGACATGGACAGGGAAAGGTGGGAGGCAAAGGCAAGGAGGGGAACAATGAAACAGAAATGTGTACTGGGTGACAAAGTTTATTAAATATCAAAATGGACATCTGGAATTACAAACCATGTATTAGCTTCACAAAAATGACACTGTGCTGGTCAGGAAAAAGTGATACAATTTGTACTGGGGGTGAAAAATAAAATGATCACATAAGACTAGAATTAAATACAGACTAATTAAATTGAAATACAGACTTTAAATCAACTAAACTTAACTAATTAATTTAACTTTAAATACAGACTAATTAAATATACACTAAGGCTAAGATTAATACGAATTAATTATATCCAGTGAATTAGCGACTCAAAAATCAGAAAAAAATAATACGGTTCATATTCTGGGTGCAAAATAAAAGTACACATCAATAAACCAACAGCTAAGTGCAATGGGCCTCTCATCTATCTAACAAACTAAGAACATATATATATGGACTACAACAAACAGATTTTCACATCTAGACTGTGGGATGGGATACTATAAATGCACTATGTGAACATTGCTAACACAGAAACATACATAAACATATCTAACAGACTAAGAATTTATAATAAACATGTTTTGAAGAGGGATCAAAGAAAGGGAAACCACAGGTTAAAAAAAACCCACCTTTCCTTAGTATTTTTTTGTACAAAACAGGTAGTTTTTGGATATAACATTAATCTCATATTGGCATTGCAGCGCTCAAATTTGTGAAGATCCATGTGATGACGTGGAACATGTACTTTAAATTTCAGTCCCTAGGGAGAAAAGAAACAAGATTCCTAGCGTTACTTTTGCTGTACAGTGGGACAAAGAGCTCACTGTAAAAACATTGTGTGTCTCTGGAGAGATTAGAATCCAGAAAGAGATTTAAAAACTTCAATTTAAAAAAAAAAATCAACCATCCTTTTTCACGTATTTGTGTATAAACATAACAGACAAGGCTTACTTCAACTTTAATGTGCTTGACACAACAGAAATTACCAAGCAAAAAACAGCATTCCTGTGCCACACATCATCGGGAGGGTCCGAACTTCACCTGAAAAGAGGAGTGTTCAGACTTTCTTTCCAGGAGACCTGAAGGGCAGACTCCATTTACAGTTCTTTTGGCAACTCTTGAAATCTCCCATCTCATGTAGCAAAGTGCCCTGCAAGAACTCTCGAGGCTTTTATTTCCTCACAAACAGTTCTGTACACCTGGTTTTACATTGAATCATAGAATCATAGAATTGGCTGGGTTGGAAGGGACCTCAGAGATCATCAAGTCCAACCCTTGATCCACTACCGCTGCAAAGTTGAAGTTCACTACAGTTTGACTTGTACTCAGGGATACCAACAAGCCCTACCTCTCACAATTCTGCTCTTCCATGTTGTTTCTTGTCTCTCTTTTTTGATGCAACTTGACTGGGTGTTTCTTCTCAGCGTCCTTCACTTTCTTTTTTTCACTCTCATACTTCCAAAACAAAAAAGACAGATGACACACACGGCACAGGAACAGCATCTACATGCAGGACGTGCACCTCGCATTCTCTCCAGAGCAGCTGCAGGACACCTCTACCTCTTAGCCAAGTTCCACAGAAAGGGACACAATTTCTGAGAATATTGCATCACATTTCTCATCCAGCAGGCCAGTATCTAACAGAAACAGATGCCCCCACTGAAGCCAAGGCAAAAATGGGGGAAAAATGCTGGAGAACACTTTTGGCAGTCCCTCTGCTCACAGCAGGGATTATATAGATTACAAGATCCCACTGCCCTCAAAACATCCAGCAGCTCCTCCACACTTTGAGCGGGAAACACAAAGTATTTAGCCACTGTCTCACTGCCCCTGCTGCTGAGAGGAACCAGGCTAATGAACACAAAGATCTTGCATGCTGCAGCACAGATAGAAAATATAGCGGAAGGGTGCTGAGGAAGCTGACAGCCTTTTTCCCTTGAGTCTGCTGAAAGGACCAGCACCGTGAGTGCCTCTCCTCTCCTCTCCTCTCCTCTCCTCTCCTCTCCTCTCCTCTCCTCTCCTCTCCTCTCCTCTCCTCTCCTCTCCTCTCCTCTCCTCTCCTCTCCTCTCCTCTCCTCTCCTCTCCTCTCCTCTCCTCTCCTCTCCTTTCCTCTCCTCTCCTCTCCTCTCCTCTCCCCTCCCCTCCTCT
>JAAWXA010000003.1:67694398-67804076 GCA_038090715.1 Florisuga fusca | reverse complement strand
TGTGTATAAGATAATCTGTAGTAGCATGGAAAACCCTCAAAAACAGATAGCTGGGGGCTGGGGCCCGTTCAGGAGAACGCAGGAACTGAGCTCCCCTCAGCTCTTCAGGAAAAACTCAGCATTTCCCCACAGCAATTGGTAAGGAGGCTCAGGAGCAAACAACAAGGCAAACTGAGGACCAGCTTACTGAGGCAGAGGCTTGCAAGTCTCTCTGCAGGGCTTTAATCCTCCTCCTTTGTTGCTGGATGGTGACTGCCAATTGGAGATTTTCAGTTTCAAGGCTTAAAAGAAACACAGGTATTATTGCAGAAATCCACCACAGCACCAATTCTTCAAAAACAGTGTGTTTGGAGGGGGGGGGGGAACCAAAAGAATCTTCAAAAATCATGTATTAACTTGCTGTGATGCAATAAGGCTCTCCTGTGGTTTTCACATAACCCCAGACAGTGACAGATGTAGGAAACAGGTGCCAAGGTGCCAGCAATCCAGCAATCCAGCAATCCAGCAATTGCCAGGTACTGAGCATGAGCTTGTGCTCAGCCCACCTGTGCCCAGTTAGGGCTGGCCCCAGCTGCAAATGAGCAGCATTAGGGGGCCAATAAGAAGTAGGCCTTAGAGCACATGCTCAGGGTGAGCTCTCTTTTTATTGGCCCCCTAATGCTGCTCATTTGCAGCTGGGGCCAGCCCTAACTGGGCACAGGTGGGCTGAGCACAAGCTCATGCTCAGTACCTGGCAATTGCTGGATTGCTGACATCGGACCTGTTTCCTACAGACAGACACCTTGGTTCACTATATCAGTCTCTTACCGCTGCACAAGTTCTTCCTGGTGTTTTATTGTACTATTAATAGTCCGAGAATATGTTGACAGAAGATTTTGCATTTTATTGGAATTCTCNGTATAAGAGACAGCCCCTCCCCTCCCCTCCTCGTACATCCAAATGCAACTTACACAAGCAGTTATTTTTAACACCTCTTCAGCACTGATTAACATCTATAGTCATAACAAGAACCCTAGTTCACTGGTTACAATATAAAAACTATTTTTTTCATACAATGCTAGTGACAAATCCTGAACTCCTAGACCATTAACGAGGATAATCTGTAGTAGCATGGAAAACCCTCAAAAACAGATAGCTGGGGGCTGGGGCCCGTTCAGGAGAACGCAGGAACTGAGCTCCCCTCAGCTCTTCAGGAAAAACTCAGCATTTCCCCACAGCAATTGGTAAGGAGGCTCAGGAGCAAACAACAAGGCAAACTGAGGACCAGCTTACTGAGGCAGAGGCTTGCAAGTCTCTCTGCAGGGCTTTAATCCTCCTCCTTTGTTGCTGGATGGTGACTGCCAATTGGAGATTTTCAGTTTCAAGGCTTAAAAGAAACACAGGTATTATTGCAGAAATCCACCACAGCACCAATTCTTCAAAAACAGTGTGTTTGGAGGGGGGGGGGGAACCAAAAGAATCTTCAAAAATCATGTATTAACTTGCTGTGATGCAATAAGGCTCTCCTGTGGTTTTCACATAACCTAATGCTGCTCATTTGCAGCTGGGGCCAGCCCTAACTGGGCACAGGTGGGCTGAGCACAAGCTCATGCTCAGTACCTGGCAATTGCTGGATTGCTGGCACCTTGGCACCTGTTTCCTACAGACAGACACCTTGGTTCACTATATCAGTCTCTTACCGCTGCACAAGTTCTTCCTGGTGTTTTATTGTACTATTAATAGTCCGAGAATATGTTGACAGAAGATTTTGCATTTTATTGGAATTCTCTCTTAGTTCCCCTCTTGTATTCTCAAAGACAATCTTCCAGTCCTGGACTTGGTGGTAAGACTGAAGCTGCTGTTCTTTCAACTCCCAACACTGTAGAAGGACAGCAAGAATCACCAACGGTCAGCTGAGCTTTTCTAGAGAGGGGTCAACTGCTGATGAAGAGCTGAAGGACTGCCCATGTTTGCACATACCCACTACCCAAAGAACTGTCATCATTTCAAGTACATTCCAACATTCCCTTCTACTAGCAAAGGAACACAAACTGTCACTTCCACCACCTTTTAGGCTGGCCTGTATGAGATTCAACAGAGCCAAGTTCTGGGTCCCGCCCTTAGGTCACACCAACCCCAGGCTATGCTGCAGGCTTGGGGCACAGTGGCTGGAAAGTGTCTGGTGGAACAGGATGTGGGGTTGTTTGTGTACAGCCAGCTGAGTAATGACCAGTGTGTGCCCAGGTGTCCAAGGTGGTCACCAGCATCCTGGCTGGTGTCAGCAGGGGCAGGTCAGGGATGGTGCCCCTGTGCTGGGCACTGGTGAGGTTGCACCTCCAATCCTGGGGTCAGTTCTGGGCCCTTCAGGACCAGAAGAACATTGAGGGGCTGGAGCATGTCCAGAGAAGGGCAATAGAGCTGGGAAAGGGTCTGGAGCACAAGTCTGAAGAGGAATGGCTGAGGGACCTAGGGTGTTCAGCTGGAGAAAAGGAAGCTGAGGGAGACTTTCTGGCTCTCTGCAACTGACTGAAAGGACGTTGGAGCCAGGGGGAGTTGGCCTCTGATCCCAAGGAACAAGTGATGGGACAAGAGGAATGGCCTTAAGTTGTGCCAGGGGATGTTTAGATTGGAGCTAGGGAACAATTTCTCCCTGGAAAGGGTTGTCAGGCCCTGGCACAGGCTGCCCAGGGCAGGGGTGGAGTCCCCATCCCTGGAGGGGTTTCAGAGCCTGGAGATGTGGTGCTGAGAGACACGGGTTAGTGGTGGCCTTGGCAGTGCTGGAGGAATGGTTTGACTTGATCTTCCAGGTCTTTTCCAACCAAAAAAATTCTATGACTCTCTGGTTCTTGTGAGGAGAGTGAGGGAAAGCACAGCAAGCACAGAGAAGCCCAAACGCATCAGTCCAGTATTTTTACTGCTCTTCAGAAATCAGACAACCTGCTGGGCTAAACCAAATGTTGTAAGCTACAGACACACCAGTTTCTTTTGCAGAGCACCTCAGCAAATACAAATCTTTGACCAAGTAAGGACATTGTGTCCTCATGTTACAGACATGGACACCAACTTTATACAACAGTGCCCTTCAGTCACACCTCATGCAGTTCAGCATGTTGAAATTTCCTCTTTTATTTTAGGACAATATTATGTACCTTGGTTTTAACTTCTTCCAGTTCCTTCTTCAAGGCCAGCTTGGCTTCCTCCAGCTCCTTCTCATGATGTGTAATGTCTGTCACTGACAGCTTTTCAAGAGCGTCAGCAAGCTCCTGCTGCTTCTGTCTGACCATGCCCTAATGAAACAGTTAAATGAGTATAAAGGAAGTTGTGAGAACATGAAATATGCCTTTAACTTTTTTGATGATACAATTAGGCCTGTCTTGGGATTGTGCTCAAAGGGATGAAAATTTTGCCTGCCATCATCAGACACCTGCACAGATGATTAACCCCCTTCATCTTTCACACTTGAGCACCTCCAACAATCAGAACATGAGAACCTGCTCATGAGGATTTCTTGTTTTCTAATACATAAAAGAGGCTCAAGTATTACTCTTGTTGAACAACACACAAGGGTTCACTGGAATCAAGTATTTTTTCCTAACAAAACTAATTCTGTTGTGACGTAAGAACCATAGTTTGACTGCAGATATTACTCTGATGACTAAAGGCAGATCATTCTTTGCTCTAGTTCTCCATTGTAAGACGACAGTACCTACTCCTAGAATAGCTATAGCAATGCACTCTGCCATTAGCTACGGCTTTTTCAACTGCCCACCTGTTCTTTACTCCTAACCCCTATCTTTATTCTCTTATGCCTCTGTTCTTGATAAAAAACATATACATGCAGAAATGGGAGCAGCATTTGGCTAATGCATGTTTGAGCAACAGAAACCTACGCTTGTGCTCTACATAGGAGCATCTTTCACACTCCTGTGCTGTGTGAACTTGCAGACTGACAGTTTAATTCAGATCTTAATGAGTCTTCTGCACAGTCAGTTATTCTTTCACAGAGCCACAAGAAACAAATAAATTTAAATACTGCTACACATCATAAAACATAGAAGAGAAAGCTTTTCAGTATCTGTAATTCACTTTTTGAGCTACAGGCAGGCCCCTTTGAAGCCCCAGAACACACAGAAATTAGCACTGAGATATTGTTATTAGTCTTATACACCACTAAGCATCTTAAACACTGCCTACTGTGCTTACCTCTCTTTCTACTTTGTCCTTACAGCAGTCCTGCTCCTCATTCCTTATGTTCTCTCTGATGTTCTGCTTCTTCTGCATGTCTTCCAGCTGCTGGTGCAGTAGAAGGTTTTCTTGTTGCAGCTGGGCCAATTGCTCCCGCATGGATTCCTCACAGTGTTTAAGTTCCTTACTGAGTTGTTCATTTTTTTCTTCCAAGGTCACATTTTCCTCTAAATAGTTCCATTCTTCATCCTCATGCCTTTGTCTTACTTCTTCAAGTTCTTCTCTTAGCATGGAAATCTCCTCTCCTAGTAACTGGTTTCTGTGTAATCTGACTCTCTCAGCATCAGATTCCTGAAGGACAGAGAGCAATAATAAATAGCCAGCTGAGAAATTAATCTAAAAAAATGCTTCTGCATTCAAATGCCTTTTAACATTTCTAATACTGAAGCATGACTTCAGAGAGAAGAGTGAAATTTCAGGCAATGCATAAGTTACTCTGTGAACTCATGCATATGCACACTGCACTCTAAGCTCCAAAGAAAAGCATTGACTAGGTGAATGTGTCAGATCCTTCCCTTCCCTCACCCCAAATATCAGGACCCAAGCTGGTATGAAGGGGGTACCACGCCTCACCCCCACACAGAAGCCGCACACCCCTGGTCCCACGCTCAGTTCCCAACTGTTCTTACTGCTACCACCATGGACCACAGTCCCCGCAGGAAGGTCCCTTCCCCACGTGCGTCCCATGTTCATGAGACCTTCTAAACAGGGCCTGCAGCCTGGCTGTCCCCTGGGTTTAAGACATTCAAAACCTCACTCTTCTCTCCGCAGCTAGGCCCTTTTCTCCCTATGCAAAAACTCCTCCTCCTCTCCAGAGAAGAAGACACCTCAGCCAGACACCATCTATCTCAGCCTCTTTGTGCCCAAGTTCATCACCCAACTACTACCACCTTCCAACAGGCTGAAGTTCTGGGCTCTGCCTGTTAGAATAAATCACATCACACTTCCACAGTGCCTGGCAGTTGGGTGGAAATCATTTGCTCCACTCTCCCTTGAGGTGTTACACAAGACTCCAGGCCCCTCTGCCCAGCCCTCTCCTCTATGCCAAACACCAGCAGAAGGCCTGCCTTATCCTCCTCCTGAACACCCTTGGAAAAAAAAACCCTTTGCAAACACTTCTTCACATGGCCAAACAAGCACATATTTTGCAGATGCAGGGAAAGCAGCAGGAAGGTCACCAAAATCCAAGGGGTTGGCATGATCTTTCTCTTACAAAGAGGAAGACTGGTCATGTTTAATCAAACAGATCAGCCTGTCACAGACAAATCTCCCTCTTCACTTGAAGGTGCATTTTGCGTATTTGCATTTGACTGCATTGTATCTCCTCCCAGCACTACAGGAAAAACACTGACCAAAATTTAAGTAAATTAGCTGGAAACAAAGCTGTAGAACAGCAAATATCCAACACCATGACAAGGATTTTATCCAGTCCAAAGAAGTCTGCATCCAGCTTTACTTCAGACTGTAACACAACCTTCATCTACAGGACTGCCCTTCAGCATTATTCATTTATTGGTTAGATTTCTTCACCTTACTGTCTAATGCAATTTGCCAGTTTAGACTCTAATTAAAAATATTTGGTTTTCCATACCTGCACCCCAGAGTTTTCAATGGCATTCTTCAATTTTTCATCAGATGGTGACACATGGAAGATAGATCCCAAGTTCTCACCTACAGTCAAAACCACATATTTTTATAACCAGCATGACTTAATGCTACTTTTTTTTACACCCAGAGTGCATTTTGAGTATTTGTGAGGAAAATCTTCACACAAAATAACACATTCCCTCAAATTTGTGAGCTACTAAGGAGAAAATTATCATAATACCGACTTAATACACATCATGTTAAATGATGAATGTCATAACTTATCACTACCAAAATACTTAGAATAAGTAAACACTAAGCTCCTATAGAAATAGCCTCTGTGATTTGGAGATCAACATCTCCCTTTCCTCCAGTAGTTATGCACAGGTTTTGTAGAAGGGCACTGTCATGTGGCTGGGTAACTTGAAACACCAAGTCCCTGCCTCCCTGAGCATGCAGCATGACACAGATGAAAAGCTTAACCTCACACCCAAGAATCCCCATCAGGTTTCTACACTGCACCAACAGACAAAAGGGGTCTTCAGGCAAAAAGTCAACATTCAAATAAGCAGGAGACGACTTCTTCAATAGACTGACTATCTCATGAGAGGAGAGTATTCTGAGGAATGTTCAACAAGTGCAAAAGCAGCAAAACAAATAGGGACAACATTGAAGGTCCCACAGACATAGTACAGAATACAGAAGAGCAAAAGAAGAGTGGGTGCTTCTTACCATCAAGAAAAGGCCACAGTGCCTTTCATTCTGAACTCTTCCACAGTTAAGGATCCTACCTCCTCTATCTGTAGCAGATGCTGCTTGGTGAGGAACGATGAGGATGGCAACGTCTTCTCCATCACCTGCAGAATCTTCTCCAGTGTTCTGCTCAGCACCTTCTGCCAGCTGTTTACTAGGATTATAGAGAGAAAGAGAGGAAACAGGTGATATAGTAGCCTATATCATTTAGCAGTACAGTTACCAGCTACTTATTATCCACCCCACACACATTCATACCAAGTCAGATACTCCTATGTAGTTGTTAAGGGGAGGCAATCCAGACCCCTGCTGTTCCACCCCCCACCCCAGGTTCCTTAGGGTGCTACAGACCTCTCCCTAGTGCCTCAGATTGGTACCAGAAAATCAGCCTGGGTCCCTCAAACCATGACACACAGCAACCATATACATCAGAAGACATCACTAAGCACAGCTTCAACATAGGTCTAAACACCCCATTAAACCTTGGTGCTGCCATCAAAAATATTCAAAAGTCACACTGATAACTGACCACTTATTCTAATCCCAAAGTTAAAAGTTGCCCTAGAATATACATGAATAACAGCATAATCCTCAGCTGTCTGCCCATCAGTGTCTTCATGGGAAACGTCAGCACCACAACAAAGAAGAAATTTGACCAAATTAAGCTGCCCACCAGCAGCACCTATCATAAGTGGGGTTCTGGAAGATCAAAAATATGCTAGGAAGTAGATCATTTTACACAGACCCTGTGATTAATTTCATTCCCATGTGCTCTCAGAAAATGTAATTTCCCCATTACTTTAAAATGAGAAAGAAGCTTCCATTTCATTTTCCATTCCCCATACCTTTTCTGCTCATCTCGAGCACGCAGAGCAGCAGCTACTCTGAGCAGAAGCTGTATCTCCAGCTGCTCTTCAGAGATAGAGAGGGTTAGTGGGGTACAGCCTTCCTGAAAGGACGGAGAAATACGTCCAGTTAATAATCAAAGTAAAAAAACCAAACCAAAACAAAAAACTTCAAGAGAAATGCTACAACTTTCCAAAACATTTTCCTTAAGATATGTTTAAAAATTACCTTATTCTTGGCATCAAGCTTGGCTTCGTGCTTGATTAGGAGCCTCACAATATTAATATTGTGGGCCAGCACAGCCAAGTGAAGGGCTGTGTTGCCATCTGCATCTGCCAGACCTGGATCAGCACCCCGCTTGAGCAGAAAACCCACACATTGTTCTTGCTGGCACTGGACTGCCTGGGAGCAACACACAAAAGAAGGAAAGATTTCCAAAATTTACTGTTCACTCTATCACAGCTCACCCAGCTTCTGACCACTGGCAAAGAAGAGCACCTTCAAAGATTAGCTGACAGGTGCCTGTTCCACATCAAATACAACAGGCAGGTTTTTGCACCGTTCTGCGTACAGAATCCTGCCAGACACCTCTCACTGAATGCACAGTTGATAAGCCCTGTCCCCACAAGCAGAACTTACCGCACTTACCTCCATCAATGGTGATCTTCCCAAATTGTCTGTTAGATTCAGCTGGCAGTTGTGTCTCACCAGGAACCTCACAACATCCGTGTGCCCATTTGCACAGGCGAGATGGAGAGGTGTCCTAAAAATTAAACCTATGAGTTTGACACAGGCAGACAACAAAAGAACCAAAGCTGAGTCACTGCCCAGCCCTGGGGACTCTGCCCAGATCCTTCCGATGGCTGCTGCTGCAGCAATGGAAAGCTCTCAAGTTCCCCTCCCAGTGGACAGGGCCAATCTTGCTTGTCAAGCAATCAGCTTGAGTGGTATCCCACACAAACTCTTCAGGGGGGATGCTCCCACACGGCAGCTAAGGTGGCCCAGAAGCGGCCCACAGCCCCTCACCGATTCCCCCTGTCGCAGCTGTTGATGCCCACCATCTTCACCCACCAGCACCAGCGCCTCAGCCAGGCCATGTGGCCGTGGGCAGCCGCGCGGTGCAGCCTGAACAGATCTTTCTGCTGAGGCTCAGGGGCGCCCATGGTGGGGGCGGCAGTGCAGGGTTGCCCAGAAGCACTGTCAGGGGGGGTAAACCCAACAGTTCCTGCTCAGGAGCCCCATCACTCTCTATGGGCTTAGGTTTGAGCAGGAGGAGAAAACTGGCAGAGTCTGGTGGGTTCAGGGAAGAAAGAGGAAGGAGAAAGGCAGGAACAGGGGGAGAGTAAGAAGACAGGGACAAGGGTGAGGGAGAGGAAGGAGACAGCCAAGGGTGAAGGAGAGAAAGGGCAAAATGAGGGACAAGGGCAAGGAAGAAGAATAGTAGTGATAAGGGAGAGGGAGAGGAAGGTGCAAGTTGAGGGAGTGGGTGAAGGAGAGGAAGCAGTGAGAAATGGTGAAGGCTAGGAAGGAGAAAGAAAAGGACAAGGACTGGAGCTAAAGCTAAAGCTAATGGCCAGGACCAGGACCATCAGGAGCACAGGGCAGAGGAGGTCATGCCAGGAGGTGCAGCCATGTCCAGGGCGACAGGAGCACCAACAGAAGTGTCGCCAGGGGTGTCACTGGGGGGCTGGACCACCTCGGGAGGGGGGCAGGGGCCGTGGGGCTCAGAAGGTCCCACTGGTGACTCCAGGCTGGATATGCCAGAGCTCCAGGACCGGTGCTGACCTCCAGCCAAGGGCAGCCTGAGATCCCTGCAGCCTGCCCAAATTCCCAGGCCCCATCTCCCTGTGCTGGGGGCTGCTGCTCACCCCCTGCACAGAAGCACAGCCTGGGAAAGGGGCTGCAGGCTGAGGCCTCTGCTCAGCAGGGGCGCCTGGAGCCCTCAGGGGCTGTGGCCAGACAGCTTGGCAACATTTCCCAGCGGGGAGAGGATGCCACAGCCTGCCTGGGAGCCTCACAGGGAAAAGGTCTTTCCTGATGCCCAGAGGGAACCTTCCATGTGTCACTTCATGCCCATTGCCTCTTTTCCTCTCACTGCCCACCACTGAAAACAGCTCTGGACCCTCCTGTCAGCTGTCTAGAGAGCTTGGGAACCCCTGATCTTTCTCTTTTCCAGACTAAGCAGTCCCAGCTCTCGCAGCGTTCCCTCATGGGACACGCTCCCCTCCCTTCATCAATTTACTGCTCCTGTGAGGGACTTGAGCTGCCATGTGTCCCTGTCTGTCTGGCACTGAGGATCCCAGAACTGGACACAATGCTCCCCTCAACCATCCTGAGGACAGGGCAATTATCACCTCCTTTGACCTGTGTGAGGCCTCATCTGCCACCTTTACCATGTATCTGCCCATACGCAGCTCCTACATGCCAGAAGCTGGCCCTTGTCCGTGCCCACAGCCTTGCCACAGGCCTTAGGATTTTTGTGACAGGATGTTCAGGATCTGCTCCAGCACCACCAGCTCTGTGGTGTGACTCTGCAGGCCGAACTGTGCTCAGACAGGTCCTGCCAACAGCTTCCAGAAGCTTCTCTGCTTCAGACACATGAAGCCCAAAACCCATGAAGCTGGATCCCTACCTGATGCAAGCCTTTTCAAAATTACAAAAATTTGTTTCTTGAGCGAATTATTTTCCTGTCACAAAACAGCTATTTAGATGTAAAATTGGTCAGGCTACCCCCTTGGTGCCTACCGGAATGTAAACAATGGGGAAATTAACATATTAGATAAGGAAAACTGGTTCTGGGAAACCTGTCAATGTCAAGCCCCATTCCGGGAAAACCTGTGAATTTCAACAAGTTATGCAAACGAAGGCCCCCTCCTTCCTCTCCCCATTTTCATTATAAAAATCCCGTAAAAAGGACCGAAAGGTAGGTAGCTGCTTCTCCTGCCCATCCCGAGACACCTGAGAGAAAAAAAAAAAGGCTTTCCTGCCGTTTTCCTGTGAACCAGCCAAGCCGAAGCCAGAACTTGCAGAGGGACCTGCCCTGAGGGAAAAGCAGCCAGACCCAAAGCCAGAACTCGGCAGTAACCTCAGAACGGTGAAACAATTTTAAATTATACATTGTTGCTTATTCTTAAGAATAAATCTTTGCTGCCTGTTTAAGTTTCAACACGTGTTAGCCTGCAATTCTATGCGTCGTCTCTGAAGCAGAGGCTGAGATTTCCTCATAAACAAAATATTAAAATAATTACTCGGATCACAACACTACCCCTTAACCATACCCCAAACTTCAAATTCTAACACTCACTAAATCCTAATGCTAAATCTAATGCCTACCCCCAAGCCAAGACCCTACACCTGAATCTGAATTTTTTTTAATTCCTAACCTTTAAACTACCAACAGTAACAAAAATCCAAAACCTCAGCCCAAGTCCAAACCCAGTCCCCTAATTCTAACCCCAGCCTGACCTAGACCCAGTCCAAAATGATAACTTCAACACTTGACATATTCCCTGATCCTAAACCCAGAACTCCAAAGCCTCATCCCAACCCAAAGAAATCATGGAGTTCCCATCCCTGGAGGTATCTGAGAACCCAAATATGCTGAATACAAGCAGTAGCTCTACATTCCATCCTTCTCCTAATTCTTCTGTTCTTTTATCAAAGGGAAGTTCTGAGATATGAAGATCGTGTATTTTTTAAATTTTAACTGTACAAAGAAAGCCAAGTCAGTCAGAAAACAATTATCTCCCTTTTACAGGGATTTCCTCTCCCCCTCCGCAGTCTCCCTTTGATGGAAGACACAAAGGCAGAGACCCCGATTGCTGTGCACAATCAGAATCTTCTATTGAGTGGTTTGTTACACTTACATAATATCTCTGTATCTATTGATTGATCTATAATTTACACCTCCAAGTGCTCTTTCTACTAACATAAAACCTTATCTGTCAGTTCCCACTGGAGGCACCTGGTACCAGGATGTAACATCATCCAGACGGCAAATTCCTTAAGTTATTTACAGCTCTTTTTTCTTCTTCAGGGTCACTGAGTGCCAGGGAATCTGCAGCACTCCTCTATCCCACATAGGCCTTCTCCTCCGCTGTTTTCCTACATCCCTTCCCACAGGTTCTCACAAAGGCACATATATGGATGGATTGGTCTCTCAGAACACATGCTGGTTGCAGAGACAAAACCCAGTGAAATTATTCAGTAACAGAAGAACAAAAACATTAAGAACTAAACACGTGTCTGCAACTTAGTGTAGTAATAGCATGATGCAAGGAGAGTATTTTTTGCACACCTGAAGTGGGAAATATTCCAGCATCATCAGTGTTATAAATTTTGTCCAATAATTAATCAGGACACACCAATTAACTCACCAATTAGCATTTATTGAAGCAAGCAACAACAAGCAAACAGCACTGGGTGCCTGGGAGTCTCCACTCTTACCAAGGCAGCAAACTTGACAAGGCAAAGTCAGTTCTTTTATACTTGGTAACCCCCTTGCTTCAGTCTTCTACTGGCTTTCATTTCGCGGGCTCTGTCTTGTCACTGAGGGAATTGACCAATGGGGTGATCAAGTTCGATCAGTTCACAGTCCCGAAGTTTACTATGGTGCAAATCTCTGGTGGAGGCGTGGTCAGTCCCTCTTCTTGTTTTTCTGCAAATAATCCTAAACAAAGCTTTCACCATTTTATTACAAACTTTATTAAATAACACTTAATTTGAAATTATTTTAACTATTAAAACCACTTTAGGTTAAATGAACAAAAATATTGTACATCACCCATTACAATCAGCAATGACAGCTAAGGAAGAAATGGTTTTCTAGAACATCTTTTAAAAAAATAAATAAAAGATAAAGTCTTTTACAAATATTCAAGATTATTATTGAGAATGTACTGTGTCCATGCCCTTTTCCTTTATGTACACTAAGAAGATTCTGCACAGAGTGTACAGCAACTTGCTGCAACATTGCTACAAGATACAACTTCTCGGTGATTTTTTTAATACATAAGCTCCCCTTAGAAAAATTCTTGACTTTGCTAAGAACTAAAAATAGTGGTTTTTTCTGTATGGCAGATGACAATAAAAATGCAGTTTTACATGTAGCTGACCCGTGAAACTGCAGGAGACTGGGGACTTGTAACAGATTCAACAGAATCTGTAACAAAAACTTCTGCCTTCCTGAGTCCGAAGGGGCAACAGGCTCCAACACCACACAATCACAATAATCCTCTGGAGAGTGTTTGCCAGTGCCCAGGCTGTGAATCGTCTCAGAAGCTTTAAGACTGAATATATGAACATGCCAGAGGGACCTGGGGTGTGAGCCCACCTGGCAAAGTGCTGACACCTGCTATAAACATAATCGTTCCTTCCCTCAAGCTCTCAATCTTAGCATCATCTTCACATCTTTAATTTATTCAGTTGTATGAGGGGAGAGTAATAGAACAAGTGCAAAAAAATATTTGATCTCTCAGAAAACTTCTACTTTGGGAAGCCGAGTAACATATTTTCTCTGGTTACAGAAGCTGCTCCTAAACCCTTGACTTGTTTGGTACAGAGTTGTTTTGTCACAAAAAGCTGCAAACAGACCAATTACTGACAGCACAGCTGGGAACAGATCAGACACTATCAGACTTAAAGACTGATTTTACTTTCAGCTGTTGAGATCTTATGAATAACGCTGCTTCTGCACAGACTACCAAATCTAAGGATATCTGGCATAGATAAACATGCTGGTGTTTATGATCTAATACCATGACAAGAACAGTGGAAGATACATTCTTTTAATAATTCTCATTGATAACATTGATAACAGTTTTAAACTTTTCTTTTGTAGATGTCAGAAATTGTCCACACTCATTGTCCAGTTCTGCTAGTGCAAACTTAGCATTACTTTTAGTCCATTGCAAAGTGACAACCTGGGATATATAATAAAGAGGAAACTTGTGCAACTTGGTTTTTAAACTGCCACTGCAACTTGGCCTTTAAATTTTAGGAAGTCAAATCAAATACTGCCACCCACATCCAGTTTTTCTGAACCTGCCCTCCATGGATGGATCTGATCTTCAGTGTTTGTACAGGAACACACACTCAGATACACAAATATAGCAGTGTCTTTCTGCACCTAATTGCACCTGTGTGTTTGTGGAACTTTGGTTTGTTTTAAGAATGCTGTCTCTCCTTTCTGGTGAGCGTGCACCATTCTGTCTATTGGCACAGAGTTTTCTCCCAAACTGATTTATACACTGTGCCGACGGTTGTTGATCATGGCCACAATGTGTGACAAATCCAAACTTTTCATCATAACTTCCATGAACTCCTTGTCTTTCCTTGCTCCCTCCACAAATTCATCCAGAGAAAGTTCACCTGTGTTAAACACAGATAAAAGGCATCAGAATCACGCCACTCCACATTTGAACTGCAAAAGGAGTGCTGTAGTCTAACTTTAGAGACCACTTCTATACATGCCCTGTTATGAAGCATCATGAGGACTCAAAGAGTCTTTTTACACTTGTATGAAACTTCCTCGATATCCAGGCAACTCCAGATTCTTTCCCTTGCCCACCCCCCTCCAAGGAAGAGAAAGGGTACATAAGACAGAACAGAGGAAGTGCCTGGCTAAGGAGTGGGTCATAGCTTCCCATCATTAAGGCTGGATTGGCTGCCTCCTTTTTACCCTCACCTGTCACAGTCCTAACCTGCCCCATATTTGCTACTTTTGATGTTTAAAAGAAGTGACAGAAGGAAGATGTGACAGGCAGAAACAGGTTTTATGTCCTGGGCCAAAAAGTCCCTGCACAGGGAAGTAGCTTGTCAGAGTCCTTCCAGAATAAGAAAAGCGCACATCAGAAGGTGATGAGCAAATGAAGCAGCAAGGAAAGACATATCTCTCAAGGATGCGCAGTGATTACCGTTGACCAACTTTTGACTGACCGATCCAGAGCACTTCATGCTGTTTGCTGTACTGCCTGCAGCAGACCCAGCAAAGAAACTCTGAATTCCAACACTAAATTCCTTCTGCTGCCTTCTGTTAATGTTTCTCACTTGTAACTGACATAAGTTATACAGCAACATACAAAAAATTAAAAAAAACCAAACCACTGCAAAGCCCCATTACCAAAATCATTTGGAAAGAGCATAGCTGAAAATCAGTAGAGAGAACAAATCCTGTCATGCTGATTATGCATGATGCAAGAAGGAAAATGCCTTAGCAAAATTGATGGAGAATACATTACTGGCTAAGAATTCATAAAACAAGGAAATATAATGTGAAGAGGCATAGAGGAAGACATGGATGTTTCTCTGTAGCAGAGACCATCTGAGTTGGATGACAAAGACAGGAATCTTACCATCTCCATTCACATCAATTTTGTTGAAAACTCGGTTGGTGAACTCTTCTGCACTATTTTCCTGGTCACCACCATTAATAGCTCGAATAGCCTAAAAGAAAAGAACAAGACTAGGAAGGTGCCACATGGCTGCCAAAACAATTGACTGGTTCCATTGCAGCATAGATTCAGAACCCGACAGTCATGCCGAGTACCCACCTGATACAAATGAACCAGAATCATAAGAAAACACAGCAGAATACATCAGGCCCCACAGCTGGCACTGAAGGGTAACCAGAGAGCATGGTTCTGGAGCATGGAATGAGCAGTGAAACCCAGAGAGTAACCCTAGATCTGCTTAGGTAGAACTTAAGCACTGCAGAAAAAGCAGAATCAGGATACACCTCATTGATCCACTTTCTATAGCCTTTTCATCCACCAAGCCCAATAAACACAGTCAAACATCCTCTGCATTTGACATAATGAAATTCCTTTGTTATATGCTGTGGTCATTTATTTCTATTCCTGTTTTGCCTATTTCCATTTATATACTGCTTCCTATGTGTCCTGCTTCACCCTAAAGATCACTGGAAATTAATTTTCAGCTTGAAAAGGTTTAAGACTTACTCATTGCAGTTTACTGCAGCACATCTTAATACATAACCATATTATGCAGGGTTGTCTTTTCTTTCTACGCTTAGCTCTTTCTTTTGTTTAAGGATGTCCATGAAATCTGTGATTCCAGAGCCTTTACACTGAGTCCAAGACTACTCATTTTATAGTTTTACCCTCTGATATTTGGTAAGTTTCTTAATTTTTTGTCAAATGCCATTTTACTAAACCTAAGGATGACCTCAGCAACTTCCTAAGACTACCAGAAAAAGACACTGAACTACACCTACAAAATTCAAAGGGCAGTAGACTGGCTGTCACCAGTTATCACCCACACAACTTGTCTCTCAGGAGCTCTGTTAAGTGATTACTATCTGTTTCTTCACTGGGATGTCTGTTATTACTATTGCAAGTTATTAGTAGAAGACTGTAAATTATTACAGTTATTGACTTGGTTTGGCTTCTTCAATGCCCAGCACTATAATTCAATTCACTATAATTCATATCCACATGCATTACTAACATCTTATTAGTGGTTTTAGTTGTTGCCAGCTCAGGCTTCAAATCTCTATCAAATCAATTTTCTGACATTTCTTATTCAGAAATGTAAATTACTTAGGGCATTTTTCCAGTTTCACAGTCTCTACAGAATGATCTGAACTTGAGCATAATTCAGACATATTCATAAAGTCATGTTTGTGCCTATAATTCCAATACTTTCCACAACAGCTATTTGCAACACAGTCTTTTCCACTGACAGTGATTCTTCTTCAGGATACTTTCCTGAGTCAGAAATGTTTTATTACACTGGCATTTAGGAGCTGCTTCTAAAAAGTAAACTGGGAGTTAACTCCCCAGCTACTTGCTATTCACATGGGGAAAAGGACATACGAAGGACACATTGCAGAGACTGCAACAGACAGCCGCAGAATCTGAAATCTTGGCAAGAGCAGTTTAGGTCCTAGGCAGCTAAAACAGTTTCATGGAGTGAGCTCTTCTGTAATGTACACGGTGGTGGTAAAGGAGAGTCTGTCAAGTCTGCTTTCTGGACTATGAGATTGTGGGTAATTCTGCTAAAAGAAAGACTGCTGTTAAAAGTCTCATCCATGACCACCCATAAGGGGCACAGTGAAAGCCTGACTTTTGTGGTGGAATATGTCTACAAGGAAAGGAATATGTCTACAGGCCCTTGGAGATTCACCTTAATGATGTTGAGCAGTTCGTGTCGATCAATGCAGCCATTGCCATCTACATCATAGAGCTTGAAATACCACCTCAACTTCTGCTCCATCTTTCCACGGAGGACGAGGCTGAGTGCAGCCACATATTCCATGAAGTCAATATATCCATCCTGTGGGAGAACAAAAACCAAACTGTGACAGGAACAAGCTGAGGGAGTTATCATTCTGGAGCCATTTTACTTTACTGCTCTTTAGAATCACAGCTAAAAGAAAGAAATGGCAGAGAGACTTGGACTTAGGAAAAAGCTTCAGTTCATATACCCATGCTATTCCTCTGGCCACCTTTTAGTTCTCCTAAAAACCCAGATTCCAAAATTTATGATCTATTGCATGTCCAGGCTGCTCTGTGCTCACCACTTGCAGAGATGGAAACTGTCACTCCTCATGGCCATTGTGGACAAACCCCTCCCTGTCCATCCAATCTGACTGGCTGTGGCCTGGTGGGAGACAAAACTGATCCAGAGCCCTGTCTGCAAGAAAAGTGCTACTGCTATTTGAGTAGGCCATAGGTATCTTCTCTATTATCTGGGGGGGGGGTGAGGGGAAAAAAAAAGTGACTGAAGATTATTATTTTAAAATATGCAGACCACTATTTGAGAGGTGGAACAAATGTTCTGTATTTAGGTTTTTATCTTGCCAGACAGCAAAAGTTCAAAAATCCTAGATTTAACACTAACTAAAATTTGACATGGTTAAAAGAAACAACAAATAATCTTCATTGAGGATTCTGAATAATTACTTCAACCTATTACAGAGGAAAAAAAGAAGACACATTTATTGAGGTACTTAAAGTCAGATGTCTTTCTGGAATGGTTGTAAATAAATATATCTAAAAGGTGAATGTAGGTGGAATAGCAGGGCACTACTGTTTTACAGCAAAAATCACAGTTTAAACTATTCATTCAGGACCATAGTAGTACTCCCCTCATGTTTTTCCTAACTTCATTGAGCAAAGTCCCTGGACACAAAGTTAACCTGATCTAAAGGTGGGAAGGAGGACATGACTGTAATTTGTGCAATAACTGTGAATTTATCCTCTGTGTCCTCAGCAGAGTTCTCAGAACCTGACGATCCGGTGGGAAGATTATTGCATCCATTGCCAACGTCTGCATTACTACAGGGTGGCTGTTCCTCTGTGGGCTCATTCCTTGCCCATGTTACTAAAAGAGGCTTAGATTAAGGGGAGAACTTTTAGCAGGTTAAGATTAACTGATGCAGGTCCATCTCCACTATTTGCCACACTCTTGTGCTACCCTGTTGGAGACTGTCTGTTCCTCTTTTATCTTGCAGAATGCTGTAATATTCCTTAGTATTCCTTAGCTCCTTATGCCTTTTCATGTGTTGTCCAAACCAACATCCTTTGCTTAGTCCCTAAGATTGCCTTTTTCAAAACTGCCCCTGTGATTTGCCACCTGTTTCACATGTCTCTGTGATCCCTTCTTCCTTGACTCTCAGACATTGCTCCAGCCATTTCAGAACCTCAGAGCAGACAGCAAAGCTGAAATTTCCCAGGCTGTCATAAAGCCAAATTTCCCTGTCACGGAGATTACAGGCCTGCAAGCGTTGGAGAGGTTTTGGAAGAAAACTGCTGCAAGGTTACTAAAAGATCAGCTACATGCAAAAGATAAGGGAGTCGGCAGCAGAAAAGAATAACAGGATGGGAAAGCGGATGTAGCTAACTGCAAGAATTTGCTGTGTAAGGAGGCATGGCCTTTGAGGCTCTATAAAATGCTATGTGGTAATCAATAAATAGAGCTGTGCTTTAACCATATTGGTGTTTATCGCTGTCGTGATCCGTGTCATTATATTAATATTTTGTTTAAACTTAAACAAGTTACAAGGATTTATTTTTAGGGAAGGCACAGAAAATAAAAAGGTTAAGGGGAAACGGGGAAGAGAGTCAGTTCGGTTACCGCGTTGCTGTAGCAGTGTGAAGGAAAAAAAAACCGCTCCGCCGCTTTTTGCCTCAGGGTTCTGCGTCGGGTCCCTCCGTGCTGCTGACTGCTGGATGCAGGCAGGCTCCAGGCAGGCTTCTGGCAGGCTTCTGCTCGGTTCTTTTCAGGGGTATTTTTATAATGAAAAAGGGGAGCGAGCCCCCCTTTTTTTCTCCCTTGTGCGAGTTACTGGTAAACCGATAATTTCGGAGCGGAGCATTCTTCCGGAGACAACTTACAGTCGATTTAGATATGTTAATTACCTGTTGTCTAGCCCAAAATGCTAGGCGCCAGGAGAGTTGTTTTCCTGTTTACCGTCTTTAGATATGTAAATGTGTTTGATATGTAAGCTTAAGGAAGAAACTTACTCAAGAATCAATTATTTTTTTAAAGTGTTTACGTCATTCGCCGTCTCCATTTTGCGCTCTTCCCGACACGCAAACATAAACTTAAGTGTATATGGTCAAAAATCGGGCAAAAGTGAGTGGTGTTGCATGCTTAAAGGAATTAGGAGGGCTGTTGTTTCTTATCTTTGAGACAGACAGCACAGTAAGGAAGACTTCCACCCTCTCTCCCTCCTTCCCTTTCTCCCTCTCTCCTAGCTACTGCTTTATGCTTGACCTCCCAGAACTGAGGAGACACATAGACAGTCTGCCCATGCAGTATTAATTTCAGTTGCCAGTATTAATTTCAAATGCCTAGAAATCACTCTCTGTGAATTTACAATGACTCCTGTGTCGCAAGAGGGCTGACACACGACCAATGTGATCAGTCAGAATCCCCTTTTATTTAGAGCATCAAGCATATTTATACCTTTTAGACTAAACTATGACATTACATCATTGAGAAATGGTTACAAAGCTTAAATCACTACTAAGTTACATGTTAACATTCTCCACGTCTTGCAGTTTTCTTGCTCAGTTCTCAGCACATCTTGCTTCAGTGATCACAATGCTCTGCTCTGTTTTTCTACATTCCGGGACTTTCCAGATAGCTCAAAGTTGATACATTCTGTCAAGGTTAGCGCTGATGCGAGTCCTTGCAACTTTGGCTAAGCTTACTTAGCATTACTGAACCCCAGGCCTTGTAGTGGCAAGGCCCAATCTCCCACACTCCTGTAGTCTACATACTACTACTACATGCTATGTAGTATCTACATACTTATTTTTCAACAATAACAACATATAAGAATAGTAATGAAATCTCCTTTCATTAGTATTTTGCAAGTCAAACAAGGACAAGGCAATTAATGTACAGTAAGGAATTCTCAAAATTCAAAGATGGACTTGCAAAATGTAGTTAGATAATAAGGTGTTATTGCCTGTGATTATGTTATCTATATTATTATCTATGCATTTTAATATGCCCCTTGTATTTAGCTACTTCCCGTTAGCCTCTCAGCAGTTTTCCACACCAATGTTTGTTAGAGAAAAATCAAGGGCTCTAAAAGTACAGGAGTTGGTTCAGCTTTAAGGAGTACCAGGCAGCTAATTTCCTGGCCAGAGAACTTACCTTGTTCATATCAAATGTGCGGAACATCTGCTCAATGTACTCATTGGCCTCTGGATCCAGCCCTCGCAGCCCAAAGAACTGTTTAAATTCATGCTCTGTCAGCTGGCCAGAAGGACACTCCATCATGAACTTTTTGTACCAGTGGTGGATTTCAACAGCCTGTAGATCATCCACTGTGGAGCTGCTATTGTTCCCCATGGGTATGGGTGGTCAGAAGAACAATGCTACAGGAATGATCCTCTTCCTCCTATTGCTTTCACAGCACTGCTCCTGTCCACATTTGACCTCAGTATCATCTGAGTTAGGGTTCTAACCTTCCACAAGCCAATTATAAATGTTAATCTGCTTAGAGGCTCATGGAAAACCTGAAAGTTTCAATGATACAGTCTTCTTAGAGTGGAAAGGAGATGCAAGCTAATCCAGCAAATCACTACTATTTCAGAAGCCAAACCAGAAAGGGTGAGAATACCAACCAGACAGGAGCTATACTGGTATGGTACACTACCCTGGTTTTGACCTTGATATAATTATACATCAAAACAGAGGAAAAGGCTCCAAGATATGGGGGTGGAGTTGAAGTAAAGATCTGGTCCTCTAACAGCATTTGAGAGTCTCTTTTCTCAGATAGAATTTGTTGAATAACTTGGTGATTAGCACCAGAAAGTGTTACTGCAGTAGCCCATCATCTATGTTAGGCTACCTGGGCATCCCAAGACACACAAAGGGGCACAGAGGAATGATGGCAGGGCGGAAACTCAACTAATCCTCTGACCTGGATAATCTCAGAATTGTGACAGGAGTCCAATCAACCCCTAAAAGGCTCATCTGCACAAAGAGGAAGGGGCAAAAAGAGACAACCCCTTTCTGAGGATCCCAAATAACCTACAAAGAGAAATGAAGCCCCTGTCATGGTGTCACGGTTTAACACTGGCCGGCAATTAAACTGAATGACAGATGCTCTCTATTAATCCCCTTCCCCTCCCTGATAAAGAAAGGAGAGAGAAGAAGGGAGAGAGACTTACGGGTTGGAAACTAAACTACACAAATTTAATGAAACAGTAATGATAAATATGAAAAATTACTAAATGTAAACAAATATACAGGAAAATTGATACCATGTTCCTCCTTTCCCTCAATAACTCTCAGGTCACCACCAAGGGCAGCCCTGGGAAAGTCCAGGCTGGACTCCTGGGGTCAGCAGCAGTGGGGAGCTGGAGGCAGGAACAGACCAGAACCACAGGCAGATGAACAGACAGAATTCTCCCAGGATGCCGAAGCAAACAGGGACAGGCAAAGAAGGGGAAGCAGGAAGGGGTTTGACCCTTGTGATACCTCAAATTTATACTGAGTATGCGGTGTATGGTATGGAATACTCTGGTCAATTTTTGCCATCTATCTTGTCCGTTCCTCCCTAAAGGAGAGCTTCAGGTGTGACCTTTTCACTCCTTTTTGCCTTCCGGAGGGCAAAATGTTCCTCAGAGCTGAGCAGTGTCCTTGGCTCTGCATACCAGTCTCTAGCAGTAACTATAAACATCGAGCGTTATCAGTCCTAGAAGCAGACACTGTCAGAGAAACTTGCTGTTAATTTCAGCAAGTGAAGCTACTTACAAGAGACTTAGCTGAAAGCAAAAGTACAAGACAGAAAATTACCTTTATCCTGGCCCAAACCAGGACACATGGCTTCTTCTGAAGCTGTCACAGGGAAGCCATCAGCCCCATGGGCCTGGAGGTGACACTCTGATGGTGATGCACCTAGCACTTGGCCTTGTTGAACTTCATGAGGTTCACATTGACCCACCTCTCCATTCTGTCAACCTGTGGAGGTTTCTCTGGATGGCATCCGTTCCCTCTAGGGTATCAACTACACCACCTGTATAACTACACCAAATATATTTAAAGCCAAGAATACATTGTTCGTATAACAGACATTTTAACAGTCTACTTCATGAGTCAACCCTAATTATAGAAAAGCAAAGGAAAATAATATAGGTCAGGTACTTACGTGCAAGAAAAAAAGTTGCACTAATAACAGTACTAAAAATTGCAACACACGCACTTGGTTTCTATGCCTTTTCTGGTGCTTCTCACCTGACTGCTGTTCCTTGCGATATTAGGATCGGTGGTTCACTCTGATGTGGTGAGGACACATGATGGCAAGTTGTCAGCATCTGGAGTCCTTTATTGGACTGTGCCGTTGCTGTCAAAGATTTCCTCATCCTCCCTTTTTATTTTTTTTTTTCTTTCTTCGCCTTCTTTCCCCTTAGCCTCATGTATATAGGTCTGCTAACATATGTTTACAACTTTCTCTTTCTTTTTACATTTACATTTGAATTTACTCTATATGCTGCCCTGTACATATCTTAGGTATGTTTACTTTATTACCTCTCAAACCAGTTTTGTGCAGGTCTAGGTCTGCATTTTTTAACTAATCATTAGGTTGCTGTTTATAGCCATGGGGATCTCCAGCACAAAGCCTCTGCCCCACCTCTTATCTTCCCATGTCTGTTCTCTAAGCCATATTCAGAACTTAGCTTTGCAAATATCTTGTTCTACCTGAAACAACTGCCTGCTTATACTACCTATATAAAACCATGGTTTTATCATGGTTTGGCAGCAGTAGGAGAGCACTGGGGGGTGGGAGGGTGTGCCAACACAGGAGGAGGACAACCAGGAAGCAAATGGTGGATCAGCCTTTGAGAAGTTCAGACAGGCCGAGAGCAAGGTCCTGCACCCAGGACAGGGCAATCAATCCCTGACATCAGTACAGACTAGAAGATGAATGGATTGAAAGGAGGCCTACGGTGAAGGACCTAGAGATTCTGGTAAACAAAAAAGAGGACAGGAGCTGGCAACGTGTCAATGTGTCCTTGTGGCCCAGAAAGCCAACCATGTCCTGGAATCAGAACATGAGCCAGCAGTGTGCTAAGGTGCCCAAGAACGCCAAGAGTATCCTGGCCTGTATCAGGAACAGCGTGGCCAACAGGTCCAGGGAAGTGATTCTTCTCCTGTACTCAGCACTGGTGAGGCCACACCTCAAGTACTATGTCCAGTTCTGGGCCCCTCAGTTCAGAAAGAATATGCAGGTGCTAGAGCAGGTCCAGAGAAGAGCAACCAGGCTGGTGAAGGGACTCAAGCACAAGTCCTATAAGGAAGGGCTAAGGAAGCTGGGGTTGTTTAGTCTGGAGAGGAGGAGGCTCAGGGGAGACCTCATCACTCTCTACAACTACCTGAAGGGAGGCTGGAGCCAGGTGGGGGTTGGTCTCTTCTCTCACTGGTAGCTGCCAGTAAGACAAGAGGGCATGGACTTATGCTCTGTCAGGGGAGGTTTAGGTTAGATATTAGGAAAACTTTTTTTACAGAGAGGGTGATCAGGCATTGGAATGGGCTGCCCAGGGAGGTGGTGGATTCTCTGTTCTTGGACGTTTTTAAAAAGAGACTGGCTGTGGCACTCAGTACCGTGGTGTGGTAACCACAGTGGTAGTGGATCAATGGTTGGACTTGACGATCTCGGAGGTCCTTTCCAACCTGTCTGACTCTGTGATTCTGTGAAAAGAATTGTGGCCATCAGGTTGAAGGAGGGGATTCTTGCCCTTTACTCCACTATTGTGAGACCCCCCCCCTGGTCCCCAGGGGTCCCCAGAGACATGGACCAGGCAGAGAAGGTCCAGAGGAGGCCTTGGAAATGGTCAGGGGGCTGCTGTGAGGAGAGACTGGGAGGAAGTATCGGGGATGCTCAGCCCAGAAGGCTGAGGGGAGGCCTCATAAAGGGGGGAAAAAAAGGCCTGAAAGATGACGATAGACTTGACAGACGAGAGGTTTAGACAGCACGAGACAGTCAGGTCAGCTGTGTGTGCGCTCTCCGGGGTTGACACTAAGGGCCGATCCTCACAGCCCCGTCCCGCCCAGGGCCGCCTCAGCCCACCCACCAGGGAGCACCCCCTGCCCAGCCCGCCCGCCATTGGCGAGATAGTGCCATGTTGCAGAAGAACCACGGGGCCCAGGCGGATGCTTCGCTTCAACTGGCTGCCTGTCACGTCTATCTTCGTATGTCCGTAGCTGATTGGCTGTTCTGTCCGCGGGGGAGGCGGGGCCCCAGGCGAGGCGGAAACCGCTGCGGCTTGTTCCGGTGCTGAGGTGGCTGGGGTGGGATTGATGTCAGTGCGGTGTGGTGGGCAGGTGAGTGTGTATCTCGCTGCTCCGTGCGCTTCTGCGGCGCTTCCCTGGCGACGACTCCGACAGGTCAGTGCCTGCGGCGCTGAGGGGCTGGAGCGGGTGCGCAGCTCCCTGGGGTCCAGCGCGCCGGGCTGGCGGCGATTTTGTCTTTCCGGAGCTTCGGGATCCGGCCCCACCACGCCGGTGCTTGCGCTGCCACCGTGCTGCTTTTTGCCGGGGTCCGGCTGTGGTGCCAGGTGTAGCGGGGAGGTTTATGCTTTTGTCGGTAAGTGATGGGGTTGGCGGGGCAGCCGCGCGTTCCAGCACCGGCCCCTGGCGGTACACCCTGAGCCTTGGGGGTGCGGGCAGCAGCCGGTTCGGGTTCTGTTGTTCATCCTGTGCCGTGCAGAGCCACTCTGCACAGCGGGAGGTGATCGAGCGTCCGGGGCTCGGACCGCAGCAGCACCTGCAGTGCCTGCTTGCCTTCAAGAGATGGGGAACGCTAGGAATTAAACTTGATACACGGATAATAACATTATAATGGAATAAGCGAGGGAGATCTGTCACATCCTCCTGTGGCTTGTAGCTGGAGATAGAAATGCGTGGATTTCTGCACTGGCTTTTGGTGGTATGCAGAGTTCCTCTGGCTGTCAGCCTGGTCTCGTGGGAGGTTTCCCTGCCCATGGAAGGGAGCTGCATCTCGATGATCTTTAAGGTCCCTTCCAACCCAAACCATTCTGTGATTCTATGATTCTATGAATGCTGGTGGACTTGGCCTGTTTGGGTCAGAAAGGGAAGTGTATTTCAGAGTAAAGGAGCTTCTTGTAGGACACTGCTGATTTTATTAGAAGTGATTTTATTAGATACAGGAATGCTGAGCAAAACATTGTTTTTTACTATATAGGCTTACATCATGAACACAGTGCAGGTCTTTTGTGTTCTGTTGATCACAAAAATGGAAATCCAAACCAAAGCCAGTACAGCCCTGCAAGAGCTATGGTCTTGTGACTGAGAGCTGTACTGTTTATGGGTGAGGCAGTGGAGCACAGATTAACCTCTGTCCTTTTGTGTTTATCTGCTTCTGTGCATGAGGAAATTAGCCAGTGTTCTATAAGCTCAGAAGTAAATACCAGGTGTGAGCACCAAGGTATTCCTGCCACCAGGTGTTTCTGTTGGACCAGATGAACCTCCAGAGGTTTCTTCTAGCCTCACCAGTTCTGTGATAAGACCCTGCCCGAGCCTTCTTTTTGTTGTCCTTCACTGAATTTGTTCCAACAGCTTCTCACCTCTTGTTCTGGGGAGCCCAGAATTGGACACAGAGCTCCAGATGTAGTCTCACCAGTGCTGAGTAGAGAGAAAAAATACCCTTTCTCCTGGCTGCACTCCTAATGCAGCCTGGGATGCTGTTGGCCTTTGCCATGAGGGTGGCTTATGGTCAGATTGTTGATCCACAGGTTCTTCTCTGTAGGGCTT
Source organism: Florisuga fusca (assembly GCA_038090715.1). Taxonomy (NCBI): domain Eukaryota; kingdom Metazoa; phylum Chordata; class Aves; order Apodiformes; family Trochilidae; genus Florisuga; species Florisuga fusca. Next base: position 67,778,411 of record JAAWXA010000003.1, on the reverse strand, counting down.
CTTTCCATGCCTCCAGCATTGACTGGTGCATGAGTTTATCCATCCCCTGGTCCAGGACTTTGTGTTTCCCTTTCTCGAACTTCACGAGGTTCCCCTCAGCCTGTCCAGGCTGCCATCTTCTGGATGACAGGACACCCACTTTTGGAGTGTCAGCCTCTCCTTCTGGTTCTGTGCCAGCTGCATCTGCTGATGGTGCATCTGCAAGTAGTGCCAGCCTCTGCACTTCTGCTGCAGCCTGTCAGACCCTGTGAATTTGTGTGTGACCAGTTTGTTCTCTCTAGCCTGATCTTTTTCCACAGAAGACATATTTGCTCCAGAGTTTTCATCAGGCATCAGTGGACTGTGGGTTCTTGAAACCTGACGTTGTCACTGAAACCTGAAGGGGAGAGGCAGTGAGTGCCTCAGCCTCTCCTGTGATTGGGCCCTGCCACATTTAGCAGGGATTACGTATTTTCCCTGAGCTTCCTTTTGCTGCGTATGTAACTGTAGAAACTTTTCATTTCCTTTAATATCCCTTGTCATATTCAGCTCACCTGAGAACATAATTTAAAAGTGAGTTCTGAAGACTCTGAGCATATGAGACTTGAGCTTATGTCATTCAAGTCCACGCCTGTGCAAAACAGGTGCCTCAGGTGCTCTGTTTGCCTTTTGAGGAGGTCAGTGATGAGCCCAGCCCAGCAGAGCATCTGAGCTTGTGTTCAGTACCAGGTGGATACAGCCAGCCTGTACAAAGGCCAGGGAGTCTTTCCTCAACCATGTGCACTTGGTTGAAATTGTAATGCAGATGTTTGCTGAGCTCCATGCATAATTGTGGTTACAATGGATGTCTGCCCAGATTCTACATTTTTTTTTCCTATATTTCTAATACTACTAATAATTCAGCTCTTGGTTCTATTACTCCTAGACCATGTTATCTTACATTGCCTCATGTCATATCTCAACCACGTGTTGTGCATTTGTGACTTTAAGAAGCCATGGCCTAATGGGAAGATCAGATCCACCCTCATCAAACCCTGGTGACAGTCACAGAAGCATTTTTGCATTTTGGACAGGGTCTGTTCCTCACTGGGGTATTGTGAGGGTGGTGGTGGTTTACAAAACTTCCAGTACATTATTATTCTTATAATGAACCAGGAATTCCAGGTCTTTAAATGAGTCTTTTGTATCACCAGTGTGGTGAACAGTTGATGTTGACAAGAGACATTTCTCTGGTAGGACATTTACGATTATAGTATTGTTCTGGAATTCCATGCCTCAGTCTCACCCAGGGCCAGATGAGAAGTAAGCAAAGTACTAGTGCTTTTCTCATGTGCTATGGATGCAGCATGTGGACAATCCTGGCTTCCTGAGTAGTGTCATCCTCTGGGACTCTTTGTAGGAGACTGCCTGAGGCCTGGCTTTTTACCTCATGTCTTTTGCTTCACTAACTGCTTCTCAAGCATTTTATTCTGCTGGGTGAAGAGACTAAGCTTATACCATACAGCATGAGAAACCAGGGTGTGTCTCTGCAAGAGCAGGAGAAATCCAGTTTCCTAAACAGGGAAGGCTTTTTACTCTTTATTCCCGTTGCAAATAACTGACTAAAATAATCCCAAAGTGTACTATGTGAAGATGAAGAATGGACTTAATTTACTGCTGTTGGATAATTTATTGTCCTCTTTTTTTCCTCTTCTCTTGCAGTCAAGATTTTTGGTTTATGCAACCTGTCAGTATCCAAGAGAGAAAAAATGACAAGAAGGAGCTGTGTGGGACTGTTCTGCCTTGGAAACCTCTTTACTGCTGAATAAACAGACATATGAGCTACTCAGTGCATAAAAAAGGTTCCTGTTCATGTGTCCTTTTCTGCTATTAATATTCTAATGTGCATTATGACATTTCCTCATTCTGCAAAATCGGGTGGTTAGGTGTGACTGATACAGAAAAAGAACAGCTCTACTGTTCTCTCCATTGTCAGTATTTCCACGCCTCAGGTGGTCATCAAGGAGCAAACATTTGGTTCCTAGCAAAAACGAGGTCAGGAATGAGTGGATCATTGTAGACAGCTTTGTGAGCCTACTTGTAGCAAAACAGAGACATCCATTTGATGGAGGTAATTATTGTAATTATACTTAATCTTGTGGCTAATGTGAGTTTGGTTTGGTTTCAGTTTGCACTGTTGGAGCTTCTTTTACATTTGCACAAATAATTCAGTCATTTACAGGCACGAACTCGCAACTGGGACAGGTCTATGGCACTTCTATTAAGAGTTGTGTCAGAAGTCACATGGTGACCTTTCTTCCTGGAATACCGGAATGATTTAGGCCTTAAGGGACTTTAGGAATACATTTGACCAAACCCTCTGCTCTTGGCATGACTAACTTCAGAGGTAGATCAGGTGGCTATAGGTCTGTTCCAGTAATTTTTAGCATTTAAGAGAGCCTGAACCTGGACACTGTACTTCAAATGTAGTCTTGCAAGTGCTGAATAGAAGGGAATCATTACTTCCCCCACCTGCCGGCTGCAGGCTTGCTAATACAACTCATTACGTAGCTGGCCACCTCTACTGTGAGACCACATTGCTGACTCATGTTGAACTTGTCCACCAGTAGACATTGCCTTCTGCAATACAGTTGTACAGCCAGTTGGTCCCCAGCCTGTGCTACTGCAAGTTTGTTCTCTCCCAGGTGTAGGGCTCTGTATTTGCCTTTTCTGAACTTCATGTGGTTTCTCCCCATGTGTTTCTATGACCTGTTGAGCTCCCTCTGATTAGCAGCTCTATACTCTGGCTTATCAACTACTCATAAGAATTTGATTAACTTAATGAGATGAATTTCGTCCCATTGTCTGGGTTAGTAATGGAGAACTTAATCTACTACTCGGCCCCAAATGGGAAACCATGTGTTGCTGTCTGGTGCTCGTCCAGAGAAGAGCAAGGAGGCTGTGAGGAGCACAAGTCCAGTGAGGAAGGGCTGAGTGAGCTGGGGTTGTTCAGTCTGGAGAGGAGGAGGCTCAGGGGAGACCTCATCACTCTCTACAACTACCTGAAGGGAGGCTGGAGCCAGGTGGGGGTTGGTCTCTTCTCTCACTGGTAGCTGCCAGTAAGACAAGAGGGCATGGACTTGCACTCTGTCAGGGGAGGTTTAGGTTAGATATTAGGAAAACTTTTTTTACAGAGAGGGTGATCAGGCATTGGAATGGGCTGCCCAGGGAGGTGGTGGATTCTCTGTCCTTGGACGTTTTTAAAAAGAGACTGGCTGTGGCACTCAGTACCATGGTGTGGTAACCACAGTGGTAGTGGATCAAGGGTTGGACTTAATGATCTCAGAGGTCCTTTCCAACCCTGATGATTCTGTGGTACTGCTGCTTTTTTTCTGGTTCTCCACTTCCACTACTAGATCGGTTTGGCTTCTGAATTGCAAGGAGGGAAACAAAGATACGCTTAAGCAGCAGCCCAGGAATGTGTGGCCTCTCAAGACTATTTGCCTATGTCAAAGTCGTTTCACATGCAAAGGTCTCATAATCTCTCTGATGTGACACAATTGCATCTGCTTAGCAAATACCAGGTCTGAGTTGACAGCTTTTTTGTGTTTACAGGCTATGTTTGGCCTGTAAATCAGTAACTTCATTTAACAATCACTTTTCTTTTGAGTAAGCTGAAGAAATCATTGTTCTGAAGTGTCATTGTTAAGAAAGATCAAGAATGATCTATGAGGGTGATTTGAAATCTAGTATAAAAATGTGGGGTTTGATCATACCTGTAGAGTGGTGAAGGTTTCATAGAATCATAGAATCCTAGGGGTTGGAAGGGACCTCGAAAGATCATCTAGTCCAACCCCCCCTGTTTCTTCATGTGTCTTACCAGTGCATACTCAGCTTTTATATTCAGTCTGGCTGCTTTTGTTAACATGATTCTTTCCTTATTCCTGAGGTTTTACTTTGTCTTTTCTCTTGGCAGAGGACATGTATTTCCTGTTTGTCTTGTCACCTCTATAACATTAGAAATCAGCATGGAGAGATGTTTTTTTTTTTTTCCTTACAGTTCTGACTCTGTAATTGTATTCAAACTCTGTTTTGTTCTAGGGTGAAGATGCTGAGCCGTTTGTCAGGGTTAGCAAACACTGTTATGCAAGAGCTGTCAGGTGATGATGGAGATGCAGATACTGAATCCTCTGTTGCTGTAAGTACAGTGTTAACCAAAGACTTTCAGATCTTACTTTGAGTTAGTTTGGGGAGTGTGGGTTGTATGACTGCAGGGAGAACTTTCCTGCTTCATTCACTAGACTAGGCTGTCATTCCACTCTGCTGCTCTCCTGTTACTCACTTCTCAAGTCTGTGCTTTTTTGGAGCAGACCATAACCTCCTTACTTTCCACATGTCAAGGTGATCCTAGAAAACAAACTAGAAGTAAGGCGAAGACAGACTTTTAACAGTACTGCTGATTCTGTGTAGTGGAAAGGGGAGCTGGGTGACAGTGGAAGGCTTGATCTTTATGTTGCACTTTGGTGCTTGAGACAGTAGATAGTGTGAATGGTCTCTCCAGGGTCACCCATTTTGGATTTGCTGGTGATGTGTTCAGCAGAGGTTCCTTTTTTTGCATCTTGTCTCATGGATATCCTGAGCTTTCCTCACCTAGTTGTGTGCAGTTCTATAGGCCACATGAAATGCTTGCAATTTAGGAATGGAGCTGAAGATACCATTTGGATGCAATGCTGCAGTCTGTTTATACTTCTCTTTTTTCCTCCAGAACATTTGTTTTGCTGTTTCAGGTCCAGGCTTTAGAGCCAGAAGCAGAAAGTATGGAGGAGGCACCTGAGGAGCTGTCGGAGCGTCTGGCCCGTACAGAACAACTAGTTGTTCAGCTGAAGGATTTGATCCGAGAAAAGGATGCCCTGCTCCAGCAAAAAGAAACTGCACTCAAGGTATTAAATCTTTCACTGGGGACCTGGGAGCAAGAGTAACTTCCTCTCAGTGCAAGCCAGCCTCTGGTTTCTTTTGAGCATTTGAGAACCCTGTGCTAGTAAAAGCATCAGTTCCAGACAGTTACTGGGATCCAAAGAATGGACCCTAACCCCAGAGATGAGGTTAATTCCTTCTAGAGTAGATGAGTTACTCCAAGTTATGTAGAATTTTGTTTTGGAGGTCCTCAAGGCCCATGCAGATTCCTGGTGGCTCTGATAAATAACTTATATGTGAAGTTTTTCTTCCCCCAGTTCAGAGTGTTTGAGGTGAAGGGTAACCCAGCAGCCCAGTGGCTGCATGGCACAAAACCAGAGACGCATGTTGGATAAATGTCTCATGACATGAGAGAAAGTGCAGCTAGTTGAGATAGTGTTGAGGGACTGCCTATGGCAGAGGAAGCCAAGCTAGGTTAGCACAAGACACTGAGAGAAGTACCTTGAGTGTTCTGACCCTTGAAAATAAAGTAGTAGAGCAGTAGAGTGGAAGGTAACTATTTTGCTGTGCCTAGTGTTTGAGATAATTTGTTTCCTGGATGTGTTTTAATTAGCACTGCTGCTAGGGAGGCAGGTTTAGACTAAGAACAGAAGAGTGACCAATGAAGTAACTTTCTTAAGTGGTGTTTCAGGGTGATAGCAATGGCATTTTAAGTGCAGTTGTTTTGTATCCTTCTTCCCCAGGAGGAGCGGGAGGCTGCAGATGCAAAGCTGATGAAGCTGAAGCTTCAGGCCAAAGCCAAACTGTCCTCTCTGAACAAACGCATTGAAGAGCTGACAGAGAAAGGATCACCATTGCCTGCACAGACCTTATCAGAAGAGCAAGTGTGTCCCAAGGTTGGGAGTACGGAGCTGATTAACAGATGTTAGCCTCTGCCGATAACTTAGTAACCGTACAGCTGAGGTCCCAAGGAGCTAGCAGGTCCTATCCCTCTTGTTAGCTGGGCACTCATAGCAAGGGTGTCTGTGCTGTAGGAAGCCGGTCTGTCCAGCTTCCTTGTGCTGCAGGTGCCCTTGGAGCACACAACTTGATCTTCTCCAGAGTAGGGGCCAGTTTCACTTTGCATGCCTTCAGTAATATGTTGTAGCCAAGTTCTTTCCTGCAGAAATCACATGCCTATTGAGCTCTAAGTTTTAAATATTATCTGTCATGTCAGTACAGCAAAGAAGAGAGAAGGTAGGCTGAAATGCAAGAACAAGGAGGTCCAGGAGGTCATTAACACTGAAAGACAGTAACTTAATTGTAAAAAAAAAATATATTTTCCAGCCACATAGCTTCCCATGCCAGCACAAAGATTTATGGTTAACAAGCCATAATTGTGTAAATCTAGGTGAAAAAAGGGAGAAATGTCCTGTACCAAGACATTAAAGAACTGTTGACTACTGGCTAGAAACTGGTAGGAGCTGGTAGTTTCAGAAAACTTAAAATTGTTCTGCTGACCACATAGTTTCCTTTAAAAAGTTAATAATACTAGGCAAGAGAAATATGAAAGAAGTCCAAACAAATTGAAGAACATCAGATGATGTTCATTAAACCAGAGAAGGTAAGGGTTATTTGAAACATTAAAAAAAAAGAGATGAAACCAGGAAATATTAAAGGGTGAGTGTGAGAGCTGTCAGGGGAGAGGTGACTGTCGATGAAGTTTAGTTTAATGACTCGTGCTCACTACTTTTGATTGATAACATCATAAAATCACAGAAATGTGCTACTTCAATTCACTTTACAACACAATCTTGACAATCTTTCTCAGTACAAGGCAGCATTTTGCTTTTGTACAGGAAGAACTGGAGGATTGGCTATTTCACAATTGGCTTTTCATTAAGCAAAATTTAACAAGTGCAAGACCAAGCACTTTTGATATCCTGTCACATATCCTGCGAGGCCATGAAGAACACCTGGCTGCAGAGGACAGTGAGGGCCTTGGAGGCTGTTCAGCTCTGTCACTTCACGTGGCTCTTCTGCTGCTGAGACTTTTTTTAGCTCATTCATATGTAGCATGTGTAGTCCTGTGTGCTGGTACATCGCTTAGTGTAGACTTGCTGATCTAATAGTGTTCTGGCTTCAAAATTCAGATTTATCAGTTAAGAAGGCAAAGTGAGGGAAAGCTTCTCATTAGTGTGCATATTTTAAAAGGAGCCCTAGGCAAGCTGGTATCCTTCCTGTACCAGGTGTGGTGAGGCCTTATGTGGAGTGTTGTCATAATCTGTTCACTTGGAATCAGGAGAGAGAAATTCTCAGAGCAGCAAAAGATTTTCCATTATCCTGTCATGTTAGTAGCTGCTTTTGCTAGATGCTCATAATAGCAAGGCTGTTTAGTCAGCTAAAGGCAGAGAGGAAACATCGTTTCTTTCTATAGTTGTATGAGGAAGGTGAGCACCAAGAAAGTGGGAGAAGCGTTAAAGGACAGTACTGACAGGTGAATGGATAGGTGCAAATCATCCATGAAGAAGAATGGCATTCTAATTAGAGGAATGAGGTCTTGATACAGTCTCCAGTGGAAATGGTGTGGATCAGAGCCTTACTGGGTTTGGGTTAGAACATCATTTAAGAGAAATTCTGTTAGGCCACTTAATTGACATACTATGTATTTGATCCAGGAAGTACTTTCTAGATAGTTTCTTGTGGTTAGACCTTAGGAGAAGCTGCAGACTATTTATTTATAATTATCTTCCCTAGTAGGTGCTGTCTTGAGCAATGGTGATTTTTGTTACCCTGTGGCGTGAAGATGAAAAATTTAGGTTAGGGTTGCATTTTGTGCTGAAGTATTGAACATTAGTGGTTTCCTTTGGAAATCATGAGGGGTAAATACAGCAAAGGGCTTTTTTTTTTTTACCTCTTCATGATGGAGACTCCATGGAAAGGCTAAGTGTCTAATTTGTACTATTTCTTGGCTTTTAACAGAGTACCTCATTTTCAGAATTACATATCAACTTATATCTTTCTGTTAAGTAGTTGCTATTTGTGTACACAGCAATTGAGGCTCCTTTTAAACTTTTAAAGGGGGTGAACACAATTTATGTTCAGATGTAAGAGTTTATACATTTTGGAAAAACATGGTATTTGAAAGCTTGAACTCTGGGAACATTGTGTATGGCCACCGTGCAAGGACTTCAACAGAAGTTTTTCCAAATCTGACTGTAAATATCAACCCTGAAAACTTAATCCCACATGAGCAAACTAATCCACCTGTCTTCCCCTTCTTCTGCTTTGCCCCAGACTTTTAAATAACTGATATCCCTGGCTTCTTAAAGCTTCCTCCACTTCTGTTGTTTCTTCTTTTTGCCCTGTTCTCCTTCTAAACTTAAGTGCAGTGAAAGCTTTCCTTGTCTGTCTATTCTGCGTGCTTCCAAAGACTTTCTCTGCAGGTGGCACATCTTTTGAGGAACAGTAACTTCTTACTTACGCCTGTTTCACTGGCTTATAAGTCATTCTAAAAGCCCTCATAAATTTTTCAGAATTGATTTAAAGGACATAATTACTCTGTGGGCTCCATAAATTATTGATGATTTTTGATCCAATAACAAGGAAGAGGAAAAAGATATATTTTTTGTCTATTCAGACTATTCAGACAAAAATCCCCAGCACTTAGTGCTTGAAGTAGTTGGAAGTGCTGAGATGGTAACAGAAGGATATTTTCCGCTTCTCAATCACGGTATTCTGGAACAAATGTGTGACTGGTCACTAGATGTACAACTCTGATATCAGATAATTGCCTGCCATGCAGATGACCTCTGAGAGACAGGACAAGAGTGCCAGTGTAGTGTACTACTATCTCTGAGTAGACAACCTGAGCACGTGTTTTATGTGAAATGTCTGAATTTAAATTTCATGGTAGTAAACAAGTGCTTAAAGTGCTTCAGGGTGGAGCAGAATTGATGGTTCTCTGCATGTTCCCTTTGCTTATTTCTAACACATTCATTACTGTAAATCCCTTCAGTCTAAAGAGATTTCCACGGGCATTTTCTAGTCTAGAGTGTTTAATGCCTGTCCCTTTCTAATGAGGAGAGAATTCTTTTATTGCTAAATTTTAAAAATGCTTTATTTGAAAAATCAGTGAAATGAAAAAGCCTCACAAACCAAACCATGCTGATGATATGATTTATCTTAGTTTATATGGTAAGCATTCATGGATAATTAGCTGTCCCAATGTGTGTTTCACAAATCTGAAACATCTTGTGCATATCTGCACGGGAACAGGGAAAAGAGATACTTAATGAGGACAACTTGCTGTTAAAAAAAACAAATAAAATGTGAAGTTAAGAAATGAAGAAATGTAGTAGAAATAAATAACTGGTTAGGAGTAAATAGTGCATTAGCATTCTGATTTGTTGGTTGGTTGGTTTTTGGGGTTTTTTGTTCGTTTCTTTCTTTTTAATTGAACAGTAATACTTTCCAGTTTACTTTATTCTGTTTCTTACCACTTCTTACTTCTTGCAGTGTCAGAAGAACCAGAGAACAAGCGAAGGGCACGGAGAGGAAACTGAATCACTAAAAGAGCAGCTCAGGGAGCAAGATGAAACTATCCAGGATCTGAAGGAGCAGGTGGCTCTAGCCAAACGGAATCTGAAAGATGCTGAAATCAAGTATGCTACACAGGTACAGAATTATTTTTTTTTCTATTCATCAGTCTGTGTGTATGTGTGTCTGTTTCTAATGCCACCACTTAAACTAGCATGATAGAAGAGAATAGTTCAGCTGGAAGTGACCTAGAGTGACCATCTAGTCCAACTGCCTGACCACTTCAAGACTGACCAGAAATTAAAGCATGTTGTTAAGGGCATTGTTCAAATGCCACTTCAACACTGACAGGCTGGAGGTGTCAACCACCTCTCCAGGAAGCCTCTTCAAGTGTGTGGCTACCCTCCTCGTAAAGAAATGTTTCCCAGTGTCAAGTCTGAACCTTCCCTGGTGCATCTTTGAACCCTTCTCATGTGTGTTGTCACTGGAGAGAGACAGTTATTCTTGAGGACATGCTGCTCCTGGGGAGTGTGGCTAAATCCTGCTGATGACAGTGACAAGGTTGCCAAAGCTCCATGCCTTGCAGTCCAGCCAGTAGCATGGTAGAGGATGTGTCACCAGCAGGCATGCATGTTGACTTGTGGACATATATGTAGCTGGCCAGCCATACAGGTAACATGGACAGAAGCACTCAGCACTCACCTGGGTACAAACAGCACCAATAGAGACTCTTTCCTACAATGAAAGAGTTAGAAATGCTGTTTAATAAGAAAACAGGACAGGCTGCTGATCGGGTGCAGGGCATGGCCAGACCAGCAGAGTGAGCAGCCACTGTTGACATAACTGGCCTTTTTTAATCCTCTTACCCTCTATTTTTACATTTTTGTTCTTTTCTAAATCACAGTTGTCTCCCTGTCTGTGGTTCCTGCCCTAAACATTCCACAAGTCTTTCACAATCCCAAAATGCCCTTCACCTGCACCCCATAATAGATCCTGTACCCCTAGGCTGTAACCACCTTTGGTGCAGAAGGTGCTCCACACCCAAGTCATCTTTAATGGGTGTCCCACTGGAACAGTGGGACTGGTGCCTTTCTGAGGAGGTGGGAGCAGCCCCTGGGAGGGCTCAGAGTCCCTTCCTCCAGCTCAGAGTATTCTTTTAGCTGCCAGACCTGCCTTTGCCCCTCTCTGTTCTATGGTGGAGGTACAGAGCAGCTTCATATCACGTAACTGCTGTCATGGTACACTGCATTTTAATTTATGGACAGATTTTTGTTAATACTTTGAATTGCAGGTTTAGCATTTGATCTGGGAATTGGGCTGCAAAAAAATACAAATAAACCCCCAGAAGTGTTATGAACTTGTACAGTAGTCATCTCTTTTATCATTCTGCATATTTATAGATGAAATTCATGAAAATCTATGGTTTTAGCTTTCAGGGATCTGAAATATTACATAATATATATGTATTACTAGGATAATACCTTTTGACCAAGGTGAAATACAAGATTATCAAGCTGAAGACATTATCACACACATAATGTGCTGGTGCATGTTGAAAGCAAGCCTGCACGTCTGTCAGGCTCAATCTTTCTGGGTTTTTTTTAAATTTTGTGGCTTATGGTTTCAGATTAACTCCCTGCAAGAAGTGATTCTGGAGAAGGAAGCCCTCCTAGAAGAGCAGAGCCAACAGCACCAAGCTGAATTGCTCAAGATAGTGACCCAGTCAGATCTGGAATTAGAGATGCAACAGGTATGTTTGATAGCATAATCTTATTATGGGAAAAGAACGGAAGTTTTACCAGTCAGAGGACACCCAGAGAGAGGTGTTCTCATCAAAGTAACTCAGAAGGGTTAAGAAGAGTTGTGATTTGGTAATTTGGGAGATGCTAGTTTGGACCTTCAGAGTCCTAACTTGAATCTGCTGATTGGTTATTGATCACAAAGAAAAAAACAGTTCAAAAGGAGTATTAAATTACAGTACTCTGGTTCCTTATGTTTTAAACAATGGTGAGCTCTTCTTCTGCACCAGAATAAGCGTCAACAAAAATGAAGTTATTCAGGCTATAAAGTAAGTTGTAATGACAACTAGGTGTGTGGATGACTGGTATAACACTGTCTCTGTCACAGAACCTGCGTACGCTTCAGAGGAAGCTGGAGGAGCAGGAAGCAGCACTGCTGGGACACACTCAGGTGGTGGAACTGCTGCAGCAGGAGCTGCATACTGCTGAGCAACAAAACCAGGTACCTTGGCATGCTTTGCTTATCCCCTGACTCTCATGTCAGGGGCCTTTGTCAGTAGCTCAGAAGTCACCAGGTCTGGCACCAGGTTTCTGGCATGAAATGAACCTGGGAGCTTGCTGCAGGTCTGGATGCATCACTTAAGTTAGATACAGCCACACAACAGAGGTAGCGATGCTGCAGCAGCCATCTGACCCAGGTTCTGGGCAGGTGGACAGGGACAAAATCTCTCTGTGTTCCACACTGCTCACTGATATGTTCAAAGCTGTCAAATACACAATCATAGAATGATAGAATGTCAGGTTGGAAGGACCCCATCGAGCTGAAACTTAAAACTTTCCAAAGTGGCAGAATCCACCACTGTCCTCAGAGTGAAAAATTTTCCTCTTGTGTTCAGTCTGAATCTTGCTAGGAGCAACTTGTGCCCATTGTCCCTTGTCGTGTCCATGTGACTCCTTGTAAATAGTGAGTCTCCATCTTTTTTGTAGCTTTGCTTTCTTTGAATTATATACAAAACTTGCTTATATTCCCAGAGATTGAGCTCTTGGCAAACAAAGTAGGTCTGGAAAAATTACTAGGTCTCTGACCAACCAGCCTTGGGTTTTCTATTTTTTCTTTTTTTGTTCTGTTGGAAGTGTCCAGCATCAGCAGCACAGATTTCTTCCTCCTCACTGATGAGGTCCATTGGCTCAAAAGGCCAGTCTGTCCTGTGCTTAGTGTGCAGCTCTCTGGGAGCAGACGATGATTTTGTCAGTCTGGGGCCTGGAGGTGGGCCTGATGAAGGCCAGTTGCCCATCCCCCGGCAGCTTTGCCCTGCCGACTTGTTCAGGATCTCTACTTTGGTTCTGTAGCTGGGGGACCATGGGGCCAACATGCTATGATTTTGCTCCCCCATCCTTGCCTGTGCTTTCCCTTTGGCAAGCGCTGACCGGACAGCCTCAGGGCTCAGCTCCTCTGTCCCCTCTCCTCCCATCTATTCCCACTCAATGCTTCACCTAAGACAAAAGTGCCCAGCACAGTGCTTCTGTGTTTACACTGTTTCTGGGCTGCAGTGTCTGGGCCAGGTCAGAGCATACACAGATGTTCTGTGGTTTGTCTTGCTGAGAACTTGAAAATATGATGATATAGGTTCTGAAGTGGTATCGGCTCTCAGTCATTTTGGAGTGTGAAGAGAATGAGATCCAGTCTGTGTATGGTCTATATATATATAAATGTGTGCCTTGAGACAGAGTCTGGTATGCAACCTGTCCTTTCTGCTACTTGGATATTTGATAATTATTTAATGGTCATTTTAAAATGTGAATCTATACCTTGCTTTGGAAATGTAGTGGACTAATTGAAAGTTAATTTAATTTGCATATCCTTTTACAGACACTCCTAGCTCAGTGCCAGAAGATGGAAGTGGATCTAAGCACCCTGCGGGATGTGCTAGATGCAGAGAGACGAGAGTCTCAGGATGTCAGAGAGAAGATGGAGATGGAACTAGCTGAGAGGAAGCTGTCCTCCCACCGCTTACAGGAGGAGGTGCAGTGTCTCTCCGAACAGCTGGAAGAGGCAAGAAGAGCACAAGCTAAATTAGAGGTGAAGTATAAAGACCTGCAGCAGAAACAGAGGCTGGAGGTGGAAGAGAAAAACCTGCGGGTCAGTTGCCTTAAGGTGGCTGAGGAAGAGCTGCAATCTAGCCATGCTGCCCTGGTACCTAAGAATGATCAGCTGAGACGGGATGTTGACCAGCTGCTGGAGCTGTCTGCTGAAAATAATGCTACAACACAGAAACTACAGGGTGAGCAAGCACAAGCAGCATGGTGAAGCAGGTTCTCAAGAGCCTGAGGATCATTGCACTGCTGTCTGTTTGGCTTTGTTTTTATAATAGTTCCTAATCGCACAGAAACATAGGAGTGTTTGTACTGCATCAAACTGAAGTCTCATTGTAATCCCACCTTCCTGAAAAACTGCCAGAAGCCAAGAGGAGGAGCAGAAGTGTAGGGCAGCATACACGGTGCTTTCCCTGTGGACTATCCCAGCCAGTAATCCTTTTGAAATTTATGGATTTCTTGAGCCAGATACAATTTTTTAAATTAATTTTAATAACCTCATGTATTTTTTTTCCATCAGCTAATCTAAATTGTTTTTAGATGTGCCACAATCTTCAGAGTCTGAATTTCTCCTGTAATTATAAAACAACGAAGGAAAATCAAACTGTACTGTTTTCTCTATTCATCTTGCCACAAGCTATTATTTCAAAGTAATTTTCTTCCAGCTCCTGTACAATCTCAAACCAAAGCAGTGACAGAGATAAGGGGTCTTGTACACTATTGTGCATGTGTGTAAACTGGATATATTTCAGAAAAAAAGACAAGAACACACCTTAACTCCCTTTTTTCCCTCTATTAGATGAACTTGTACAGAAATCAGAAGAATTTATCTGTTGTCAGAATGAGTTGAAATCCCAGTCAGCAGTGCAGGTCGCTGAACTGAAGAAGCAGGTAGGATCTTTTTGTATGAGTGTTCTGAAATTTTCTCATATCTTGAGGAGCTTAAAGCAAATGAAATGTCTGGAGTTACTTTTCCATGATGTATTTCTTGAGAGAGGCCCTTAAGGGTTCTTTATGCTGATGGACAGATGTATAATGAGTATGGAAGCCTGGGAAGAAATAGGAGTCAGTTTGAGTTAATCAGAAGTTACTGATTGTTTTGTTAAAAGGTTAACTGAAACATCAAAGACTAATATTTATATATAAGCTATACTGAAATGTATTTTTCTCACCTCTGTCCTCTGAATAGGATGAAAAATCTTCACAGAAGAAAATGATAGATCAGAAAGATGGGAATGGAACTTCACTCCTACCCACAGAAAACTCAGAAAGACAGAAGACTGAAGGTGGTATGATTATTTTACCTATTTTAATAATCTTGAAATATCTAAGAATTATTCTTGCCTATTTTAAAATAACAAGCATGCCCATGGTTACTGGTTCATGTTAAAATATGCTATATAATTCTTTTCAGTGGCTAAAAATTAATTTAATTCTAAAGGGAAAAGGAACTATTTGAATCTTGGGCAGTGAACAGACTAGCAGAAACAAATAAAGAAAATATCTGGAATTATTAAGAAGACAGGGCCTGCCTGTGAGGTGTCTTGAAGCAATGCTTGGGGTTTTGGCCATGAGACAGACTGGGTAGAACTTGTTACCTGTAATGGTTCATTTATTCTTCTTCCTGCATGTCTGATCTATGGTGATAGGTGCAGAGAACATGAAGAAGATATTAAAAAGACAGGATGAAGGCAAGGATGGCAATATTATGTGATTGCAGGCTTTTCCAGAATAGGAAAAGAACATACTAAGTTCAATTAATAGTTTTGGTTTGTTGGTTGTTTTTTGTTCTGTTAATGTCAGTTTTGCCTCAGGATGGAAGAATAAATTTGTATTTCAAGACCCTGTGCATTCACACATTCTTAGAGTGTACAAAATTAGATATAACTGTAGTAGCAGCTCCTCCCTGATAGAAGATTCTGACAATCTGCAAGTGGTGCTGCTGGGGGGATTAATTCTGATGGCTTTTGCCTAAAACAGTAAAGGGCTCATACATGTATCACAAAAAAAAAAATCTGATTAATTTAGTTTTGTGGATCTAGGCATGTAGACTGGCAGCAGTAATATCACGACTCTATCGGGATATCAGTATAAAAAGATGGGTTCCCACAGTTCTTGGCTTCATAGTATGGTGTGTTATGGCAATTGGATGTGTTGATTTTGTCAGAAATTGATTCCTCTTGCTTCCTGTCACTCAGAGATACACCCACTTTGTAAGAATCCTGCTGAGGGAATAATCAGCATGAACTAGATTCCTGGTGTACTAGAACACCTCCCTTCTCTCTTTTTAATCCATGACCTCAGAAATGCAGGTCTTTAATGAACTTCAAAACTTAGATTTGTAGAATGGTTTGGGTTGGAAGGCACCTCTGTGCAGGGACATCCTTCATTAGATAAGGTTGCTCAAAGCCCCATCCAGTCTGACCTTGAACGTGTCTAATGATGAGGCAACCAGCAACCTAAAAACAAGAAGCCCTCTTGAAAGGCTGCTGCAGTAAGGTCTCCCCAGAGCCTTCCTTTCTCCAGGCCAAACAATCCCAGCTTTCTCAGCCTGTATTCTTAAGAGAGATGTTTCAGCCCTCTGATTGTTTTTGTGTCCCTCCTCTGGGTGTGCTCCAGCAGGTCCAGGTCTTTCTTGTGCTGAGGACAAGAGCTAGATGCAGTACCCCAGGTGGGGGTATCACCAAATCACTTAGAGGGTGAGAATTATCTGCATCGACCTATTGCCCGTGTTTCTTTTGATACCGCCCAGGTTATGGTTGACCTTCTGGGCTCCAAATGCACATTGCTGGCCCCTGTCCAGTTTTTCATTTACCAGTATCCCTTAAGTCCTTCTCTGCAGCCCCACTCTCAAGCCATTCACCCCTTAGTCTGTACTGGCTGCCACAACACAGCTTCAGAGCTTTGCACTGTGCCCTGTTGCACTTCATGAGGTGCACACAGACCCACCCAAGCTTGCCAAGGGCCCTCTGGATGGTATCCCATCTCTCTTGTGAATCAACCGCACCGCTTAGCTTGCTGAGTGCGTGCTCAGTCCCACTGCCTATGTTGTGAATGAAGATAGTAAATAGTATTGGTCCCAGTATGAACCCTTTAGGGACTCACTCATAGCTGGTTTCCACTTGGACACTGAGCTGTTGACTCTTTGCACGCAGCCATCCAGCCAGTTCCTTATCCATCTGACGTATCTATCCATATCTCTGCCACGTAGTGGCAAGAATGCTGGGAGGAACCATATCAAAGGCCTTACAGAAGTTCATTTTTTTAATCTGCTATCATGTGTTGAGTTAATATTGAGTATATCCAAAATCTACCTCCAAGTCTTTCATTAGCTTTCTTAAAAGGCAAGTCCTTTCTACACTGAAAGGAATTTCACATGAAAACTGCAGTGACTAGAAGTTTTGCAGTGACAAAGAGCTTCATTGTCCTGTTACTTCAAAGGTCTTTCCCAATGCATGTTAACTTCAAGACATTTTTTGTTGTTGTAATTATGTTTCTAGTTCAAGTGTTGAATGCTTGGTTACTGACAATTTTTTAACATTTTAGACATTGGGAGCTATGACTTTTTTTTTAAAAAACAGAACAAAGAAAACCAAAAGATTAAGTCGAAATGTGTTTAAAAACCTTCATCTTTGAAACCTCTTCTGTAGGTTCTAAATACTTAGTAATTTCTCTTCGTTTCCTGTTAACTTGCAGGACAACCGGGTGATCAGGCTTAGCCAGCATGGGTTTATGGAAGGCAGTTCCTCCTTGACTAACCTTATCTCCTTCTATGACAAGGCGACCTGCTTAGTGGATAAGAGAAAGGCTGTGGATGTTGTCTACGTAGGCCTGAGGAAAACCTTTGACAGCAGTTTGCACAGCATTGTCCTGAAGAAACGGACTGCTTGTGGCTTGGACAAGGCATAGTGTTTGCTGGGTAAAAAAAATGGCTGGATGGCTGGGCCCAGAGTTGTGGTCAGTGGAGTTAAATCCATCTGGCTACTGGTCACCAGTGGTGTTCCCCAGGGCTCAGTGTTGGTGCCAGTTCTCTTTAATATCTTTAGCAATGACCAGGACAAGGGGATGGGATGCACTCTCAGCAAGTTTACAGATGACACCAAGTTGGATGGGAGCACTGATCTGCTTGAGGGTAGGAAGGCTCTGCAGAGGGACCTGGACGTGCTAGATCAATGGGCCAAGGCCAACTGTATGAGATTCAACAGAGCCAAGTTCTGGGTCCTGCTCTTAGGTCACACCAACCCCAGGCTATGCTGCAGGCTTGGGGCACAGTGGCTGGAAAGTGCCTGGTGGAACAGGATGTGGGGTTGTTGGTGTACAGCCAGCTGAGTAATGACCAGTGTGTGCCCAGATGGCCACCAGCATCCTGACTGGTGTCAGCACTGGTGTGCCCAGCAGGAGCCGGGCAGGGATGGTGCCCCTGTGCTGGGCACTGGTGAGGTTTCACCTCCAATCCTGGGGTCAGTTCTGGGCCCTTCAGGAGCAGAAGGACATTGAGGGGCTGGAGAGTGTCCAGAGAAGGGAATGGAGCTGGGGAAGGGGCTGGAGAGCAAGGAGAAGGTCTGGAGAAGTTGTGAGGAGCAGCTGAGGGCCCTGGGGGTGTTGATCCTGGAGCAGAGGAGGCTGAGGGGAGACCTTCTGGCTCTCTGCAACCCCCTGAGAGGAGGTTGGAGCCAGGGGGGGTTGGGCTCTGCTCCCCAGGAACAAGGGATGGGACAAGAGGAAGGGCCTCAAGTTGTGCCAGGGGAAGTTTAGGTTGGAGCTGGGGAACAATTTCTCAATGCCTGGAAAGGGTTGTCAGGGCCTGGCCCAGGCTGCCCAGGGCAGGGCTGGAGTCCCCATCATCCCTGGAGGGGTTTCAGAGCCTGGAGATGTGGTGCTGAGGAGATGAGTTAGTGGTGGCCTTGGTAGTGCTGGGTTAATGGTTAGGATTGATATTTTATAGTTCTTTACCAACCAGAAATATTCTGTGACTTTCTAATTTGTCAGTTTTATTTAAGGTGTGATGCCTAAAATTCTTCACAGTACTCCAGTCTTAGCTTTAGTAGAATGAAATGTGGACATTTGTAGTTACTTTATTTTGCAGCTTCTGATTATTTTCAAGCAGACCTCAGCAAATTATTCCAATCTACTTAACTGTAATTTTCTAAAATGGAAACACTTTTGAAATGCTTGTAATCTTTTTTTTTTTTTTTTCATGGCCTTAGCAGTACATTGTACCAGTGTATCTGTTGCTCTCTGTACTAGCCACATTCCTTAATCTTTTCTTGAAGCAGCCCTTTGAATGACTGAATGTCTCTCCTTCTGCTACATAATGGACCATGGAGTTTACTCTTTTTTCTTTCCCTTCTAGACTAGAAAAGTGACAAGAGTTAACGTTTGGATTTGGTGATCCTCAGGGTCTTTTCCAACCAAAATGGTTCCATGATTCTGTCATTTGCTGGAAAAGCCTATGAAGTTCAGCCAGCTTCAGAGAAAGCAAACATCTGAATTGAGAGCCAGATACTGCTTTTCAGAGTCACTGTAGATAATCTAATGTAAGATGCAAGGCTTTCCCTGGTTCACTCAGCAAAAGAAGTAGTTGTTGAAAGACTGCAGTATGGTCTGAATCGATAAAGGAAAGCCTCTGTCAGAAAATGGACAGACTACTTTCCAAATGTTAGAATTCTCAAAAACAGCTCACCTGACTCTCCTCAAAATCCACAGTGCTTTTAACTTAGTAAACACCATTTTGAAGTCAGTTGTATATAGAATAGTTTGAAGGGCCACAAAAAGAAACTTTGTACCACATGATAATGCTGTGTCCTGTCTGCCTGCTCAGAATTGGAAAGTACAGAAATTCTTATCCCTACCAGAACTGTTGAACGTAGTCCTTAATTTTAGTTTGCATGTATATATTAACTTACATTTCATATCATCATTGATCATTATGAGTTCCAAAAATGTGGCCTGTTTTTAACGCTTCTACTGATATCTCTGGGAAAGACAGACATGTTGTGTAAGTTGTTTTACTGGCTCTTACACTAAGAAGTTGAGGCATCGCTTCTAATGGAGTTAATTACAACTGGGATGAATCATAAAATTACAGAACAATTTATGTTGGAAGGGGTCAATGGCTGATTTTAGTCCAGCTTCGTCCTTAGAAGCAGGATCAACTGTGAGATCAGACAGGATTGCTCAAGCCTTTTTACTGTCAGGTCTTGAAGGTATCCAGTGACGTTGACTGCACAATCTCCCTGGACATACTGTTACAACATTTGATAAAGGGTGAAAAAGCCTTTTTCCTTCAGCCTCTTCTCACAGGGGCCATTCTCCAGCCCTGTGACCAGCTTGGTGGTCTTCTGCTGAACTTGCTTGAGTTTATCAGTGTCTTTCCTATATCCAAAAACTGAATGCAGTACTTGAAATGCAGTCTAGAATAGAGACCAGTAGAGGAGGATAACACCATTGATCAATCAGCTGGCTAGACTGCTTTTCATACAGTTTAGGGTGTTATTAACCTTGTTTGCTGCCAGGCATATCTGCTGGCTAACATTTAGCCTAATGTCTGGCAGATCCTCTTCATCCTTTTCTTGCTGAGCTGGTCCCCAGCCTTCATTCCCAGGGGTGGTGGGACTTTACATTTTTCCTTATTGCATTTCATTACCTCTCTTGCTTACCATCTCTATCTGTGACCTGAAGGTGGCAGAGTCCACAGATAGACCTTTGTGATCTTCTGTTTTTACTAGCCTCCAGATAGGGCATATATAATCTAGTCTCCTCTATTCTCTGAGCCTGATCATCCAACAAATTTTTTATGTGTTGAGTTGTCCTTAAGTCCAGACCATCTGTTCTTATATTTTATGCCAAAATACTGTGAAGTGCTGGCAAAAGCCTTGCTGAAGTCAAGATGAATAGTATCTGCCTTTCTTACACGAAAGCATAAAAGGCGATTGAGAGCTCAAATATGATTGACTTTTGGTAAATCCATGTTGTTTCTCAGCCACTTCCTCCTCTTCCATGTGCCTGATAATGTACTCCAAGAGGACTCACCGTGTGATTTCTGGAGGGACTGAAGTGAGCCATACTGGCTTGTAATTTACCATATCATCTTTTTGGGCTTTTTTTAAAGATAGGTACAGCATTTGTCATAATGGACATCCCTCAGTTTCCAAAACTTCAGTGATGATATTGTGCTTTCAAGGACACTGGCCAGCTCTCTCAGGACCCTTGAACTCACAACAACCCATCTGTTCTCATGAATTTTTATAGCTCAGATCCTGAGTAGTTCCCAACTCGAGCCTCGGGACAGAGGCTTGTGAAACTTTGTTGATGAAGACAGGGACAAGGTATGGAATAACATATTCCTGATGTACGGTCTTCTACTACTACTGTGGTATAAGGTATTCTTATTGACCTTGAATTTCTGCTTTGCAGCCTGTTTTTATCTCCTGTATAATACTTCTTTGCCTCAGAGTTCTGTCATGAATTCCCTGTGTACTTGGGCCAGCCTCCTGACACATTGGCTTGTTTTCCTGAGTGTTGAAATGGACTGTCCTTGTGCTGCAGCAGGCTGTCTTTATAAACCTGCCAGCCTTCCTTGGATACTTTGCCATTCAGAACTGTCTTTCATGGTGTCCTATCTACCAGTTGTCCAAATAAGGTGAAGTCTGGTCTCCTGAAGTCTAGGATCTGAATCTGTTACTCTCCTTGCTCAGTCCCCTCAGGATTTGAACTCCTCTATTTCATGGTCACTACAGCCAAGGCTGCCACTGATTATCACAGATATTATCTGCTCATGAATATCAGACCTAGCTGTGTGTCACTCTTGGTTGGCCCACCCAGTGCCTGCATCAAGAATTTATCATGGATGCTTTACAGGAATCTTGTAGACTGCTTGTGTTACACTGCCAGCAGATGCAAGGGAGATTAAGGCCCCAGCCAGAAAGATTCGGGATCTGTGACACAGAGGCTTCCTCAAAGTGCTTAAAGGCAGACATCAATGGAGAGTAGCCAGTGTGGAAATAAACATGTTATTTCTCTTCCCAGGCAGAGAGAAGACTGAAATGGTCTGTTGGTATCAAGTGTAATGGAAGCTTTCTTCCTGTAGCAATTAACCGGGAAAGTTACACAGCCCTAATTATTACTTAAAAACATTTTTTTCCCCTAGATATGCCAGTTTACAGAAATATGAGTGTAGAAATATTCTGAGTCAAACAGCAGCTTAGTTCTTGTACCAATCTTGACTTGGTTCATGGTCTTTGAGTGCTTTATTTGTCTCTAATTTTAACAGTTTCTCATTTCTTATTCAAATGAAATTTGAAACATTTTGCTACAATAGTTCTTTCTCCTGCTTTATAAAAATGTTTATTGAAACTCTTACCAGGTGTCTTTTAATTTCAGCCTATATAACAAAAATTGTTCTTTTCCGAGACCTCTGAGAAAATCAGGTTTACTTTTCAAATAACTTGTTTATGTGTGAATGTTTCAGAAATACCACACATGCAACTTGTTCCCCGGGAGCCTCAGCAGGAAGTTGTGATGGTCACAGAAAATGTGAAGCAGGTAATGAATGATGAAGCAGCTGAAATAAGCTGAAACTAAAACAGGTCAAGGGCTGGCCTTAAAACAGTTAAGCTGTTATGGCCTTTCTTAGCAATCCTCTTTGGAAGGTTATTATTAACTGGATTAATAAGGAAAGACATAAATAGCTTCCAAACACTGCTTGTATTGTCAATACAGACTATTTCCCTTTGCTGTCTGCATGGCATTCTTGTGTCCTTCCTTCACCCAGTCCATATTTGTGCTGTTTTCTGCCTCCTCTGAGTTAGTTCTTCAGCAAAATGGTAGGCTGAACAATTCTAAAGGCTCCACTTTCATTATAGGATGCCTTTCAAGGCAACCCTCTGCATTCCTATGGCCCTGATAGGGATATGACGGACTAAGTGGGGAAAGCAGGTCAAGTGGGTGCCAAGTAGACTCTTTCCTTGTGCTCTTCCACTGTGAACAGCTGCAGGTCCTGTTGCAGTCAGTGTCTTGGTGAGAAGAGTGCAGTATTAGATACTTTGCTGTATACTCCACAATTTGATGGAGGTGACTATCTCAGTATATGTGCTTTGTTGTAGCATTGTTAGCTTGGAGCAAGGTCTGGGCTCTTTCCAGACTGCTCTGCTATACTCCAGCCCTCCAGCAGGGCGAAGGAGATCATGCTGTGTTTTATTCCTTTCCAACAGAGACAGTTTATAGTATATATATTACTGTGTAGTATTAGGGCAAAACGACATTTGGGACTCACTGAGTTGGAAGTGGAGAAGGCCTTTTGAGTCAGCTCATTCTGCTTAACTTCAGACCCTCACATTCCAACTGCTGGTAGTCACGGGGGAAGCTCCTGATTTAACAGGTGTACACATGTAGTCTTTTCAAGGGCAGATGAAAGCCTTTGAGCCATTTTCTGGAGCCTCTTTATAAATGGTGGGGATACCATCTTGGTTAACACATGATCCCCATCGACCAAGGTGAATGTTGAAAATTGACCAATAAATCCAACCCTGGAATTGTCCATTTCATTGTCTTAATTATAAAATTATAAAAAGAGTCTGGGTAAATAGCTTGTATGTGAATATTTACACTTGGACAGCTGTATCCTGACATTTGTGCATCTGACCAAGATATGTGTGAAACCAAAAGCCAAGAAGTGACTCTTGTGTGAATCCAAACCCAGTTCAGGGTTTGGGACGTGTGCAAGTTACTTGGATGTGTTCCACTTCAGTTCTTGGACGTTGCAAAGTATTGTGGAACATGGGGCTGGAGGCCTGTTAGTGTCCTGTCCTTACATTCTAGGTAGTTACAGCAAATGTAAATTCTGAACACTATTTTGTTTTCAGCCTTTCTGTTATTAAGTTGGTGTTTTTTTCACTTTTTTTTTTTTTTTTTTTTTTTTTTTCCTCATTTCAGAGCAAGGACGAAGTAGATTTTTTTTTTACTTAGTTCTGGCTTGTAGTCTCTCTATTTGAGATCAAACCCTTTCCCACAGAAGCATAACTAGTGGTAGCAATTGATTGTTGTGGTGTGTTTGGAACTAGCCAGAAATAAAACTGTTCATTTTAGGTGCATGTTAACTTATAAGTGGACTTTTCAGGATGAAGAAATTAGATGCATTAGTTTATTTTCATTAGGCATCAGAGCTGCATCTAAAGTTGGGGCTAATAATTCTTACTCAAAGCTTGGCAGAGCAGCAGGCAGCTAAGATAGCTGTCCTCTGGTGGTCATGGTTCAAAACTGAGTAGTTTTTCTTTTACCAACAGAATAAGAATGTTGGACCTGAGGTGAAATTGCAAGACTTGCAGACTCTGGAAACTCCAGCCTCTGGTGTAGACTGCTTTTCTACAGGTGAGGACACAGAATAAGGCATGTGACAAGAAAACTGTGGAAATTTGGCAAATTTCAGGGAGAAACAGTAATTTGGAAAGAGGAGCTTTGAGGTCAGAGTCTAAAGATGTACAGGAGACGCAAGAAGAGATGCACATGAGGTAGAAGAGAACATTGTAATATGGAACGGATAGGACATATCGGAAGAAAAAGAGGTGGTTCATAAGATGAAAAAGGGAGAAGGGTTTGAGGGAATGTTTGTTAGATACAAAGGCTGATATGTAAGATAGGAAAGAGAATTAAGATGAAGAATTGGGTTCCTTTCTGCAAGCTAGTTAGCTTCTTTTTGTGCCTGGAATTACCACCACCATCCCCTGCCTCCAAATTAACTTAAAAAAAACCAAAACAAAACAAAAAAACCCCAAACAACCTGTTACCTGGTTCAGTTGTCTCTTTATACCTCTTCATTGTTCTGTAGAGATTAGTGTAGACTTAGGTGGTGCCAGCATGCAGCAAATGCAAGTGGTTTTGCATGTGCAGAGCTATTTGGGATACCTGGGTGTAGTGCATAGGCTCAAACTTTTTTCTTTTCTTTTTTCTTATGTTGGAAAGCAGAGAAGCTCCAGTTTCATATATTGTCTCTCCACTTACCTTCTGACTTTACATTTAATGTGTTATAGTGATGATGACAAATGTACCTTTTTTCACTAGGTGAGTCAGGAGAGCTGGTGAATTCTGAAGTGCAAAAGCCTTTTGATGACTCTTTGGTGCTCTCTGAGGTACAAACTTAGTCCAGAACTTTTCTTCCTCTCAGTATTGTATACATCTGTAGATATGAAAACTTTAATTTAGTTTAAAAGCTCCAAAGAGTTGTATTTTAAATATCCCCTAATGTAAAGCGGTTGTTGCAACAGGATTTAAGAGAGAACTTTCCTTTAATGGTTGCCCATAGGTTGTTTCTGCCCTGCAAACTGATGAACAGACAGCCTTTACAACACAAGACGTTGGCTTATTGGTGGGCTGATGATCTGTGCTTTCTGGGAAGCATTTGTGACTGCTTTTCTTTTGTAATCTGTATTGGGGGGTGTGAAGAAACCCTAAGATAGTTCATTGGAAAAAGCCAAGCACGTTGGTGCAAATGTGCTGTCTGAGCTCTCACCTTGGAGATGGACACAGACTGGCATATTGGATTCTGCGCTGTTTCTTTGCCATGGTAAATGCACAGATGGAACAGAGGACAAAACCTCCTCATTCAGAGACTGTGGATAGGAAGTCAGGAAATCATGGCTGGATAAGTAACACTTGAAGGCTTGTGAGAATCACAGAACTGAAACACTTCAGAATAATACTGCCTTGTAATCAAGAGAGAATGGGAAATAAAGGAATAGGAAGTTATGTTTATGGCGTAATCCAAAAGCCAGAATCTCTCATGTTGCAACTTCAGAAATGGAAATGAATAGAAATTACCTGAGGAGTCTTCCTGTTATTAGTGAGGCTACTATTTATTGCAATAGCCAGCTCAAGAAAGGGTATCCTTAAACTTCAAAATGTGGGAAGCAAAAAATATTTCTAAAAGTGATCCTTTCACTGGATTCAAAGGAAAATTGAAACCTATTATTTTCTTTTAGGCAAGCACAGATGGCTTTCCCAATGGAAGCAAGCTTACTGAGGAAAATTGCCCACCTGAAATTCTAGAATATTTTGCTCTAAAGAAACAGAAGGAGCTGTCAGTTTTGCTGCTGGAACTGAAGGAAGCCCTAGAAGAAATAGATTTTCTGAAAAGTCAGCTCAAGGACCCAAATGGCCAAGCTTCTACAAGTAGACAAACAGGAGAAGCAGCTAACCAGCTGCAAGATAATTCCCAGATATGGTTACTTGAGAGGGAAGAGCACAAGGCTTCAGATACACAAAATGAGTCAGGCAGTAGCTCATTAGTGAAAGAAACAGAACTGCAGCAAATTGGTGTGCTTCAGGAAAACAAAAGCAGTCTTCAAGCAGTGTCCCATGGGAGCCCTGTTCCCTGCAGACGGGAGATGGAGGCAATGCAAAAAGTCCCTGCAGCAGATCCAGAGCCTGGCTCCTCTCCAGCTCAAGAAATTATAAAGTTACAAAACCAAATTACAGAACTGCAAATAACTTTACAGAAATCACAAGAAGCCTATAAGAAAGATCTAGGAGAAAAAAGTGCTGAAATAAATAGGCTAAAGCAGCTGGCTGAGGAATACAGAAAAAAAATAGAGGATTCTGACAGTGCATTTTGTGTCTTGACTCAAGAACGAGATCAGCTCCTGTGTCAAGTGAAGGAACTTTCTACCATAACAGAACTGAAAGAGCGAGTGAAGCAACTTGAGGAAGATCTAGCTCTTTCAGAAAAGCAGAGATTGTCAGACAGTGAAAGCAGACTTCTGAGAGAACAAATCCAGAGCCTTAAAAATGAATTTAAATCCAAGGAGGTAAAAATTGAAGCTTTGCAAAAAGACTTGGATGAAGCACAACTTCAGCTTTCTAACCAGGACATGCAACTAAAAGATCTGAGAAGCCAGATTGAGAAGAAGGAATGTGAAGTGCTTGATCTAGAACAACTTTTGAAGAAGAATACAGCTGAGTTAGAAGAGCTTTCCCAAAACTTAGCCTCAAAGAGATGTGAAGCAGCGCGCTTAGAACAACTCGTTGCTGAACGCACCAGGTCTATAGAGAGCCTGCAACAAACCTTGCTGGAGAAAGACCAACAGATGACAGAGATCAGCGTCAGCATGTCTGAGAAAATGGTCCTGTTGAATGAAGAGAAATTTTCTCTAGGAAATGAGCTGAAGAGTCTTAAAGAG
Source organism: Florisuga fusca (assembly GCA_038090715.1). Taxonomy (NCBI): domain Eukaryota; kingdom Metazoa; phylum Chordata; class Aves; order Apodiformes; family Trochilidae; genus Florisuga; species Florisuga fusca. The sequence continues at coordinate 67,752,016 of JAAWXA010000003.1, read as the reverse complement.
CAAACAAGTCTATTATTAAAAGCCCAGGAAGAAAGAGTCCAAAACATAGATGCAAAAAAAAAAAATCTGAAATGTGCCGCGTCCAAACAGCAGCATGAGACAGAGGCAGCGTGCAAAGAAAGTGACAGTTTGGTGAATGAACTTGAACTTCTGAAAAAAGAAAATGAGCAAGTCAAGCAGAAGCTGCAAGCAGCCCTTGTTAACAGGAAGGAGCTTCTGAAGAAGGTCAGAAAATTAGAGAATGAATTAGTACAATCAAGAAGAGAGCAAGATTCAGAAACCTCAGTGGCTCAGGAAACTGAAGGGGAAGAAAATACAACAAGTGTGATGAGCAGAAAAGTGAATCTCAAAAGCCATCTCAGTGAAGAGTATCTGATTCAACTGCTTTCTGAGAAGGAATCTGAGTTGCAGAGCATGCGGAAGGACCTGCAGGATAAAGAAACTACTGAAGCACGTTTGCAGGCAGTGATTGAGGAAATGAAGCGAAGCTTGCAAGGAAAGTCAAACATTGTCTCAAATGAGGATGAAATCAAAATCATGGAGAGTCAGGCAGTTGCTGACAAAATAGATGAAGCCAATAAAAGCCCAAAAGATTATGAAGAAAATGAAAAAAATACTTTAGCAGCTATAAACCTTGAAGAAGACCAAAAGTCTGCTCTGAAAGAGAGGATTTCAACTCTTATGCAAGAAAAAGAACAACTTCAAAAAAAACTGCAGGAAGCCCTGATATCTCGCAAACACACTATAAAAAAGGCTCAAGAAAAAGACAGGCATCACAGAGAACACCTGAAACAGCAGAAGGATGATTACAGTGTCCTACAAGAACAATTTGATAAGCAAAGCAAAGAGAAGGAGAGCATCCAAGCTCAGCTGAGACAGCTCCAAGAACAGAAAGGATCAACAGAGACTGTTCTTGGGAATCAACGTGGGTTGGATTCTTCCTGCATGGACGCAGAAAATACAACAGATAGCAAACTTGTGCAAGTTGCAGATGTTTCTGGGGAAGAGTTAAAGAGAAAACTTGAAAAATTGCAGATGGAGAAAGGGGAATTGGAATATAACATTAACCACATGCAAAGTGAACTTGCTTGCAAATCAGAATTAGTCTCTCAGTTGCAAGAGCACATAGTACAGTTGTTTCTGGAGATAGAAGCATTGAAGAGAACCTCTGACCAAGCTGAAGCTAAGGCAGCAAGTCTTCAGACAGAACTGGAGAGGAGTCGAGCAAAAATCTCTAATGAGGACAGTCTGGAAGATATGAAAACACTTATGCAGCAAAAGGATGAAGAAATTGAATTTCTTAACTTGCAGTTACAGGAGAAAAGTGAAGCTCTCAGTAATGTGCAGGCACAGTTGCTGGAAAAAGAGGATTCAATCAAGAGACTATGCAGTCGGTTGGAAACTCAAGCTCAGGTACATGAGGATCAAAGCAAACGACTGCAGACAGAGTTGCTTGAAATTCAGGAGAAGCAAGACAAGGGTGCAGAAGCAGCTAAACAGAAGAATCAAATGCAGAGAAAGTTGCAAGCTGCCCTTATCTCTAGAAAAGAGGCACTGAAGGAGAGCAAGTCTCTGAAAGAGGAGCTGGCTAATGCTAAAACTACAATTGAAAATCTTAATGACAAGTTGACTAATATGGAAAGCCAAATATATGGCCACGCTAAAGAAACAGAAACTTTAACAGAAAAGCTAGCCAGCCTCACTGAAGAGCGAGACAAACTGATTGCAGAAGTTGATAAAGCACTTACAGAAAACCAGAATCTTGATGGGTGCTATAAAAACCTTACATTAACTCTGGATAGAGTTGTTCTAGAGAAGGAGGAGCTGGAGAAGGAAGTGGAATCCTTGAAATGCTTTCAAGCCACAGAGAGTTCTGAGTGGCAGGAGAAATACAGGGAGCTGCAGAAAGAATATGAAACTCTCCTGCAGTCCTATGAGAACGTGAGCAATGAAACTGAGCGGATTCAGCGTGTTTTGGAAACTGCTAGGCAGGAAAAGCAGGCAATTTTCATGAATCTGAAAAGTGTTGAAGCCAAAAAAGAGGAAACGGATAAGCAGCTACAGGAGGCTCAACAGGAGATCAATGGAATGAAGGAGAAAATGAGGAAATTTGCAAAATCAAAGCAACAAAAGATCCTGGAACTAGAAGAGGAAAATGAGAACCTTAGAGCAGAAATGCATTCTACAGATGGAGAGCTGCACAGGGCTGGAGATGTCTTTACAAATACTAGTCTGAAAGAAGAGCTGGAGAGCTCTAGGAGGGATTACCAGTCTCTTTCTGCTCAGTTTGAGACAGTAATGGCTGAAAAGGAGTTTCTTAATAAAGAGATCACAGATTTAAAGCATCATTTGCAGTTAACAGAATTTAAGCTGAAGGAAAGCAGAGAACTGGTGGACAAGTATGCTGCTCAAAAGACAACAGGGGAAGAGACAAATCAGGAAGTTGCCGCACCAATGGAGAGGACTGAAAATCAAGTGGAGAAAAGTTTTAGACCAGACTCTCCTACTGAAGAATTGGAACAAAAATCACCTGCAGGCAGTAGCCCCCATGAAGAACTTGGTACCTACATACAGCAGATAGCTGAACTCAGAGAGCGAATTACAGAACTGGAAGGTAACAGGGCTTCAGAGCAAGAGCTGGGTAACATCCGCATGTGTGTTGAGACTTTAGCAGGGGAGAAACAGGCTTTAGAGACCCAAATGAAAGAGAAACTCCATGAATTGAATGCTCTTCAGGACACAGTAGCAGAGATGGAACAAACAGTCAAAAAAACCAAAGATGACCTTGTCAGGATGACAGAACTGAAGGACAGGCTAGAAGCTGAGAAGGATGATTTGGAAGAAAGGCTCATGAATCAGCTGGCAGAACTTAATGGGAGTATTGGAAACTATCAGCAAGATGCAACAGACTTCCAGATCAAAAATGAGCAACTGCAACAGGAGCTTCAGAGTTTGCAGAGAATGATGCATGAACTGGAGGAGGAGAAATGTCAGATGGCAAAGGAGAAAATCAAAGCAAGTTCAGAAAAACAAAAGGAATCTGTAGAAAAGCCAAAATGCAGTTGGATGGGAGACAGCAGCACACATGTAAAGGAGCTTCAGGAACTGCTGAAAGAGAAGCAGCAGGAGATTAAGCAGCTGCAGAAGGACTGTATTAAGAGCCAGGAAAAGAACAGTAGTTTAGAAAGAACTGTTAAAGCTCTGGAATTTGTGCAGACTGAGTCTCAGAAAGAGGCAGAAGCAGCCAAGGAGAATTTAGCTAAAGCAGTAGAAGACACCAAGAAAGCCCAAGCAGAGCTTGCACTCTGCAGAGTAGTGTTGGATGACACCCAGAGTGAAGCAGCAAGGGTTCTAGCAGAGAGTGTCAAAGTGAAAGAAGAGCTGCAGGCAAACAAAGAGAATATTAAAATTCAAATGAAAAAAAAAGATGAGGACTTTGAGAGGAGGCTGGAGCAGGAAAAAGACAAGCACTTGAAGGAAATCAGGAACATGGAAGAAAAGCTGGCAGTTTTGCAGAGGGAGAAAGATGATACAGAAACAGCTCTTGGTGAGCTTCAAGGCTCCTTGAAGACAAAAGATGAAGTAGTCAAGCAATTGGAAGGCAGCCTAAACAAAACCTTAGCCCAGCTTGCAGCCTTCACCAGGAGCATGTCATCCCTTCAGGATGACAGGGATAGAGTGATCGATGAATCAAAAATGTGGGAGAAGAAATTCACTGAAACTATTCAAAAGATGGAGGAAGAAATACGTTCAAAAGAGGAAACTTGTGTTGTGCTCAAGGACCAGATGAAACAGATGACCATGCATGTCGAAGAACTTCAGACTCAGATATCCAGGTAAAGGAGATGATAACGACTTCAGATGGTATTCCTGTATTTCCTTTTGACAAGGCAGCAGCCAGAGGTGAGGTACGATCCCCCTTTTACACCAGAAAGAATTTTGAGTATGTAAACATTGCAAAACTAATGAATGCCTAAGATGGAGGCAGAATTAATCTTCCTAATAAAGCCATAAACATAAAGCCTTATCTCATGGATCAGCTATGTTTGGATAGAAAGAGGTTTGGAATTATGTTGTAGGGAGTTACTATGTATTTTTTGTCTGCAGAAGGATACAAGGATACACTGTAAAATACTCCTTCTCAGCATAAGGGTACCTGTGTCAAATCTATTCTCTGTGACAAGCAGTAGCCATCTGAGTACTATCTGGAATCTTTCTTAATCGGAAATATGAAACAGATGCTTTTGCACAGAGTTGTTGCATTCAAGTCTTGACAGGTCAAGGGAGCACGTAATTCTGTTTAATCCCAAAATAGATTTTGAGGGAAAGGTGGAGCTATGGAAATGTATCCAGGTACACATCTGTGAATTTCCAAAATTCAAAACCAAACTGCTCTTACATAAGTAAAATTGTTCTGTAAAGCTTGTGCTCAAAATACTATATCTTTACATGCTGAAACATGAAATTAGCATCAAACATGAGAATAGCAATATCAGAGATTTTTATTTATTTATTTAGCTACAATAAATGAGAGAAGTAACATAATGAAAAGGAGGTGATAGCATTCAATGTTTAAACTTCTTTTTTTTTTTTTTTCAATATTGGCATAAAGATGTATCTCACTGGGAAACCTAAAAAAAAATATTCCCCCAGCACCACCCCCTTTCAGATAACATTGCAGCCAGAACTTTAAAAGATGCCTTGAATCTTAAATTGATGAAAAACTAATAATCTGGATATTTCCAGCTTGCTTTCTTAAAGTAAAACTAATTTTGTGGCTTTTACAAATTAGTATAATCAATGAAAATTATTACTGTGGTTTTGGGTAGAGATACTTCATCGATTTGTGACTGACTTCTGATTTCTTCTCTGTTCTCAGGCTGGAACACAACAAGAAATGCTGGGAGTCTGAATCTAGGAAGGAGATTGAGCATCATCAAAAGACATGTGAAATGTTGCAGGAGGAAAAAAAGGAGCTTTTGACCCAGCTTGAAGAATCTCAAAAACTGTACGGCAAGTCTCAGAATGAGCAGCAGAAACTGGAGTCAGAGATCAGCAGCCTGAGAGACCAGCTTGCTGACTTACAGAATTCCTTCAACCAATGTGACTTGGTCAGAGAAGAGCTGGGGAGCTTAGTCAAGCAACAAGAGACCAGCATCCAGAATTTTAAGTTCAGCTGTGAACAGCTTGAGGCTGATCTGCAAGCCTCGAAGGACCTAACATATAGGCTGCATGAAGAAACGAGTGCCAAGGATCAAAAAATCATTAGTTTGCTTTCTGCCAAGGAAGAAGCAGTTATGGCTGCTCTATCTGAATTACAGCAGCAGCATTCTGAGGAGATGAAAGAGTTGGAGCATAGGCTAAGTAAGAAGGAAGAAGATAAAAAAGCCTTGGAAAACGAGAGGAACCAATTTCTTAGCAAACTTGATCATCTCAATGAAAAGATTAAAATAACCCGAGAAGAAAGTAAGCAACAGAAGGCACAACTGGACTCCTTCACCAAGTCCATGTCCTCTTTGCAAGATGACAGAGACCGCATCCTGAGAGACTACAAGCAACTTGAGGAGCGACATCTTGGTATAATCTTGGAAAAGGACCAGCTAATTCAAGAGGCTGCTGCTGAAAACAATGAGCTGAAGGAAGAAATCAGAAGTTTTCATAGCCGGATGGATGACCTCAACTCTGAGAATGCCAAGCTGAATGCAGAGCTGGTGCGGTATAGAGAGGACCTAAACCAAGTGATTTCAATAAAGGACTCCCAGCAGAAGCAGCTTCTCAAAACACAGCTTCAGCAGATCCAAGCCCTGGAAAAGGAGAAGACAGTCATAGAAACCCAGCTGAAGGAGTCTGAGCAAACTCAGGATGCTCTCAAGAAGAGCATGGTGGCCTTGAGAGAGGATAAAGTCCGTATGTCTCAGGAGATTGAAACCCTTACATCCTCTTTGTCTCAGGTGCAGAGTGAGGTGACAGCATTACGAGAGGGGGGTCCTGTAATGGAGTGTCAAGCTCAATTGAAGGCCCAAGAAAAAGAGGCACAGGAACTGAGTCATAAGCTTTCCTTGTCACAGAAAAGGATAACAGAACTTGAGGGGGAACTAGTATGTGTTCAAAGGGATGCAGCCAAGAAAGTGGAAGAGGCCGAGGACAGGCTTCGGAAGGAATTGAAGCACCTACATCATGATGCAGGGATAATGAGGAATGAAACAGAAACAGCAGAAGAGAGAGTAGCAGAATTGGCACGGGACTTGATGGAAATGGAACAAAAATATCTTGCAGTCACAGATGAAAACAAAGATCTCAGAGCTCAAATTCAGTCTTTCAGGAAGTCCATGAGCTCTCTTCAGGATAGCTGGGATCAAGCCAATGAAGAGCTTCATGTTTTGAAACAGAAATACTCTGTAGACTTAAAGGAACAAAAGAGTCTGGTGCAGGATCTTCAGAAACACATGGTTCAGCTACAAGAGGAGCGACTTTACACTGCCAGCAACCGAGATACAGTGAGTTCTGAGCTGGCAGAACCGCAGAAAGCCACTGATGAAAGAGGTCTCTTGGCCCAGATTGAGAATCTTAATCAGAAGCTCAGGGCCAAAGATGATGAGCTTCTCCATTTGTCTTCAAAACTGGAAGGCTCTTCCAACCAAGTCAAGTCTTTTTCCAAGGCTATGGCAAGCCTACAGGATGAGCGAGACCGTCTGCTGAGTGAATTGAGCAAAGCACGTAAGATTGAAGAAGTGAAGCAACAAGCAGAAGGGAGCACTCCCACCACTCCTTTGGAAGTTCAGAATCTTAAGAAGGCACTCTCCTCTCTGCAGAATGACAGAGACAGAGTAGTAAGTCCTTGTTCTCTCCACGTGCTCTTGCTTAAAGCCCCATAGATTTGGATCTTCAGATCTTAAAATTCAGCATTTAGATCTTGTATTTATAATGTAGAACATAGATCATTGCCTTCACAGAATCACAAAAAATTGTTGAGGCTGGAAGGGATTTCTGAAGGTCTAGTCCAACTCCCCTGCTCAAACAAGGTCAGCTGGAATAGGTTGCCCAAAACTATGTCCAGTCAGATGCTGCATATCTGCATTGGTAGGTATTCCACAACTTCTCTTGCAATCTGCTTTTTCATGGATCAGAAGTAGTTGCTTCATGACCTTCCCAGGGATGGAGATGAGGCTGACTAACCTGGAGTTCCACAGTTTTCTTGTCCTTCTTGTAGTTAGGAATGACATTTACATTCTACAAGTCCCCAGGAACCTCTCCCAGTCACCATGACCTTTCCAAGGTCCCACTGACCGCTGCATTTGGTTGTACACTCCGTGAGATCCTTTGGGTTTAGTTTGTGCCGTCTGTGTTAATCTTCTCCAGCATACTGAAGCTGTGATTTCATTTCTAACCTTTCAGGGTGGTTTCTCTTGTTAGCTTGATTTAAAACATGGAATGATGGAAATAAGGTTCAGAAGGTTAACCTGGTTGGTCCACATCTGTGGAAGCTCATGTGTTCGATTTGATTTCTAGAAGAGACTGGAGCAAAGACTTGGGTCTGCTGCCTTTCATGGCAGCAAGTTGTCAAGACAGATCCAAAGCATTCATTTGGATATGTTGGTGTTGGTACAGTCTCTGGCACAGTGCAGCTCAGCAAGTTTCAGAGTTCTAGTTGCTGGTGAGATGGCAGACTTTTACAATCTTCCACAGTCACTCAGCCTGTCTTAGTTTTTTCTTCTGTTAATTCACAATACACTTTGTGATACTGTCTTAAACATATCTTCCTTGCCCATTTTCTGTCTGTTATTTGTAGATTTATGTCTCCTGTTGGACTGTGTAGTGCTGCTGATACTGATAGATCCTCAGTAGAGGGATCTCCTGACTCAGTAATCTTCCCTGTCTCTAAAGTCAGTCATGTCCTCTGATCTTTGAAAAATGATTGTAGTGATGGATGTGTAATGACAACTTATTTCTAATTCCAGTCTGAGTGTCAGAAAGATTTTAGTTCCTCAGTTCCCTGGCTTACAGTAGTTAGCAACTTCAGGACTTATTCTTAATCAGCTCCTTCTGTCTCACTTTGTCTTCCTCTGAGGTAGGAAATTAATGTTGTAGTCAGGGGTCTCAACTCACTACTCGTTCACAATATAATTCTCTGACGGTTTTTTCCTGGGCAGTTTCTTTATATAGAATCATAGAACTAGCCAAGTTGGAAGGGACCCATCAGGATCATCAAGTCCAACTCCTATCTCTGTGTAGGGCACCCCAAGAATCACACCATGTGCCTGTTTCTAGTAGACTGCTGTAATCATTGATCCAGTTTCTAGTTTCTCTGTCATCTGAATATGGCTTTTTCCCTCCAGATGCCACAGTGAGAAATGCTTTTAAAAACTTAAAAATAATAAACCTGTCTGATTGCTCAGTTGTGACACACTCTGATCTTTCCCTTTAATTAAAGGTGAGAGAGCTGAAGAACCTGCAGCAGCAATACATACTTATAGGGATAGAATCAGCTGAAAATTCTCGCTTAAAAGCACAGCTGCAGGAGTACCAGCAAGATGCAGACAGACAGCTCCATCTCCAAGAACAGCTGAAGCAAGAAAGCATTTTATACCAGAAGGAGCTCCAGCAGCTCAGGTGAGAATTTGTCTGTCTTACTGCCTCAGAGATATAAATGTGCAATTGTGTGTCTTTGATTCAAAGAGCAATTGTGGGCAGAAGGCAAAGGCAGCACTGATAGCCCCAGCCTTATCTGGGTCAGCTGCCACTGCATCACTTGGTCTTCTTCAGGCCTGGGCACACATTCCCCTTGCTCAGATTTTGCCTGATACTTAGGGTGAAGGATTGCAGCTCAGTGTAGTGGAAGGGAGTGCCTGTGTGAAATAAATCAATGACCTTCTCTAATTATTATTTCCTTTGTCAGCGGTGGCCAACATCATGTGTTTGAGAGGGAACTCAGGCTCTTCCTTGTATTGGAGCTTATGTGTATCACAGAACTCTCCATTCCAAGATGCTGATGAGCACCCCTTATTATCCCACTGATATAGTTGTGTAGAAAATACCAATTTTGTGTGCCTTATCCTTTGTTTCACTTCCGTTATGTCTTCTGTTTTTAAGAAAAGTCTGTAATTCAAGTCTAGTAAATTGTCATCTACAACTGGGCTGGAACGAGTCAAACAAATACGCTCTGTTCTAAAAATGGGGGAAAAAATTTTTTCAGGGACTTCTACTCCATCTAACAATGACCGAGCCTGGAGTGAAAGGGGAGGAGTTTTATTGTGGAAAGTTGTATGGTATGTGTTTGCCCTAAGTGATATAAAAACTTTTGGTGTTCCTCCCTCCCCCTAATCTGATCCTCAGATTAGCACTTCAGATCCTGTAAAGTGTGGAGAAGCTTACAATTTTATTTATCTCTTGATAAAAGATAATTTTTTTATATCTAGCTTCTACAATGTACCTGAAGCCAAGGCATTGAATTTGCATGCTGGGATCAGTGCTGCAATTCTGGTTTAGTTTTGAAACTTCTTTTTCTGGCATGGGGTAATATTAGGAAGTAGAGCCATCTTCAGCTCATTCTGAACTGGATGCCAGGGTATCATAAGTGATACTGGTAATTTCCTTTGTGTTGTACTGGGCAGGCAAGAGAAAACTACCTGGGAAAAGCAGAACAGCAGCATGAAGGAGCAGTACCTGATGGTCATAGCAGAAAAAGACAAGCAACTGAACCATTTACAAAGGATCATGCAAGAAATGAGACTGCCCCTCAGCAAGTCTCAAATTGTGGAGGAGCAGTACCAAACAAAGGTGGGAGGAAACATACAGATTCTTTACTGCATGGAAGTGTGAGGCTTGAAATTCAGCTAGAGTTGCGTGTGATGCTTGCATTCAGCTCATACAGGCTGGGATCGTACAGTATCAGTTTATGGTGTGGCCTCCAAGAACTGTATCAACAAAACAACCTGGATCAGGAAACTCTGTTGTACCCTTACGTTCTCATCTATTAGTTCATGGTTCCTAATGTGTCAAGAGAGAGAGTAGAAAAGACAGGGCTTCCTATACACCTTAGGTCTTTCTCGCTGTTTTAGAATTGCCTTTTGCATCTTGAATCTTCTGGCTAAGTTTTTTTCCTGTCACATTTTAATTGTTAAATTTCCTGTTGAATTTTTACTGCTGTCCTTACTGTGGCAGGAATCTACAATCCTGACTCAAGCACAGAGGCTGAGTGCTGAACATTGCACTTTCTGCCTTCTTTTCCCTGTATCTCAGTCCTGAAAGTGGAGCTGGAATATGCTGAGTGTTTTGTTTGCCTGCTGCATGTACAACACCATTTCATGACAAGCATGGAAAGAACTCTCCTGCCTACACTCTCCTGTGTATGTTCCAATGGGAAGCTTTGCCAGTGGAGGAGGGAGGAAATCTCCCCTTATCCCTTTGACTCACATTCATATGAGCAAAGAAGAGGCTAGGGCAATGTACACATGAGGCTTTCTAGGAGCATGCCTCAGTGCTAATCTTTTAGTCTGTGTTGAGTGAGAGCAGGGTGGACATTACTTTGGGTTTTTTGTTTGTTTTTCTTATTCTCATTCATACACGTTTTTTTCCTTCCTGTATTGTAGAGAACTTTAAGGCAACTTTTGAGAAAGGTCTATTGTATATGCTAGTTCACTAATGTTTCCTAATTGGTTGGATTTGCAGAGGTGTTTTCAGTATGTCTGTTTATTCTTCACAGGTGTTTTGCTTGAGCAGGTCAAGTTCCAGGCCTAGAAATAATGTTGGGATTTGACCTTGGAATGTTAAACAGAGAGGACTGATATGAGAGTGGGTCTTGATGGGTGTAGTTGGTTTTTTATTGTTTTTTTGTAGAGGCAACCAGGTGAACACAATCAGGTGTTGCCGGTTAGGAGGGGGAAGGCATGAGCCCTAATTGGGCACAGGTGGGCCCAACAGGAGCTCATGCCTTCCCCCTCCTAACTGGCAACACCTGATTGTGTTCACCTGGTTGCCTCTACGTTTTTTCCCTGGCAGATTTCTTCAGAAGTTCTGAGAGGGGACTTTTCAAGCCTAGAAACAGAGACAAAACATCTCCAGGCCCTGCTAAGTGACAGCCTGAAAGAACTTCACCAAAAAGAGCTCAGAATTCAGCAGTTAAACAGCAAGGTACCGATTATATCCTATACTTGCTTGAAGAGTCTGGGATGAGGAATGTGAAGAAAAGGGTTGGCCTGGTTGTCTTGCATGTGTTTTCTGATGGCACTCAAGGTGATCTGCTCCATAACTTTCCCTGGCACCCAGGAGAACTCCTGTTGGAGATTGTGACTGGTCTTTGGACCTTAGTAACATGCAGTGTGGCGGTTCTCAGTAGAATTCTGACCCTCAGTTACATAGAGAACAATTTTGCTTTCACAGAAATACTCAGAGAACAATACTTAGAGTTCTTTACTTAGCAGTTGTGTTGTTTTCTCAGCTATCTCAGGTGTTTGAGGAGAAAAATGCCCTGTCCCTCCAGCTGCGTGGTAGCAGTCGGAACATCTGTGAGAGCCATCAGCACTACAGTGAGGTTCTGAACCGCTGCTTGGTGCTTGAGAGGCAGCTCCAGGAGCTGCAGTCTGCAGACAAGTGCATGGTAAGGGTGGTGGTGTTAGGCCAAGGGGGGAAAAAGCTTCTTGCTCCACTAACTGCATAATGCTGTAGCTACTTTCTTTCCCCATGCAGTGCTGTCTGTCACACTTTCACCCTTTCTTTCAGGAGTTGTTTGCAACAGATGCTGCTCCAGGAGCACCCCAAGAAAAGAATGAACCTCAGAGCAGCAATTACACACCAGAACTCCAGGAGTTGCAGCTGAGGTAAAGAAAGACTGAAAAAAGAGGGGTGGGATGTTAGTCCTGATGGAGGTCTTTGGGCTAATGATGAGCCTATTTCTGTTATTCTGTCAGAGTGTTGGGAAAACTCAGTTCAACACTAGGACTTTGTGGAAGTGGAGGAACTGCTATAAGCACTGGACAGCTGCTGTTAGTTGTCTCTTTGGATAGAACTTAAAAAAATGGAAGCAACATGCAGTAGGAATTCCAGTTGACTGTCACCAGCTATGACTATCACTACCATCTTTGATTTGATTTGATGGGCTGGGTCCTCACTAACAGCATGAGTATCAGTGGTCCTCGTCTCAAGTCTGTTAGCCTGAGAATGCCTGGAACTGAGAGTGTGATTCCTCATACCAGTTGAAAATAATTTTCAGAAGATGTGGCTGTGGATGACAGAGCCAAGGAACTCCTTCCCAATGTGACACAGAAGCTTCAAGAGATTTACTTTCTCTCTTGCTTTCCAAATAATTTAAATATACTAATAAAAGGTAACTAGTCTTCTGTGTGAAGTGGAAGGGAGTTGGAGTCTGTTCACATGCTGCATCAGAAGAAATGGAATATGTTATGAATTAGTCCTTTTTTTGACACATTTGTTTATTTTCTGACAGGCTGTCTGAATCAGAACATTTACATAGCAGCACAAAACAGGATCTGAGGTATCTAGAGGAGCAGCTGGAGGAAGAAAGGGACCATCGTCTTGCTGTAGAGGAGGCACTCTCTGCAGCACAGGATCAGATTAGGAGGTGAGTGAGCTGGAGCCAACAGGCAACATCACCATAACATTGTGGTGATCCTATCTCTGCGCTCATCTGTACTTCGTTATATCCTTTTGTCAATTGTCACTGGGGGCATAAAAGCAACTTTACCGTGCCTCACAGAGAATGGTTGAGGTTGGAAGGGACCTCTGAAGGTCATCTGGTCCAGCCAAGCAGGGCTATGTAGAGCCAGTTGCCCAGGACCATGTCCAGATACAGCTTTTGAAAATCTCAAAGGAATGAAGAATTGCCAACCTTCCTGGTCACCCTGACCTTATAGAAGAAAGGAGTCCACTGACAGCAGCTGAACTGTCCTGTCCACTGGAGAGGAATAGTGATCTGCACATCATGCAGCATGAATGTTTTACTTTTCCCTATGACTATGACCACAGAAGTGGCTAGCACTGAGCAAGTGCACCCACTCTGTTATAGTTTTACCAGCTCCTGGTTGAGGAAGGAGAACTACTGCTATTTGGATCACTCAGTCCTTCTGCTCAGCTTGAGCTCAGGAGATATGATAGTAGTACAAATGAAACCAGTTCTTGTCAAGTGACGTCATGGCTTGCTTGCAATTGTTGATTATTTTTTGAAGAAATACCTCCTTTCCTAAGTTTGTCTACAGTGTTATTTTGGGGCATTATAAGAAACTGCATTTGATTTCATGGTTTTTTTTGTGGCAGGTTGCAGTCAAGTGAGTGGATGTCTTCCTCAAGTGCTAGCATTGATGTGACTCCAGGTCACGAGCATTCCTTGCTGATTGACTCCATGGATAATAATTTCAGCAAAGTAAGCATTTGCATTCACAGCTGTCCGTAATGTGAACCCTGGATGATGCAAGATGTGAAAACTGTGAACCTGTAGCACCTAATCCTTCTGCAGGAACATTTAAATCTGTCTGGGTTTGTGCAGTTTTCTGCTCTTGCTGTTTTACACACCAGGAGCCAGGTGTTGTTCTGATGGTGGCTCTCCTCCAGTTTGCGTCAGCAGACTCAATTTACACCAAAATGGAGGTCAGCATTGTTTGTGCCTAAAATGTGGTCACAGGTTCCTGGTGAAATACTGAAGGTCAGTTCCTCATAAGCAGGACACGTGTCACTGTCCTCAGTGCATGTCAGGTTGGGAGTCTGCCCTCATTCAGCTGCCCTCTCGGTTTTAACTCCAAAGTGAAGAGCTGTAGAGGATGACAGCTTGGCAGCCACCTGCCTTGTCCTGCTGAGGATAAAGTCCTGCTGAGAAGTTCACCCTCTGGCCTCTTTCAGACTTTGGGGGTGGTGCTCTTAGCAGAATTATGGCAAGACCCAAAACTGGATTCTGCTCTGTTCATGCTTATTAGTAGAATAGATGGGGTTGGGTTTTTTATTTGCTGGAATTTATCCAGTAGATGTTACTTTATCTGAGGACTCCTGCAAGAGTCCCTGTAGAGTGAGGTCACTCTACAGCAGCTTCAACAGAAGTCCTTTCAGTCAATTCAGAAGTCCTTTCAGCTGCACGGATGAAGGAATGCAGCAAATAAATAATTTTATTTTTCTAGCCCAGAGAGTGAATCAGAATCCTAGTAGCTCGAAGCTCCAGCAGAAAAGTACCATCAATCCATTGTTTCTATTTCACTTAGAGGGGCTAGGAATTTGTAGGCACCAGAATGGTTTGTTTTGGAAGGAACCTTAAAGATTACCTAGTTCTAACTCCCCTGCATGGGCAGGGGTGCCTTCCACTAGGCCCTTCCACTAGGGACCTTGCACAAGGCCCCATACAACCTGGCCTTGAACAAGATGTTACAAGGAGGTGCTTTGCAATCTGTTGGTAAGAACTGGAGAGAGATGGTTCATGAGAAACCTGCAGAGAGCAGGAGAAGGGGAGTATTTCACAGGGGATTGGCTCCAGAGGTTGAATCTGACAGTGGAATGGATTTGGGAACATTCATGCTCATTAGCTTAAACAAAACTTACCTCCATGGTCTGGAGATGTCCGAGTGAAGGCAGCTGGGGGCATATCCATTCCTGGCTCTGACTGGTCTCTCTTACTCTTTTAGACTCAAAATATTCCTGGACTACGGCGCCTGCTATGTTCTCTCTTCCGTTCCCGGACCCACTTGCCTCTGCTAGTGGCCACCTATCTGCTTGCTCTCCATGTCCTGCTCCTCCTGTGCTTCACAGGCCACCTATGAAGAGGAGTAACAGCCTATTCTTGCGCCACAGTCCTTTGTGTGATCCCTGGGCCTAAATTCCCTATTGACAAGGCAGCATTTCACCCAGATGCCTTCTTTTTGCAAATCAGCCCTTAAAGAGCAGCTGCTCCCAGCAACTTGCACTCAGATGGCTTGCTGTCCAAGGACACTAGTGGTGAAACCTGGGATGTTTCCAGGACATCTGCCATTCCTTCCCTGGTTTTAAGTGAGTGTTACATTTTCTGAGCCAGGGTCCTCGTGCTACAAACTTCAAAACCAGCATTCAAAATCAGTTCCTGTATCTGGAGGTAGCACCACCCATTTTATGTAGTATTGTGCTGTGGTAGGAATAAGAAAATTATTCTTCAGTTTTCACAGTATTTCCACACCTCTAGGAACTGCAGGATCTTCCCCCTCTTTCACCAAATCAGTGAGTTTGGTTGGGGAAACTCTACAGATAAAGAAAGAGAAGCTTCTTCCTCTTTTTCCACCCCTTAGATTTGCTCTGTGGCTCAGTGCTCTTTGAAATCCATATCCTAAGGAAGCTGTGGACACTTTAAGGTACATAATTGAATTTCAAAATCATGTTTCTTGCTCAGTCATATCTCCTGTTGAAGAAGGGCCAAAATTGGTATATTTGGACCTGCTGAGCATTCCATTTAAAAACAGCCATATATCTGCCCTGACCAGCCTGTAAAATAATGTCAGACATTTAGTTATTGGCAAAAAGGAATAGGAAACAAGAAACTTTTTTTGCTCTTATGTCAATAACCTTGCTGTGTATCACATTTGTGCACTTCTCACAATGGAAGGTGCTTGCATACTTCTCAAAGTGAGAGCAGCCTTGTACCTGTATTCTCATCCACCGAACCCTTATCACAAGATTAAAACTGTACAGGCTGTGTTGAAGGGTTCCATAATCTGGTATGTGGGCCCAAATCAAAGGCAGAAGCTCCAGAAATAAACCGTCCTACCTACGCTGAGGAAGGCCACAGAGTTCTGAAACCTTCTGGCATCTCTGCTGTAGGAAAAGCATGTTGTAGAAAGCTAGTGCTGGTCATTGGACTTGTTTGAAGCTAAAGCAAACTGATACAAATGGACTTGATCTTACAGGATATATTGGAAGCTGAGTTTTGTAAAGCACTCCTAAATATGTCCTTGAATTGAGACTGCCCTCTTCCAAAGGGAGAATGCTGAATACTAAGAAGATAGTTCCCTCTCAGAGACCAAGTGGTTCTGTTCATAGCACTTGCCAGAAATACTGTGTTGGCCTTTTGCTAGAGTATTAACTGTCACATTTTTCCCATGGGAAAGAGGTAGTTCTTTTGCTATTGCTGGTAAACAGAGATTCTCTAGCTAGTGAACAAGGCCTGTTTGAGCATGAACTGATTTCATCATGACAGCTGAAAATACCTGGATCTCTGGTCCAGAACATTGGCACTATATATCCATTTGTACAGTACCTTTGATTATCTGTGTGGATTTTCTCAACTGTTTAAAACTCAGTGACCAAATACTTTTCCTATATCTTCCTGGGGCGTGTGCTTCTGTATATATATATATATATATAATAAAAATTATTTTTCACCTGCAATTTATGTAATGTTGTCATGTAAACGTCAGAGGTCTCGTGGGTACAGTGCTGCTGTATCAGGCCTTTTACTGGACCCTGTGTGTGCCCTTCTTTGTCTATGGATTGCAGAACTCTGTTTATATTATTTGAATGCACATGGAGATGAACTTCCCTATCTCATGTCTCTCTCAGACTTTTTTAGGTTTTGCTGCAATGACAACAGAAGGAAATTGCACTTCAATAGTGAAATTAATTCAAATAAAACAATGTTTATTTTTCTTTGCGTAAAGGCACAGGAGATAGTAGTGTGCATTTATTTAGCTTGCTACTGACCTAGGTAAGACTAGATAAAATATACCTGTCCTCTTCCAACTTTCTGTAGCCAAAACCAGGAACCTTTGTTCATATTCTCTTTGTTCATCTCCACCACCACCATTAGGACAAAAGCCAGCAATGGGGTGTTGTATCACCACAGGCGGTTGCCACTGTGTTTCACAGGAGCAAGAGTTCCAGCAAAGTATTTTCTTAAAGCCCATCCTGCAAGTTTTCCTGAACGGGAGTAAGACAAGCTTCTGCTGGTTCAGAGACATTTTTTAACCTTCATGGGGAACAGTTACAGCTTATGTTAAATATATATAAATAAAACTTCAGTGGGAACTCCTGATCTTATAATCATGGTCTGACCTGACAGCTTTGTGGTTTCATCTGATGAAAGACATGGCATTTTAGCATATGTTTCCTCTTAAAACCATTTCAACTTTTTGTTTCTTCTTTTTTACGAACCTGTCCTGCATAGTTTTGATCTATCTGCAGCAGAAGCTGAGCAGATGGACCAAGGGTTCTCTGCCATCTCTGGTACTCACAAGCCAATTTGGCACGCCCACTAATGAGGTAGCTCCAGGATGGGTTTTTTGTGTCAGGAGGAGGGCAGCTTCACTAGGGAGAGGGGGGAATGGAAGTTGGTTTCTCTAGGTAACTGTGAGAGGAACCCCTGCTTACCCTCTCAGCTACCTGTAGAGAACAGGTATGAGGCTCTGGGCACAGCAGATAAGATAGAGAAGGAAGAACCTCTGCAAGTAATCTCACCGAGGTCAGATCAACCAACCCCTCACATTGAGAGCTACATGAAGAACAGTGCTGAGAAGAAACAACAGTGAGTTACAATCATTGGCAAGTCCCTCCTGAGCAGATGAAAGCACCCATTTGCAGGCTAGAGCCTCTTTTTGGGAAGGTTTGCTGCCTCCCTAGTGCCCAAATCAAGGGTGTCACCTGATGACACCCTTGGTACAGCCTTTGAACTGTTCCCCACACCATCCCTTTCATGTGGGTCCTAATTATGTTGCAAGAAGAAGCATAAGGCTGATAAAAAGAGAATTCAGGGCCTTAGGAGGAATGCTAAAGATTCAGGAGCACGGGTGGTGTTCTTCTCAATCCTCCCAGTAGAGACACGGGAAGAAACCAGTGTACCCAGGACTCCCAAGAGCTTGCTCACTGAAGAGGGCTTTAAACTAGAAGCAGTTGTCAGGTCAGGTGATCCAGAGGAGCTGCACTATGTGTAGGAGAGAGGTTTGATAGTGCAGCCCTTACAGGGAGGGATGATGTGGGTGAGAGCCTCTAGGTGAGCATTAGAGAGATGAAAACCAAAGGAGATACCCTAGTGGACATCCACTATACCTGTCACCCAGCCAGAGCTTAAGCACTGAGGAATTATTCTAGAGGCAGCTAGGAGAAATCTTTGGATCAGTAGCCCTTGACTTAGGAGAGATTTCAACTTCTCAGACATCAACTTGGAACTCCGTAGTGCTGTGATGAGCAATCCTGGAGTTCATGGAAAGTGACTTCTTGTCTCAGGGAGCCAACTAAGGAAGATGTCTGCTGGTTGTGAACAGAGGAGGATTCATGGGGGATGTGATGGCAGGTGGGTGTCTTGGCCACAGTGATTATGAAATGGTTGAGTATACATTTTTTATTTTTTTTTTCCGTAATGAGGAAAAAGGTCAGCAGAGTTGCAACTCTAGACTTCAAGAGAGCAAGCTTTGAGCTACTCAGGGAGCTACTAAGCAGTTTGCAAGGGAATCTGCTGTTGAG
The DNA here is from genome assembly GCA_038090715.1 of Florisuga fusca. Taxonomy (NCBI): domain Eukaryota; kingdom Metazoa; phylum Chordata; class Aves; order Apodiformes; family Trochilidae; genus Florisuga; species Florisuga fusca. The sequence goes on along the minus strand of JAAWXA010000003.1, from coordinate 67,733,602 downwards.
TTGTGGTGGTGCTGACCCTCCATTCACTGAGACACCTTGATGGACCTTAAGACCTTCCACTCTTGTCTGTGGCGCAAGTGCTGGTCAGTTTTTAAGAAACATCTTTGAGGAGCTTAGGAGCAGCCAATTCTGCTGCACTGAAATCAGGCAAGTGAGGCAGAAAACCAGCTTGGCTGAACAGGGAACTTCTCATGGAGCTCCAGAGGACAAAAGGAATTGTATGATCTCTGAAAGCAAGGCCAGGCTTTGCCAGAAAATTCCAAAGCTGTGGTTCTCATTCAGGAAGAAGAGGTGAAAGGCCAAATCTCAGACTTGAACCTGTACAGTATTGAGAGACCTTTAAAAAAAAAAATGCACATATTTGGTACAGTCAGCATGGGTTCACAAAAGGAAAGTTCTGTTTACATAATTTGATATCCTTCTATTATGAGGTCACCCACCCAGTGGATCAGGGGGAGGTGGTGGATGTCACCAAGGATTTTGATACTGGTTTTGTACTGGAGAGGGAGCTGCTGATCTCTCCTTGGTGGGATCCCATCAATGGGCTCATGGGAATGTTTCAAAGCTCTGTCAGGGAAGGTTCAGACTTGATATTGGGAAACATTTCTTTATCAAGAGGGTGACCACACTCTTGAAGAGGTTTCCTGAACAGGTGGTTGATGTCCCCAGCCTGTCAGTGCTTGAGTGGCATTTGGACAATATCCTTAACAACTTTAACTTTTGCTTATCCTTATGCTTTAACTTTTGGTTAGCCCTGAAGCGGTCAGACACTTGGTCTAGGTGACTAGTGTAGGTTCCTTTCAGCTGAATTAGCTGAATTAGTCTACTCTGTTCCCTGTATATCTTGTTGTGGAGTCAAACAGAAATGGCTACTCTAGGAGGTCTTCCTGCTTCACTTGACTCATTTAGAAAGGAAGTTATTTTGGTTTGAGACGTTTATCTGGTGTCAGGCTAGCGTGATTCATGCTACTCATTCTAAAATTGTGCACTTCCCACCAGTGAGAGAGCTAGCAAGCAGTTTAATCTCTGTGAGTTTAGAATTCTTTTACCACATGTATTTGAGGTCCCTTTCAACCCTAGCCAATCTATGACTCTTATGTTTTCCATCTGCCTAGTCCAAGCTATTTATTTTTGTTGCTGTTGTTCCTGGAAGAGCTTCAATGTATGTACATATGTGTGTGCCTATCTGTATTTGTAACTGTGCTGTAAAGTACTGAGTGAGCAGCTTGCTTTCTTTGGATCTCACTGTAATTGTCAAGCCCAGGGGCTTCAGCCTTTTGTAAATTTTGTACTTTCATGGCAGAATGATTTTTTTTTTTTGGAAGAGATTAAAATGCAGATCCGAACCTTGTTCTCCACACTAAGAAATACAATTGTGGCCCATTGAGTGCTGCTCACGGGGTCATCAGTTTCACCCTAGGCATACACCTTGCCATGAGAGCCCAGAGCATGGGGACAGCACCAGACCAGGGCAGGTTCTGGTGCTCGCGGCTGGAGTGGAGCTGGGGGCTGGGACACAGGAAGTGAAGATTAACCTAAGCTGAAGTTAAAACAGGAACTGGGTGGAGGCAGCAGCCCAAAAGCTGTTGCCAGCAACAGGTGCCTGAGCGAAAAGCAGTGGGAGCTGGTGAGCCTGTTAAGGTAAGAAAACTGAGTGGGGTTTGTGAGTGGAGAGAGAAACAGCAACACAAAACTGTAGGGTTTTGGTGGGCAAAGAGCACTCCTTCCTGATCCAGCATGTGTGAGCCTCTCAGCCTGTTCCGGTTGGTGCTGTTGCAGTTGTGTTTGAGGCTCTGCGTAACCACTTTTCCAAATCAGCCAGCATGATGGTGCTCAGTGTGGTAGCCCTCTATTTCTGCTGTTGGGGACACTTTCAAGGGGGAAATTGAGACAAACTAAAGGGTTGAGATGCGAACCTGGCTGATATTCCTAGTCACATAGAGCATCTGGAGCCCTGGGGTGTGATTAGTCTGTGGATTGTTATGGTTCCCAAGATGCATGGGGTGTGGCTTTGGAGAGGAGGTGGTGAAGAGCCATTTAAAGCAGGATTTAACACCCTGCAGCACCTTCATTTGAGCTTGCTGCTCTAGTCAGCCGCCCTGTGGAACAGCCCTGAGCTAGCTGGTTATTCCTACTGTTTCATTGTTAGCAAAAATGAGCCACAAACTTGAAAAATCTTTGTAGTAAGAGATGCTGATAATCTAGGAAGGGAAAATGGAGATAAAGGGTATCATTGGATTGTGCTGTTGTCCACATGTGCCTTCCTGCTTCTGTTTGCATTCAATTTGCCATTTGGTAGTGCATGTTTAGCTTACAGGAAGCCCTGAGCTCTTGGGAGTGGTTTGGAAGCTCCTGCCTGGTTGTGGGATGGAGGGGTTGGTGCTGGTGAGTGAGAGGCATGAGTTGCCATCCATCACAAGGCAGCTGTTTTGCCTCCTGTTGGCTTGTGATCTTCACAGTGATGTGAAATAGGGTTCAAGCTTTGCTGTGTGTTCTGTTCAGCCTCTCTGCCCTGGTGAAAAGCTGTTTTGGGTGACAGTAAGAACAATCTGGGGCTCCTGAAGTTACCACAGGCAGTAATGGATGGTGGGATAGGAGATGGTACTTTGCGGGCAGGGGGCAGGCTGGCTGTCTCACCTTCCTCCTGTCTCTCATTTTGTATAAATTATGTTGTCTGGGCTTTTTCATCTTTTTCTTTTTTTCCCTCCCGCCCCCCAGTCACCTAGCAAATGAAATGCCGGAATTTTAGCTCTCACATTGCTTCTGTTGGATTTCCTCTTCCTGGGCCTGTCACTTACCCAGGCCTGTGGGCAGCCAGCACAGGCTATGTCTGCCATCCAGCCCCACATACCAGAGTTTCAGCCCCAGTTCCTGTTTTCACTGCATGAGAAACACCACGCTGTCCTGTACCAGCACAAGACTTTGCTCCTTCGCCAGTACACCAGGCAAATGTTAAAGGCTGGAAAACAGACAAGAGACTTGAGGAGTCCAGCCTCATAGAATCATAGAATGTTTTGGGTTGGAAGGGATCCTAAATATCATCAATATCCAACCCCCCTGCATAGGCAGCGACACCAGACCAGGTGTCACAGAGCTTCATCCAACCTGGCCTTCAACACTTCCAGGGCTGGGGTAACCTATTCCAGTGTCTTACTCCCTTCATATTGAAGAATTTTTTCCTAATATCTAACCTCAATCTACAGTGGCAGAGGCAGCCCTGGCCTCAGTGGTGTGTGCCATGCCTGTACGGAACAGGAGGGAGGTTAAAGCAGGGAACAGTCTCCCACAGCATGGAAAATCAATGTGTGATGGAAAAGCAGAAACTGGTAGTTGGGTGCTAGAACTCACATTAAAATAAAGTGTGCATTTCAACTGTGGAGTGAGTGTGTATGCTCCCTGTGGCTGACATTTAAGATCATAGATTGGTCTGGGTTGAAAGAGATCTTAAAGATCATCCAGTTCCAACCCCCCTGCATGGACAGGGACACCTCCCACCAGACCAGGTTGCTACCAGGTTTTTTGGTGGGTTTTTTGTTTGTTTATTTGTTTTTTGTTTTGTTTTGTTTTTTTCTGGGAGAGGTGCTGGGGCTCAAGAGCAGCTATTTTGCAGTGCCCTGTGCTGTGTGAGAGGCAGGATCAGCAGGGCTCCCTTCCAGCCCAAGCTATGCCATTGCTGCTGTGGTCTGATGTGCTCATGGCTGTGGCCAGCAGTGACCACACTTTGGTCTCTTGATGACACCGTGTGCTCCTCCTGCAGATGTGGAAAGCAGTTGTGGGACATGACGTATCAGTGAAGGCTGAGGCTCTGGGAGATGACTGGGACACAGACCCTGATTTTGTGGTGAGTGCCTGGTGTGGTAATCCATAATAGTGGTGATGAAGTTGTGAAGGGTTCACTGGACTTCACCTTTTGAGCTGGGCCAGGGCTCATGTCTCATGCAGCACCACTGGCTGTGCAGGGTCAGCCAAGGCCTACCAAGCCCTCACAGGTACCATCAGGTCATCTCTCTAAGCCCTTTCTGACCCATATCTATGTCAAATCTCCTACAATTCCTACTGAAGTCAGTTTACCCCACACCTGATAACAAGTAATATTACTTAAAGAGTCTAGAATATTTAGTTTCTTTAAACTTGCTCCCTAGCAACTTTGCTGAGTCTTCCCCACAACTTACGCTAGAAGAAATAGCAAAGACATTTTCTCTTCCCCATATGGTTTGTAACTGTACAGCACTCCAGCACTGCCCTCATTTGTCTCCTTTCCAGATGGAAGAATCCTACTCTATTTATGGTCACCTTGTGCAGATGCAGCTCTGTGACTCTACATTGCTTTTTTTTCTGTGCAGTCCAGTTCTCTAGGTGAGGTGGTGAAGCAGAAGAGCTCAGCCCATGGAAACCCCACATATTCATACAGTTGCATAATTTTCATTTTCTGTTTGATTCTCTGTTTCTTTCCTCATAAATCACTCAGACTTTGGCTTTTTGGCCTGTTCTGCATTTGCTGCTTTTCTACATAATTGCACATAATTCCATATTTCATACTCCTTCCTCAGTGGTAAATATTTTTTAACCATTGTTGTGCAGATATGATTAGGATGGGGTTTTTTTCGTATGCTTTATTTATATGTTTATTTACACTAATCTTTATTTACAATTTTACCACCCACTGCTTTGGCCTTTGGCATCACAAGATTTTTCTGCACTGATGTCTCCTGTACTTGATTAACCTAGATGGTCCTTTACTGTCTCAAGACATTGATATCTCATTCTTCATACCCTTTTTCTAAACCTCCTAGGAATGAAAGTCTTTCTCCTAGTGTCAAGGAGTGACAGCCATGCTTTGCAGCCACAGGTCTCCTGAGCTCTGTTGAGGTTTGGATTTCCTTGCCGAGGTGGTTTATTGAGGGGCAGTCTCTTATCTTACACAGAGTCCTATTATTTCAAGGTTCACTCTTACCTCATTATTTCCACTAAGAAATTCTAGTTTGGGGTGGAAAAGCAAGTTCCTTTCTCAAAATTCCAAATTATAAATGTTTAAATAAAAAAACAAGGCTGTAAAAATTATTTTTTCTTTACTTGCTTTCTTCTATTTGTAGAAATAATCAAAATAAGTCTGAACAAAGTAAGACTTTGTATTATTATTATTTTTAATTCTATTTTATAGGGTTAGGTTAAAAATACATGTGTATATTGGAAAAGGTTTTACTGATACCTCATCACAAACATGATGTGTGCCTTATCACAAACATGTTCAGACCTCCCAAAAAGTAGACCAAACCAGGTGCTGCCCCTACAAAGCTGGGGTGGAACAGTGAAAATTTCACTTCAGACCCCCAGTTTTGTCCTGAACAGTTTTTGTCTGCCAGTTGCCCCCAAGGAAGGGATCAGAGCCCATTGGAACCCCCCAGGGGTCAGTCACCCCCTCCCCACTGGTGCCCTCAGAGCCTGAGCTCCCCTCTGGTGCTGAGGGCTGTGTTTGGCTCTGCAGAACGACATCTCTGAGAAGGAACAGCGCTGGGGAGCCAAAACCATCGAGGGCTCTGGACACACCGCACACATCGAGTGAGTGGTGCCCGGGGGGTGGTGAGGTGGCTCTGTCTGCACAACCCCACCCTGACTTGTCCTGATTCTCCCTGTCTCACCAGCATCCATCAGCTGAGGAGCAAGGTATCAGAGGAATACGAGGTGATCAAGAAGAAGGAGCTGGAGACTGGCCCCAAGGCTTCCTATGGCTATGGGGGAAAATTTGGCACAGAACGGGACCGCATGGATAAGGTAGGAGTTGTAGAGAGCTTCCCTGGGCCCCAGTGGGAAAGACTTTTTTCATAAAGGTAAGATCATCCCTGTTCTCTGGGCTGGACTTTGAAGGGAGAGAATGGAGAGCATGGAGAGCTGGCATGGCTGCTCAGGTTCACTTGTGTCTAGCTAGCTCATGATCTGTATTTGTTTGAACCTGTTTGGATAATTTGTCTACAGCTTCCTTGCAACACTCTTCTACCTGTGCAAAGAAGGGCTTTCTGTGGCTTGTGTCAAAGCTGCTCCGTAACAAATGAGGTGCCTCCTTACCTGTGCTTGGAAAACCGATGAATAATAATTCCCTCTTCACATTCTTCATTACAGACCTCTATCATATCTTCCCAGGATGAAGCCCCTGTTTTTTGTTCTCATAGCAAATCTGGTTTATGTTTTCTGACAATCATCATTATGTGTCTTCCTGTACCTTTCAGAGCCTAATACTTCTCTTTTCCCAAAAGCACGATGGTACGATTGCAGCAGATGTGCTCACTGTGGGTGAGTGTGACACCAGGGTGAGAAACAGAGACTGCCAGGAGCCCCCAGTGGAGCAGCCATGCTAAGACCCCTCTGCTGGAGCAGAGTTAGGATGATTTTGTTGAGAACCTTCTGGGCCTTCAGTCTTAGCAGGATATCATAAGTGATCAACCTCTGTCCTCTCCTGAGGCATGTGTGTAGTTGCTAACCATAGCACCTCCCACAGGGACCACCAGACCCTGGCCTGATCCCAGCCAGCTCTGCTGACCCTCACCCTCAGACACAGGCAGTAGTGAGCAGGTTCCAGTCCTGCTGTATTGCTGCTGGGCCTGAGTAGGTGATCCTTAAATATCTATAAGCGTTCATTGGCCCCTCTGCCCTGAAGGATGTTATCTCATGACAGTCTCATGAGCAGATCCCTAAAGAGGCTGAAATATGCCCTCCTGAAGTCAAGGGCAGTAAGCTTACTGTAAGCCTCCTGGCTGCCCTAATCTTGAACTCTACCATTTCATGGCCACTACAACCAAGAGTGCCCTTGACCTTAGCATCCCTCACCAGCCCTTCCTTATTGGTGAGAAGTAGGTCCAGCGTAGCACCTCTCCTTGTTGGCTCCTACTTGGACAAGGAAGTTGTTATCTACGCACTCTAGGAACTTCCTGGATGGTTTGTGCTTTGCAGGCTTGTCCCTCCAGCAGATGTCAGAGTGGCTGAAGTCCCCCATGAGTTCCATGGGTTGTGAATGTGAAGCTGCTCCTATCTGTCTGTAGAGTGTCTCATCTATACTGCCCTCCTGGTCAGGTGGCCTGTAGCAGACCCACTGTAATATCACCTGTGCTTGCCTTCCCCTTAATCTTAACCCATAAACTCTCTGTTGTTTCCTCATCCATCCCCAGGGAGAGCTCTGTGCTGGTTTTCAACATAGAGGGCAACACCCCAGTCGTTTGCATGAGGAGCTGGCAGTGGGGCCAGCCATGTGGGATGGCTGCCCTCCAAGCTGTAGCACAGGTTGAGAATCATAGAATCACTCATCATGGTTGGAAAGGCCCTTCAAGATCATGAAGTCCAACTGTCAGGCCTATACCACCTTAACTGCTAAATCATCTCCCAGAGCACCACATCTATTTGTCTTTTGAATACCTCCAGGGATGGTGACTCTACCACATCCCTGGGCAGACTGTTCCAATGCTTCACCACTCTTTCAGTGAATAAATTTTTCCTAATAGCCAATGTGAACCTCCCCTGGTGCAACTTGAACCATTTCCTGTTGCTTATCACTGGTCACTGGGGAGAAGAGGCCAACAGTCACTTCACTACAGCCTCCTTTCAGGGAATTGTAGAGGGCAATAAGGTCTCCCCTTGGCTTCCTCTTTTCCAGGCTGAACCCCAACATCTTCAGCCACTCAGGGGTGAAGTAGCATCACCACGCCCAGCACGGGCCATTTGGACCTGTCACCTCCTGTCTGCAAATGTCTGGGCAGTGGGGCAGAGCAGCTGCATGGGGCCTGTGCCCATGCCCACCTGCCAGCCTGACGGGCAGTGCTGCTATTGTGCTGTCTCTCTCCCCAGTGTGCAGTGGGCCATGAGTACATTGCTGATGTTGGGAAGCACTCCTCACAGACAGATGCAACCCTGGGCTTTGGGGGGAAGTACGGAGTCCAGCAGGACCGAGTGGACAAGGTGTGTTGGACAGGGCAGCTGAGATACCTACTTGTGACCTGTGCTCAGTGCTTCCCCTGGAGCACTGTCCTGCACTGAGGGGGCTGGTGGGTGCAGGTCCAGGTGTGCCATGTGCCATGGTCTCCACTGAAGCACACAGCTCACCTTCTGCCTGCAGAACAATGACTGATGATGAATGGCAGGGCCCTTCTGAAGACAAACTCTCTGGTGTGCATTAATGTGTCCCTGTCCAGGCAGCACAGTGTTTGTCTTGGGGTCTGTGGTGTTCTGCATCTCCAAACCCCCAAGCTGTGCTGTGCACAGTGACTGCCATGGCAGGCCAGGATGGGGAAAGCAGGATGACCAGATGTCTAGCAACTGCCCATCCACCTTGCCTGTGGGCAAGGTTTGGGTCAGGACTGTGGCCCTCTGGGTCTTGGGTCTTGCTTGAGCCCATTCCTGGCCACACTGCTGCATGGACATGTGGTGGTGTGAGAGACTGAGGAGGCCTGAACCACCCAAGAGTGGCCAGGTGCCTGCATGGGTCCTGGGAGCAGGGAGACAGAGAGCAAGGTCCCAGCCTGTCCCCTGGAGGAGGGTGGTTGGCCCTCAGGATGACTGACATTCCTCCCCTTCTTATTCTAGTCAGCACTGGGCTTCGAATACAAGGGTGAAGTGGAGAAACACTCATCCCAGAAAGGTAAGTCCATGGGCAGGTGTGGGCCCTTGACATTGCCCAGCTTCTGTTCTGGCCCCAGTATCCTGTGCTGCCTGCTGTGGCACTGCCTCCTCTATTATCCCCCTCCTGTCACTGGTTTCTGATTCCTGTTCCCAGTCACCCTGGTGGCCCTGTTCCCTGATGTTCTCTCACCATTCTCTGTTGTATGTTCTGCTTCTCTCTGCCTTTAGCTTTGATGGAAACTGCATCACAGTGGAGCAGAGAAGACACCCCAGTATACTCCCAGTGGGTGGATGATGCTCCTTTTCCTCTAGAAATCCTCCTCAGCAGCTTCTCTAGGGGGAACCCAGGCACTGTAGGACAGGAGGAGGGATTTCTGGAAGGGCACAATGATGGATATGGAAACAAAAGCCAATATAGCACCCAAACTTTGGCAGATTTCTGGAGGTGATTCTACCAAACTTTGACATCTACATACAAGCAGCTATATCCATTAAGAGCATTGCATGAACTGAAGCTGAAGATATCTTAAATATTCTGCAGTCAAGAGAAGATGAGAGGACAAGGTCTGTTCCTGTTTCGGGTAAATGTGAGGAATAGTGCATTGCCAAGAAAAGAACAGAATCATGTTAGTTTCAGAGAAAACTATAAAAGCAAGAAGGTGTTTTGAGGCATTGATCTTAAATTGATGAATGAAACAACATGTAGGTGTGCTGCATTAACATACAAGAGATTAACATAAAAGAGATTGTAGATACAGAAGTTCATTAGGCTGTGTAAAACCACAAAAATCACTTGGATGAAGTGGACATGTTAGAAATAGGGCAAGGTGTGTGTATTGTTTTTCCTAAAAATGTGTCCATACTAGAAACTCCAGCAGCTAGGTAGCAGCCATAAAATCTATATTGGCTGAAAACAGCATCCTAGAAGGTTCATTTCATACTCATCTAATGAGTAAATAATAGCTTAATTGAGATAAGTTTAAGAAATTTGTAGGACTTACAGTTTTGTCCTTAAGTGACTAGGCTTCTATGAAGCAGAGAGCCATTCCTGAATACCAAGTGTTTTCATGAGTGTTTCTCTAGGTCAGTCTTCATGTATTGACGAGGCTGGATTTGCTGAGAAGCCTCAGCTCATGCCTGTGAAATGCAGATCTGTAAGAACAGGGTCAGGGAATCCAAAGACGTAACTGATTTACTCCTTCTGGAGGGCAGAATTTGGAAAGAGCTGAAAGGTCTCTGAAAGGAAAGTGTCTGCACAGCCAGCTGCTAGGACAGAGGCTGAAATTTCTTAGAAGACCAGACAGTAATACCCAGCTAGTCCTCAGAGAATAACTGAATGCAGCTGAAGTAGGTAGTACACTACTAGCTTAGAAGATGGAAAAAGGTGAGGTGTACGGAAGACGTGCTGTGCCTCTCACAGGGTGGTCAAGCATGCCAGAGACAGTCTTGGGGGGGAGCATGGTCCCAGAGATGTGGGCTTCAGCCTTCACTGCAGCACCCAAGGCCAGTGGTTTCCTTGTAGAAGTTGAGGTTCCACTCCGGCAATGTAAGCCACGCAACAGGAATTTGCCATTTTTTCTGTACAGACCTTTTTGGAGACTGACAGACCACAGGTAGAAATCCTTGCTCTGGAGATGAGTGAGTGGGGGGATGCTCAGGCTGACAGTGCTCATCGTGCCTTGGTTTTGTCTCCTGGGGCAGCTGAGCTCCCACTGCATCCCCAGCTGCCCTTGGCATGTGACTTTTCTTCCGCCTGCTGTGTTTCTGCCATGACCCATGCTTGCTCTGTGCACCCATTCCATGGCCCTCATGGTGCTCCCAGCCACCCACCTTCCAGTTGATACCCCTTGCTTTTTCTAGTGTTTTCCATCATCCTTGCTGCTCTTTCTCATCCCTAGGGTTCCTCCACCCCACTGCTCCCCATCTTTTCCCCTCCTTACCCCCCCCCCTCACCAGAGCCATGCTTAGGGCAGTGTTTTATTCTCTGCCTCAGATTATTCCAAGGGCTTTGGTGGCCGCTACGGTGTGGAGAGGGACAAGGTGGACAAAGCAGCAGTGGGATTCAACTACAAGAAGCAGACAGAGAAGCATGACTCTCAGAAAGGTGAGCTGAGGGAGCCTGGTGAGGAGCATCAGGACTGGAACTTGGGGCTGTAAGGCACCATTCTTTTTCTTGTGTGTGTGACCTGCGGCACAGGTGGCGGAGAAGCTATAGGGAGGAGCTGGGTTCCCACTGCTTTATCCATGACTGATGGAAAAAGTTCAGCCTAAACAAAGAAGAATAGCAGATTTCTATGGCAGAGGGGTCTCTTGGGCAGTATGTGACCGAAGGAAGGGTGCAGAGGAAGCCCAGGCAGGTGCTAAAATGCAGGTGACATGACCCAGGGAGGAAGCAAAGCTGTTTGTGGAGCCACCAATGGGGAAAGCTGGCCTCAGGTCTTTCTCTACATCCTGGGCACAGAAAATTTGCCCCTGTAAGAACAACCTGAGTATTCCCTCCCTTGTCTGTTCTCTTCCATCTGGATCCTTGTGGCTGAAGACTATTCTGTGGGCTTTGGTGGGAAGTTCGGGGTTCAGAGAGATCGCCAGGACAGGAGTGCCTTTGGCTGGGACCATCAGGAAGAAGTTCAGCCCCATGCACCCCAAACAGGTAGGACAGTGCTGAACGAGGCCACACTGCACTCAGATGGCATGAGTGGCTTCCCACCCTGGTGCCTTAGCAGCAGGTTTGCCAGGATACAGCCCTGAGCACGTGTACACTTTCCTGAAAGGAATGAGGGATCAGTCCTAAGAGCTGCTGCCCAGACCATTTTGCATCTATTATCTCTGTTCAGTTACACATGTGATGAGATGCAGACAAAGCTAGCTCACGTCACTGGTCACAGCATACTGAAGTGGGAGGTACACACAGAATATAAAATATTATTAAACGGACTCATTTTTTTTTCCATACAGACTATGCCAAGGGGTTTGGAGGCCAATATGGGGTACAGAAAGACAGAGTAGATAAGGTAAGACTGCATGCTGCAGCCTGCAGTGGCTTCCTGCTAATCACTGCTCCTGGCACTGCTGCAAGGGACAAGATGTCCAGTTCCTGGACAACCATCAGGGACCTCAGCACTGGCCTTGCCTAGCAAGCTGGACACTTCATTTACTTCTTCTTGCAGAGTGCTGCTGGATTTAATGAGATGGTAGCTCCCACCTTCTCCAAGGAGAAAACAAGACCACTGGAGGGAGGTGAGACAACTGAGTGATAGCCCTGGGCTTGTTGGGAAGCTGTGAGCCTCGTAATCCCTCTGTGGCAGCACACGGGCAGGTGTGTGCTGAGGTGGGATGTGCATTCAACCTGTGTGGGAGGGCAGGAGAAGGTGACTGAGCTGTAAGTTCCTCTGGGAGAGTCAGAGTTCTGAGTTTCTCCTGGGTACTTGGGGTGGTAAAAGGGACCATTATTGGGTAGTTTTGATCAGCTGTCTTCTCCACAGGAGCTTCCAGTGGTGCCAGCAGGCTGCGGTCACAATTTGAAAACATGTCAAAGTCAGCAGAGGAGGAGAGCAGAAGGCAGGCAGAGGAGGAGCAGGCAAGGTGGCAGGCTCAGGAGCACCAGGCAGCTCAGCAGAAGGTGAGCCGTGTCCATCTTGCCATGGTATCTTGCCATGGTCTTCCAAGGCTTGTGAAGCAGGCTTTTCCTAAGGAACATGCAGCTCCATGCCCTTCCACCTGGTCTCCAGAACTTTCACTATCTTGGTTGTCCTCACAGCCAACAGCAACCCTGTTGCTAACGGAAGTTCAGAGAAGGGCAGCCAAGGTGGGGAAAGGTCTGGAGAACGAGTCCTGTGAGGAGAGGCTGAGGGAACTGGGAATGTTCAGTTTGGAGAAGAGGAGGCTGAGAGGAGACCTCGTTGCTCTCTACAGCTCCGTGAAAGGAGGTTGTAGGGAGGTGGGTGCTGGCCTGGGCTCTCAAGTGAACAATGACAGGACCAGAGGAACTGGCCTGAAGTTGCACCAGGGGAGGTTTAGAGCAGATCTGAGGGAGAATTTCTTTACTGAGAGAGCAGTCGGGTGTTGGAATGGGCTGCCCAGGGAGGTGGTGGAGTCACCAGCCCTGGAGGGATTTAAAACCAGTGTAGATGAGGCACTTCAGGACATGCTCTGGTGGGTGACACAGATACTGATACTTGTATTTATGGGGGGGGATGTTGACAGTTGGACACAGTGATCTTAGAGGTCTTTTCCAACTGTGACAATTATTCTGTGATTCTCTATCTGCATTCGGTGTGCAGATAAGGTGTCACTGACAAAGCACTCTCTGATATTTTCCCCCTTGAGGCCACTTTCTGCAGAGCCCCAGTCATTACAGACCTGCTGGTCTCCAGCCCCTAGAGAAGGCTGGAACAGATTTCATCTGAAGGAAAATTATATGAGTTGCTCAGCTGGGAACTGGAAGGCACACTGCTCTGGGCCTTATTGAGAGGGACTGAAGGAATTCAGTGACTTGTCTCCAGCAGGAAATCCCACAGACAGAGAAGGACCACATAGGGGCAGCCCCTGCCACCGTGCCCTGGAGCTGAGCCAGACAGATCCATATCCCAAGGAGATGAGGTGCTGAGGCTGGCTGGGGAGGGGACTCTGCTCCACAGACAGCCCTGCAGAAGGATGTGGGGAGCAGCCACAGCATGGGACAGGCTTTGGAAGGAGCAAGAGGGATTGTTGGGATGGTGATGGGACATGGCTGCACGGCACCATGCACCATGAGTGGGAGTGGGTCAGTGCATGGCAGTAGAGTGAGAGGTTCAAACACATGAGCTGTGAGGGTCTTTGCAGCAACCCCAAGTGCCAGCTCAGCATGGATCTCGTGGCTGAGGGGTTTCCCCATTGTGCAGAGGGTGATGTTCTGTTTGAGGCACTTGCAGTGGACTGGGCTCCATTGTGTTGGGTGCTGTAACCCTTTGCAGGTGACTTCCCTGTCACTTTCTTAATCTGTGGCAGGGGGCAAAACAGGAGGATGAGGAACCACCACCCACCTTGCCACCAAAGCCAGCAGATCTAGGTGAAGAGCTGTGCAAGATCCCCAGACAGGATCAGTCCATCTACAGTGAAAGTTTGGATGGTGGTGGAGACTATGAGGAGCTGCCAGAGCCTTATGACTACTGTGACAGTGCCAATGGAGGTGCTGACTATGAGGAACTGCCAGCACCCTTGGGAGAGCAAGATGCCATCTATGACAATGGAGGAGATGGAGGTGAGGACTATGAGGACATCCTTCCTGTGGACCCCAGCCAGACCCAGACCCACCTGAGTGAGTACTGATGGAAGAACCTGTGTCTTAGGGAGCTTGTGTCTGTCTGCTCAGCTCACTGGTTGCATGGGGCAGAATCCAAGGACATTTGTACCCTGAAGACCACCATGATCAGGGTAGCAGCCCACAGTCATAGAAGCATCATGTTTGGAAAGGATCTTCAAGATCATGAAATCCAACCATCAGTCCTACACCACTGTAACCACCTGTTTTTTAATACCTCCAGGGATGGCAACTACCCCACCTCCCTGGGCAACCTGTCCCAGTGCTTCGCTACTCTTTCAGTGAAGAAATTTTTCCTAATATCTAATCTGAACCTGCCCTGGTGCAACTTGAACCCATTACTTCTTGTTAATGATGGAGACTTGGTTGTCTCCCATTCCCTTGCCCAGCTGCAAGATGTATGGGATGCTGGGCCAGGCAGCAAGAATCAGGACAAGCGGGCTGCCATGGGCTCTGAAGAAGCTGGATCTGTAGTAATGCTCTTGGTGCACTGCTTCCTGGCAAGTGACTGCCATAGCTGCACTGAAGCTTGGGGGTGTCCTCTTAATTCAGGCTGGCTCAAATGGCTGGTGCTCGTGAGATCTGATCTGGTGGTGTCTCCTGGGTGGGAGGAGTGCAGGGTTGTCTCCCTCCAGGCACTTAAGCAAACTGCATGGGCTGCTTGGTGATGTTTCTGTCACGGATTTGGTGATATTTGGAGTGGGAAGTGGAGAGGCTGGAGTTATGTCCAGCCTTTTCTTGGGAGAGGAACATATCGCATCAGGACGCGGCATCTCTTCTTGCAGAGGGGGAGGGAATTCACGCCTTGCTTTGAGCCATGGTACACCCCTCCCTGTTGATGGGGTTCACCCCCAGGCTGGGTGGAGGGTCACACTGGTCAGATCGATGTAGCTTCTTGCAGCCCTTCTCATCTGCCTGTCTTTTCTTCTGCAGGGAACATGGACAATGTTTATGAGGTGGAGTGCCATGGTACCTGTGCAGTGGCTCTCTATGATTACCAAGGAGGTGGGTCTGTCCTCCAGGCTGTGGGCAGAATCACTGGGAGCTGGCTGGGGTGGTGTGACAGGGAGGTGGTGTCTCACATCATTTCAACTTGTTGGTTTAAATTTCTTTCTCTTGAAAGCAGAATGAAGCATGAGCTGGGAACACAGGAGCTTCATCTAAGATGAAGCTGTGAAGTCTTGCTCCTTCTCTGCTATATCTGAGCTGTTCAGTGGGGATTGGATGAGATAACTCTGAGGGTTATCAGAATGCTTGCTCATTGTTCTCCTCCTGGGGAGGGGTGGGAGGACGGATGTAAGACCAGCTCTCTCTGGGGTTACCTTTGCCCTGTGACTATCTTTTCTGAACAATTTTTTGCAGATGGAGATGATGAGATTTCTTTTGATCCTGACGAGACAATCACACACATTGAGATGGTGGATGAAGGCTGGTGGCAGGGGCAGTGCCGGGGCAAAGTGGGCTTCTTTCCAGCAAACTATGTCAGACTTCTGCAATGAAACCAACATTGTCCAGGATGCTTCCTTTCAGACTTTTACCTCTCTCTGCTTCAGCCTTTTACGTGTTGTTGTCTTAATTTGGCTAGGCCTGGCATGTCTGCAGGCAGGGAATACCAAGGAGCAAACTTGCAGTGTGCTTTGCAGTCAGTGCTGAAGGTGGGGCCCCACCCAGTGCTTGGCTCAGCCTATTCTCTGCTGCTGGGTGGTTTGAGTCCCTGTGCTCAAGTCAGGCAGTAAAATAGTTAGCACCTTTGCAGGACTCACTAGTTAAGAAATATTTGCAGGTAATGGTCTCACCAGTTTAATTAACGAAGGAGTGAATTATTTGTTAAAGGGTGTGCTAGCTAGAGCCTCCTTATCTGCCATTGTTTTTTTTAATATCCTGGTTATCTGGCACCTTTCTGAAGAATAATTTGCATAAACCAAAGGTTCACAAACTCTCTAACAGCAGTTGGACAGCTGATCCCTCATGGGCACCCCCACTGCCTGCTGCCCCTTGTAACTGTAATAATAAATTGCTTCTGTTTGGACTGACTAAAATTGCACCCTGGTTATTGTGTGCCAGCACCTGTCCCCTGTGTGTGTTGTAGGCTGGGTTCCCTGCACAGTGGAAAGGGCCCCTAGCCCTCCCTCACCACAGATGTGGGGAGAAAGCTGAGCAGGTGGGGACAGTAGGAACTTCTCTATTTTTAATTTTTAAAGCAGTGTTCAGCAATAATCCAGTGACACCCCCCCTTGAACCAGCATACTCCAGGCAAGCTGCTTGATATGCCACTGGAGGACTTGGTGGTTCTTCTGTGGTAAGCAAATTCCACCACAATGGAGATTAAATTGGGACAGGCTGGGGAGCTCAGCAGGAGCACACCCCGGTGCAGAGCTAGCTGCCAGCAGTGGGGATGCAGAGGGTCCCCCTCTGACACCTTTAGAGTCCAGTGGGGCTCACAGGGTGGTTATGGACCACCCTGCACCTGAACAAGGCTGTACTAACGCCTGTTTGATACCAAATAAAAAAATCAGTGTGTCTGCCAGTCACAGGAAAGACACATGGTAATTCAGGTCAGAAGTTGTCAATTTTTAATGTAAATTTTCTGAAGGGCTTTGGTTTGAATTTTTGGTTGGTTGGGTTTGGGTTTTTTCTGTATTGTTTTTTGGTGGGGTTTTTATTTGTTTTGTGGGGGGTTTTTTTGTTGTTGTTGTTTTGTTGTGTTTTGTTTTGCTTTTTTCCTGAGATAACTTTCCTGATACTTTTTCCTTATACAGTTCACCCTTTTTTTCCTGATGTTCCTTTTGAGGGGCTCTCCAGAATGGGCCTCATTGTGACAGATTCTATTACATGAGTCTCTGAACCAGGGATGTTTAAATAATTTTTTGCAGTCAAGAAGGGTGTGTAGCAAGCAGGGCTGGCTGAGAGGCTTGGGTGGAAGTAGCAAGCCATCCCAACACATGGCTGACAGATTGATTTTACTCTTCAGGGAAAAAAAAGTGTGTGTTGTGCACCAGGAAGGGCTGGCCAACTGCTCCCAACAAACTGAATGCCCATTTTTTGACTCTCCAGTATGCTTCTTTGGGACCAGACTGGATTTTGCTGTGTATCTCTTGTTAACTGAACTATAGCTGGGCATGTTTTGGCCTCTTGCAGCCCATGTGTCCTCCTGTGGCAATGCTGCTGTGGCTGCAGGTGTGCACCTGCATGTGCCAGCTTCCTTCACCACACAGCCTTGTGCAGCTTTCTGGCAGCTCCTGGCTTCTGCTATGGTGTTGGGCACTGCTGGCCCCTGTCTACATGCCTGGAGATCTGAGCAATGGTGGCATTGCCCCAGTACCCATGCAGTCAGTTGGGCTTGGCCCCAGTCGCAGAGCCCCTGCAAGACGAGCTGACACCAAACCAGTGGTGGTGGATTTTTTTTTTTTTTTTCTATGTCTGTAAAGCAAAACAAGTGTTTCTCATGAGGAGTTAAGCAGTGCCAGCTCCCAGCTCTGTGCTCATAACTTGTAGTCTGAACACAGCCCTCAGAGCAGTGGGGAGGCTGTTCAAACTGCTGTGCTGGAGAACAGAACACCACTGAGCTTCCATGGCAGCCTGCAGGAACCCAGCAGACACATACAGGGGGATACAAAGCAGATGGAGATTCCCTATTTACAAGGAGTCCCATGGACAAGACAAGGGACATGGGACACAAGAGGAAAAGTTTTCCTCCTGAGGACAGTCAGACATGGGAATGGTCTCCCAGGGGAAGTGGTGGATTCCCACTTTGGAAACTTTGAAGTCTCAGTTCAATGGGGTGATGAGACATCTCACATCAACAATAACATGAGAAGGGCAGGAGCAGATGGTCCTTGAGGCTCCTTCCCAGCTAACATTTTATCATTCTGTGACACCAGGCCCAATGCCAGGGTGTGTGGGAGGCGGGTCTTGGCTCCTCAGGATTTCTGCCATTTTGACAGGAGGAGGCAACAGGACACATCCTCATGGGATGTCTGGGAAAATCCTTCAGGCACTGGACCAAAGTCACAGAACTACCTTGGTGGGAAAAGACCTTCAAGATCATGGAGTCCGACCTAACACTGACACTAACACTGCCGAGACCACCACTAAACCATGTCCCTCAGCACCACATCTACAAGCCTTTTAAATACCTCCAGGACTGGTGACTACACAGCTGTCCTGGGCAGCCTGTTCCAATGCCTGATAACCCTTTCTGTGAAGGAACTCTTCCTCTTCCAACCTAAACCTCCCCTGGAGGAATTTGAGGGCTATGCCAGGGCACCTGGACTTGTGCTTATGAGTTCTGCTCTGAGCAGGGCTCCTTCCCACCAGCACCATTCTGATTTCTGGAATGAAAGCCTCATCAGGTTTTCTAAAAATACTATTTCAGGGGTTTTGCCATTTATTTCCCGAGAGCTTCCTTTGGGATTTTTTTTTTTTTCTTTTTCAGGTGTGCTGCCTCTTCTACAGAGCAGGCAAGAAATAAGAAGCAGCAAAATCTGACATCTCCAGATTGGCCTCCACAAGGCAGGACAAAACCATCCAGTGAATAGTAATGGATTTGTCAGACTTTTTCGCCCTAACACTTACATGGATATATTTTTTTAATTTTTTAATTATTTTTTTTTCCTGAAGAAAACTGCATTCCCTCAAACTTCTGTTCAATTAAATCGACCACCCCTGTTCATATTCTAGAAGAAAGTCAGTCAGGGTTGCACCTACACACCTAGCCAACACTGCCCTGCTCTGCTGTTATAGAGACATCCCTCCCAGGCTTCCCACCAGGGTTTGGGCACTACCTGCCCCAGGGGCCAGTTAGTGCATGTTAAATAAGGTTCTTTGAAGAGCAGGCTGCAGTTTGAGGGAGAAGTTTCCTTGTTCCCAGACTGTCCCCTTGGCACCCATTCACCACAGGCTGCTCTCCAAAGAGAAGATGCCACGAGACTCTCAGTGCCAACTACCTCCTCTTCCTCACATGGGGTGCTTCTGTCAGACTTGACAACAAGGCACCAGTGGATGATTAAAAAGATCTGAGGCAGTCCCTTGTGCAATAACTTTGCATGTGTTTACATCTGCTGTAACCAATAGCAACCCTGAGCAGGCGAAGCAGAGAAGTGGAGAATGTCTTTGCTCTATACAGATTTTCCCATCTATGAAATTTTCACAATCCAGGAAAAAATACAAAGTTGCTGACAAAAGGTAAAATCATTTAAGGTAATGAGAAAAAGGTAAATCATTTAAGAGTGGTGCAGCAGTAAATGTGAAAAACCTCATTGACAGTAAGCTTCATGGGAACTCCAAGTTATTGCAACAGGAAACTCAGAGCTGAAGCTCCACAGCCACGTGTAATTCTGGTTGTGCCTTCCTGCCCCAACCCCTGCACTCCTCCAAGGCAGCAAATCCACACCAGGTAAATGTCCTACATCTGTGTGACAGCTATGAAACACCCCTGGCCTTCACTGGCAGCTCTGGGGTCCCTGTCAGGAGAAGGACAGGGAGGTGTTGGAGCCAGTCCAGAGGAGGCCCTGGAGCTGCTGGGAGGGCTGGAGCAGCTCTGCTCTGGAGCCAGGCTGAGAGAGTTGGGGGTGTTCAGCCTGGAGAAGAGAAGGCTGCAATGGGGAGACCTTAGAGCACCTTCCAGTGCCTGAAGGGGCTCCAGGAAAGCTGGGGAGGGACTGGGGACAAGGGCCTGGAGGGATGGGAGCCTGGAGGGGGAAGGGTTTCCAGCTGCAAGAGGGGAGATGGAGAGGAGATCTTGGGCAGGGAGGGAAGGAGGGAGGGAGAAATCCTTTGGGGTGAGGGTGCTGAGCCCCTGGTTGCCCCCAGCTGTGGCTGCCCCATCCCTGGCAGTGTCTCAGGTCAGGTTGGATGGGGCTTGGAGCCCCCTGGGCTGGTGGGAGGTGTTCCTGACTGTAGCTGGACGAACTTTTTGAAGAGCGCAGAGCTCTGAGATAAGTAGGTGTATAGCAGTGATTGATCTCGGTCAGTACTGGTGTTCTGAACCAGACCAGTCTCTCTCCCTGCTAGCTCAGGAATGAGCTGAGCATGTGCCTTAAGCCCCACCTTTTATTGGCCCCCTAATGCTGCTCATTTGCAGCTGGGGCCAGCCCTGACTGGGCACAGGTGGGCTCATGCTCATTGCCTGGCAATTGCTGGATTGTTGGCACCTGTTTTCTACACCTGACCATGGCACGGGGCAGGGACTGGGGGGCTTTTAAAGGACCTTCCAAAATTCTCTGAAATCCAGCAGCACTAGGAGGGGACACTCCATGGAAACAGGGGCAAATCAGATTAAAACAGACAAAAATATGTTTGTTTGCTTTTTAATCTTTGGCAGATCTTTAATCTTAGGTAACAGATCTTTGAAATTGGCTGCCATGGGAGAAGAGCAGATTCAACACACAAATAAACCCTTGGCTTCATTTGCTGGTCATGTTATTTCCTATACCAATACCTTGAACATCAAACTGCGGCAAAAATAGACCATGACGTATCACAGAAAATTGTCTCCCACCTGAAACCCAAAACAGAGCAGGCAAGGGCTACATGGGGACTTGTTAACCAAAATTCAACTAGGCCTTGACAAAACAGAGAGGTACAGGCAAGAAAAAACACACAACACCTGCACTCACAGGCTTGCTTTGGGTCCAGGGGCAGGACAACCACAGCCATACCATGCACAGCTCAAAGCTAACGGATCCCACGCAGAAACAGTTCCCATCTCTTCATCAGATCCTGATCCCAGTTACTGACACATCCAGGACATGAACTGCCCCATCAGTCAAATGTCTTTGCATTAGGTTCCCCAGTGACTATGTAGTACTTTTATTAGCCAGATTTCCTCTTTATTTGCTCTTCTTCCTTCCAAAATACCACAGCTAAACAAAACCTGGCTTCTGTATTTCCACAGAACACCTAGGGGTGGGGGAGGAAGAAAGAAAAAAGAAAGTAGTCATTTACATGAAGTGTTGCTGCAGTCCTCACATTTAAATTGTTCCTGTGCTCTTCTTTCCCAGAGAAAATAATATAAATTCTTCAGAAATCTGCCCATATATTGAACACAAGGAGAGGCCTAGAAGGCAAGGAACTGGTAGGATAAATTCTGTCCACTGACAGGGCTGAAGTGTGTCTGCAGAACACTGCAGCCAAAACTTTGGTTCAGTATCCTCTAGCCTGATATTCAGGTTATCTGGCTTTGGTGCAAATAAACAGGCAGAAGGCATTAAAGCATTAGGATGAGGACAAGGGCCACAACACATCATCTTGTGGCAGACATCATAAACTCAAGCCAAACCAGCATTCAGACAACTTGCTTTTATTATTTTACAACAAGGATGTTTGGAGCTCAAATAAAGCAACCGAGAAATCTTTACGAAAGATAAAGAGCAGCACACCCCAGGCATGACTAAAATTTCTTCAGAATGGTTTGAGTGAGGTGTAAAAAAATTAAAAATGGGAGGTTTCAAGTTGCTCCATAAAGACAGATTAGTAGTGGCAGGGGCAGCATGAAAAGTGACAAAGGGTACAAGGTATCATTTAAAATTAAAGCCATTGGAAGTTACAAAATCAAAGGGGATTCACCACAGGACCCACAGGCACCAGGGGGTATGCAGAACCTGCCAAGCATCATCATCATATGAGAAGTTAAAAACCATTTCTTGAACAAGTACCAGGCAGGGAAAAAAGGAAAAAAAAAAAAAAAAAAGACTCTTCATAGACCAGAGAGCATCTGCTGCCATCTCACAAGGTGAGATTGTCAGAGATCCGAGATTAAATTATTTTTGGCACTTATCAAGTATTTCAATACTCATCTCCTGATAAAGGTGGCACATTTTTAGGGCTGCAAAATAAACACCGTGTCCAGGGAAAGGGGACTTCACAGGTTTGACAGGATGTGCTTAGGTACAGCCTGGGTGGAACAAAAAATATTAACATGGAAAGAACACCTGGCCCCCACTTGCCAGGGAGCTGATAATAGCTTAGTGAAAAGACCACACCACCAGGCCAGTGCTGTCTGTGTCTAGAGTTTCAGAGGGTCAGTTTCCCCACATGCAATAATTGCAAGTGAGTAGGAAAAAATAAACACTTAAAATTAGAAGCATAAACTAGGGATTATCATCTAATAGCTGCCCAGATTAATACCCACAAAGGAAAGCATAATGTAAAGGTAAAAAAAATATAGTAAAGGTTAAAAGAAACAAAAAACCCACACATAACTTGAGAGAAACTCAGGGAATTGGAAAAACATAAACTAAGAGCAGCACTAAAATCCACATGGGGCCTTTTGATCTGTGCCTGGCAACCACTGCACTTTGGTGCAATGGTGAGGGAAGAACACAAACACTGATGAATTTAACCCAGGAGGCTCTAGGCAGCATTTCCCACAATTACACATTTTCCCATCAGGTGCCCAACATTTCACAGCATTCTTGACACTCTTCTAAGATTGACATGACACAACAACTGGTAAATTTCAGGCTCAACTGACAGCTTTAGTGACCAGTTTGGTCAGGTCAGAGAGGGGAGCCAGCCTCACAAACCTCCTGCTCCAGGCACAGCTGAAAGGTGCCCTCACCAACACAGCCTACTTGGGATTATCCAGAAGAAATGCAGGCAAGACAGCAGAGCACCTTAATTAAACACATAATCAAACTAAATTAAACACCAGAATTGAAAGAAGCCTGTGGGGGACTATTTTTAAACAGGTTAGAAACTGACACAGGAATAGATCTCAAAATGCACCCATCAGGACAACATAAGTAAGCACTCCAGAACCTGGCCATCAGCACCACCATGAGTCAGTTTTATCAGTTTCTGGATAATTAAACGATTTTGTCCACAAAACACAAAGACCATGGAACTTGGTGCTTTAGAGCCCAGTGCCTCCACAGGCAGAGACGTGACAGAATCATAATCTGGGTTGGAAGGGACCTCTACAGGTCACTGAGTCCAACCAGGGACACCCTCAACTGGACCGGGTCACTCAGAGCCTCGTCAAGCCCCACCCTGCACACCTCAGGGATGAGGCCTCAAACCCCTCCCTGGGCAACCCATTTCATTCTCCCACTACCCTCATGGCAAAGAACTTTTTCCTAACATCCAATCTAAATCTAGTGTTCTCTAATTTAAAACCCTTCCTCCTCATCACACTCCTCCAGACCCTTGTCCCCAGTCCCTCCCCAGCTTTCCTGGAGCCCCTTCAGGCACTGGTCGCTGCTCTAAGGTCTCCCCATTGCAGCCTTCTCTTCTCCAGGCTGAACACCCCCAACTCTCTCAGCCTGGCTCCAGAGCAGAGCTGCTCCAGCCCCCCGATCATTGTTGTGGCTCCTCATCTGGACCCAAGGTCTTTGAGGTGCCACTGAGTGTTTTGTTACAAGTCTCAGTGTCAAGAGCTCCTCACAGAACCCCCACAGTCACATTCCAACCAGTTCCTCTGGCTTTTTGTGATGGTTTCATTCACCCACAGCACCAACAGCTACTGCCCAGTGTCATCAGAACCCCTGATACTGTGCCCCAGGCACAGAACAGCACGTCCTTGGCAGGCACTGGAGCAGTCCACACCCTTCTGAAGCCTCCCTGACAACTTCTGCTGCAGGCTGGTCAGCCCAAATCTGAGGAAACATGGCTCCTGACTGTGTGAATCATGACACACAGCTGAGGACACCTCAATTCTCAGTTTGGACCCAGGGGAGCAGGGACAGGGGATCTGCAGAATGACAGAATTGGTTTGGTTGGAAAATACCTTTCAGGTCATTGAGTATGACCCAGCTCTGCAGAGTCCAGTGCTGACCCAGGTCCTTCAGCACCAGTGTTTAAACCCCTCCAGGGATAGTGATTCAACCACCCCCCAGAGCAGCTGAGGCCAGGGCCTTTCAGTTAAGAATTTTCTTCTCACATCCAGCAAGTTCCCTGCTTACCACTAGACAGATTCACATTATTTTTCCCCTCTCTTGCTTCCCTAAAGGAACAGAGAGAACATTCAGGACCCAAGGCCCACCATCAGCACAGCCAACTGGAACTGGCAACCCCCTTTCCTCCCAAGCCTCTGCTGAACCCACCTGCACCACTCACACCCCAACACGAGGGACACTATGGCCAGACCTCCCCCTCAGGCTGCAGCTCTGCCCCTTGGGAAGTCAAAACCACCCACACACAGTGCTTCCCCCTCTCCTCCCGGGGCTGCCCCAGACAGTGGAGCAGCTCAGCGTCCCCTACCCAGGGCTCTCAGGTCATCCCTGTGCCCTCCCCCGGGGGCAGGCAGTGCACTCGCTGCTCTGGGTCGTAGTGGACGGGCCCACGGCGCAGCCGCGGCTCCTCCTGCTGGTACCAGAGCTGCTCGTTGAACTCGGGGAAGAAGAAGGAAATTTCTCTGCTGGCTGAGGCTGCTGAATCTGACAGAAGGCAGAGGAGAAGGTGAGAGGTGCCATCCCCAGGGAAAGGGAGCTGTAAGGAAAGTGCCAGGGGGTGCACACATCAAGGGGGCTTCCAGGATGGAAAGTCAGATCAGACACACCACCCCCCCCTCAGCTCCCCACAGACAACTCTACCTGAGCCATGAGTGGTGTTCCTGGTGTCAGTGAGGCCATAGGCTCCTCGGATGGAGTCTGGGACACAGTTTCGGGCACGGAACACTTTGGTGGGTCCCATCAGGGCCCTCCAGAGGGGAACAGCATCCTCATGGGCCAAGATGTAAGCCCACATGGGGCCACTGAGAAAAGAACAGGGAAGAGCAGAAGTAGAAAAGGTTAAAAACAGAGCAAAGCTCCTCTACACTTACCAACCCCAGACTGGTTTGGGTGGGAAAGGACCTTACAGCTCACCCAGTGCCACCCCTGCCATGATCAGGNGCCGGTTCCCCGAGGCCTAGCTCAGGCCCTGCCGAGGCCTAGCTCCGTGCCCTGGACTAACGCCGTGTCCCGGACTAACGCCGTGCCCAGGACTTAAGGCCGTGCCGAGGCCCTAACGCCGTGCCCCGCTCTCTCCGCAGGCTGCTGGAGCGGTTCCTGCTCGACGGCTTGTATCCTTCTGGAGTGGGGGGGTGGGAGGGTTCAGTGCCGCTACTCCGGCGGGTCCTTAACGCGGGCGCAGCCGCCCCCAGCAGCTCTCCACCTTCGCCCTGACCCTCTACAAGCACCGCGCCTCGGTGGCCGGGCAGGAGGTGCTGGTGGGTAAGTGGGGAGGGCCCACTCTGTGGTCTGTGTGCCCCCCAGGAACAAGGTTGCAGGGGGTGATGAGGCAGCCCTGGTATTGTGGGTGTAGGCAATCTGAAAATGGGCACAAAACTATGGCTGGGGGGTTCTGTGAAGTGGGTGAGGGGGTGTCTGTAGCAGCCCCTGGCTGTTCACCACTGTGGCCAGGATCCAGCCCTTTCAAGAAATTCAGATTTTGTTGCCAGGTCCTCTCTAGTGACTGTAAACCATACACTAGTACCACTCTTTGTGCTTTTGACTAGCTTGGTCCCACTGTCCTTTGTAACTCATGTCCACTGGTGACATCTGTGCTGATGTGTTTGTAACAGTGTTGTCAGCACAGCTCACAGCTAAGCCTGGCTGGGAAAAGATCTTGATTTTGCATAACCTCTTAGCCTGGGATCTTTCAGATTTGTGAGGTGAAACCTGATTTGTGTCCCTGAGTAGACTGGGATGGACTTTGCCTCCTGGGTTTAAGTTCTGAAGAAAACAGAACTTGGAAAGCTGGGTCATTCTAAGCTTGGGTTTTTTTGTGTGTGTTTTACAGACTTTTGGGACACAGCTGGGCAGGAGAGGTTCCAGAGCATGCACGCATCCTACTACCACAAGGCTCATGCTTGTATCATGGTAAGGGTGGTGTCTCCCCTGGCACTGCTGTCTTCTGGAGCTCCTTACTTTTTTTCTCCCTGTATTTCCAGTGAGGTGGCACACACAGCTGAAGGTCCTTCCTCAGCATCAGTCCTGACAGAGTGCACATTCCTCTCTTGTTCTGTGATCTGACTTGTGGATTATACAGTAAAGATTCTTCTGACATGCTCTGACTGGGTTCTTCTCTGCTCTTCTGCCCTTTCTCTTTTCCTGTACTCTATGCTCCCCATTTATGAGCTCAAACTGTTCCTGTTTCCTGACTTCTTCCTCACTGAGGTCTCCTGGTTTGTGCTGCTGCTCAGACTTATCACTGTTTCTCATCAGGCAATGAAGTTTCATTGATAGTTCAGTAGATGGAGCAGAGGAGCCTCACATGTGAACCTGCTTAGCAGAGCAGATCTTTCCCACTGCTTGGTCACTGCTGTGGGTGGTAGAGTGCTCATTGTGGTGTTATGAAATAACCCTGAGGAACTCTCCTAGATTCAGGCTTCCAGCTAGACTCTGTACCATTAACCATCTGATGTGGATATTCTCCCTTGTCTCCTCCGTCCTTCCCAGCAAAGGGCAGCTTCCTGTTCTCATGTCCTTCTGGGAACAGTTCTGGACTCTGCACTTGTGTTGCGTGGGTTGGGTTGATCAGGAGCTGTCTTGCTGCTGGCCCCCTGACAGCTAACTTCTCTTGCCACAGGTGTTTGATGTGCAGAGGAAAGTCACCTACAAGAACCTGAGCAGCTGGTACAAGGAGCTGCGGGAGTTCCGCCCAGAGATCCCCTGCATCGTGGTGGCCAACAAAATCGATGGTGAGTGGATCTGCTGCCTGCAGCCTTCCATGGCTGTGCTGTCATTCTCTTCTGACCTAGCTGGGAAAGAATGTCATTCACCTGTTGATAAGCTCTTGACTTTTAGTCCCCCAGGGCTGTGTGTTACCAGGGGAACAGCAGGGTCCCCACTGACCTTGCTTGCTGCATCGTAGGCTCTTGTCCTTGATTTACTAGCAATTAAAAATACAAATTTTATCCATTTAAAGTTTATACAAGTGATGCCCTTCCAGTTCTGTCCTTACCATGCTGCCTGTTTCATGCAGCAAGAACCCAGAAGATGCTTGGAGCAGTACCTAGTCAGAACCTGGGGGATGTCTTGCTGGAGAAGGAGCATAACCCATCCTGTGGCCTCCCCAGCATGTGAATTGGTGTGTTCTAAGCAGCAAAGTGTTGGGGCTTGGAGCACACCAGAGCCCATCTATAATTCAGTCAAGCACCATGGATAAACCCACAAGAACTCTCTGTTCTGTACCTTCTCGTCTAGCTGTTAAAACCCTTTTGCTTTCAGAGAGGACTCTCACCCTGCACTGCCACGAGGCTGCCTTGACACCTAAATCAGGCTCTGGACTCCATCTGTCCTACCTCTCCTGCATGAGCCTTCTTCCCCCAGCGCTGTCTCACTCACCACTTCTCCTTGTTTTGCCCCCACAGCAGATATGAAGATGACCCAGAAAAGCTTCAACTTTGCCCGGAAGTTCAGTTTGCCCTTTTACTTTGTGTCTGCTGCAGATGGCACTAATGTAGTGAAGGTAAAGCATAGCTAGCTGGCTCAGCACCCATGAGACCCCTCCATAGTCCAGGGACATGGAGTCTGCTGTAGGCATCAAGAGCAGAAAGTGGGTGGGGACATCTGCCTGGAGACCTGTGAGGTCTGGTATCCATAGGTAGTTGCAGAAGTTGGTGCGTTTTTTTGGTTCTTGGGGTGGGGCAACACTTCCCATATGTCACACTCCTTTGTGTGACAAGCATTCTCTTCCTCAGCTCTTCAATGATGCCATCAAACTGGCAGTTGCTTACAAACAGAATTCAGGAGATTTCATGGATGAGGTGATGCGAGAGCTAGAGGTAAGGAGGAGGTCTCCCCTCCCTGCACTCCCCCTGAGTGATCAGCAGCTCAGCTCTCTCTGCCCCCAGGGAAAGCAGAGCCTGTGGCAAAGGGTGAAACTTGGCAGGCACAGAAAGATTTGCTTGTGTCTAGGTTGGAAGGGGTAAGGTGGTGACCCTCTG
Organism: Florisuga fusca; assembly: GCA_038090715.1. Taxonomy (NCBI): domain Eukaryota; kingdom Metazoa; phylum Chordata; class Aves; order Apodiformes; family Trochilidae; genus Florisuga; species Florisuga fusca. The sequence goes on along the minus strand of JAAWXA010000003.1, from coordinate 67,705,829 downwards.
AAGACCCTCCACTGCCCTAGATTGAATTTTAAAAAGAAGCACATCAGAATGTGGCTGCTGCTCTCATACTTCTCACCAGCTACTTGTCCTGCTCCTTTCCAGAGCTTTGACCTGCAGAAGCAGAGTGAGAACTTGTCAGATAAAGAGGAGAGCTACCCTGAGGAGGATTCCCCATCTGCCTGAGCCCCGGGGCTGGACAGAGGCAGGTGGTTACTCTCATGCCCCAGGAGCTCTGTTGAGGGGCAGGTGGGCCTCCACCCTTCTTGTGGGACCCTCTCTGGGAATGACCAACCACTTGCCAGAAGAGGCAAAGCCACCCTAGGACCTGCAGGGCAGGGCTCTGCCCTGGTGTTTCAATGGTACCTACTGGAAAAAACAAACACTAAAGATTTTTTTTTTATAAACCTTTGATTTTGCATCCTTCCTGCACTTTGGTTACAAGAGTCACCTAGAGCCAGCCCAGTGTCCAGCTCTCTCCATGCCCTTCCCAACCCAGGCAGTGCTGCCTCACTATCCTCCCAGGACCTCTGCTGGATGGCTTTCAGTCTCCTTCCCCACCCTGGTGTGGAGCAGCAGACCTGTGGACATGAGGGAATTCTCCATTCAGGTCCAGTAGAGCTGGATCACGGGGAGTCTCAAAACCATACAGCCCATCTGCACTCAGCCACCTTCACACCATCACCAGCACAGCCCCATCCTCTTCTGCCTTGACAGAGGAGCAAGGGTAATGGCAACCAGTGAAACATGAACACCTTCACTGCCCAGACCCAGCAGGATCATGGGTTCCTCGAGGAACATTGTTGCGGTACAGGCTTGGAGACAACCATGAACAACCAATGCGGTTGATGGAAAAATCTCGTTTATTAGCCGGATAGCGCAGAATATATAGTTTTCTCTTATCAGTGTTACAAACATGGCATTACATTATTGGTTAACACAGTTCGAACCTGATACTAACTTATAAACTAATTGGCTAAAGGTTATTGTCCATGCCTACAAAGGGCTGTCCTGATTTTAGAATAGTTGTTATTGCCGTTACTTTCGTTATCTTGTTTTTCTCCAAAGCCAGTACCGGTGTTATTCTTTCCTGCAAGGTCAGTTCTTCAAAACATTCCTGAATGCAGCTTGTTCAGTACATGTCTGCCTGAATGGAAAAACCCCACAGAACATTGTAGAAATGTGTGTGGCTGGGGGACCTGATGATTGACTGCACACCATCTCCTCTGGGCAGAGTTGCCGCAAGCTTCCCAGCCCACTGGAAGTCTCTGATGCAGGAGTGCCACCTCCATCCTCTGCAATGCTCTCCCAGCTCCAAGAGGGTGGGGAGAAACAAGCTCTGGGGAGCAGCAGGGTGTGGAAAAGCAGCTCAGTGCCATGAGAGGTGTAGCTCTGGCACAGGATGGCCTTGAGCAGAGAGCAGGCTCCTGGCAGACGGGTGGGTTCCCCATAGCCAGCCATGTGGCCATGGTGGCCACAGTGGCAGTGCTGGAGCTCTGCAGGGCCAGAGCTTTCCCCCTGGGCCAGGAAGCCCTGGGGACACGGCCTGGCGAGGCACAAGCCAGGTGGGGGTCTGGGCTCCAGGGCACCCTGCAGGTTTTCCTCTCCTGCCACCCCACCTTGTTCTGCCCTGAGGGACAGCCTGCTCACCCCACTCCCTGGGACCCCCGCAGGGTCCCCAGCACCCCAAATGCACTCTGACAGTCACAGCAGCTCTGCACCTCCTCCACTGCCTCAGCACCCAGGGCCCCACAGCACCCGGCCCCAGCCCTGGCCCCCAAGGAGAAGGGTCTCCCACAGCCTCTTCCCTGGCAGCCCACTCCTGGCAGCACTGCTGAGGGCTTTCTGGGTGCCCTGGCTGCTGCCCCGGAGCTGTTTGAGGCCTTACACCTCCCCAGACCCACTGCAGGGTGCACTGTCAGGAGGCACAGCTCACCCTCCTGCTCCAGGCACAGCACGAGGTGGCATCAAGCAGCACCCCGAGTCCCACCACCAAGCCTGGGCAGTGGTGAGGTGATGGCTGTGCATGGGCTGGCCAGCTGGCGGGACGGGGACAGATGGGGACATCAGTGGCTTTGGAGAGGGTAGTGAGCAAAGGAGAACAGCTGGGCTGCCAGAGCAGATTCTTGCCCTGTGACTCCTCTCCCTGATTGTCTTGTCCTTCAGCCTGACATCTCCAAGGCGTTCCCAGGCTGCCACCCTTCCCGAGCCTACTCCTCTCCCCTCACTCTCCTCCCTCCTCATAGCTTGGATCACCCACTGGGCATCACCTCAGCCCAGAGTCCCCAGTTGCCTCCTGCAGCACAAAACTGCACTGGGCTCCCCTTTGGGAAAAATACCCATTTCCTCTCTTTCTGTGGCTGGCATGGAGAAGGTTCTGCTCTGTTCCTGCCAGGCCACAGCACAGCCCTGCTGCTGCCAGCAGCCAGCATCGTCCTGCACTCTGCTGCCTCCCTCTGCTCCTGCTCCCTCAGCTGCAGTCCCAGCCTGCTGTGCAGGAAAAGCCTCTTCTTGCATGCACGCAGCCACCTTTATTCACACACAGCCCAGTGCCCAATGGTTCCTGCTGGAGCCCTGGTCCCAGGCCACACCTGCACTTGGTGCTCCAAGGCCTGACTGCAGCACATCTTCCCCACTGCCTGCTGACACCTGCACTGCCCAGACCCACCCCGTCCATGGGTTCCTCCAGGAACTGTGTGAAACGGAGTCCCTGCACTACCGGTGCCTGGATGTCAAGCTCCTGACTCAGCCCCTTGGCTCTGTCTCAATCCCTGTCCCCTGGCTCACCAGAGAGCCCAGTTCCCAGCTCACTGGGGCACTGCACACACGGGGATCCCCCCAGCAGCCACCCTCAGACACTCCCTGTTCCCTGCTGCTGTCCCCCAGCCCCTCTGCCCCTCTTCCTCACCTTCCTCTCTGACCAGGCATGGGCTCACCCTCTGGGAGGACTCTTTCCCTCTGCCCTACCTGTTCACCTGGAGAAGAGGAGGCTGAGAGGGGATCTGCTGACTGTCCATCAGTATCTGAGGGGTGGGGGGCAAGAGGAAGGGGCCAATCTCTGTTCAGGGCTGCCCGGGAATAGGAAGAACGGGAGGAAGCTGGAACATGGGGAGTTCCACCCCAGCACGAGGAGAAACTTCTGAGTGCTGCTTGGAGCCCCCTGGGCTGTGGGAGGTGTCCCTGACCGTGGCAGGGGTGGCACTGAGGGAGCTCTGAGGTCCCTTCAACCTAAACTGGTCTGGGAGAGCAGCGTAGGGGAAAGGGAGCTGGGGGTCCTGGAGGACAGAAGGATGACCCTGGGGGTCCTGGAGGACACAAAGATGACCACGAGCCAGCAACGTGCCCTGGTGGCCAAGCAGGACACAAGGAAGGGCAGTGGTTGGAAGGCTGGAGAGGTTCTCCTCCCCCTCTGCTCTGCCCTGGTGAGGCCCCACCTGGAATCTTGTGTCCTGTTCCAGAAGGACAGGGAACTCCTGGAGAAAGTCCAGAGCTGAGCCACCAAGATGCTGAATGGAGGGGAAGATCTGCTGGTGAGGAGAGGCTGAGGGAACCTCTGCAGCTTGGAGAGGACTGGGGAGTGACCTCACCAATGTTTAGAAATCCGTAAAGGGTGAGTCCCAGGAGGATGGAGCCAGGATCTGCTGTGTGACAGCCAATGATGGGACAAGGGGCAACGGGTGGAACCTGGAACACGGGAAGTTCCACCTCAGCACGAGGAGAAACTTCTGCCTGGGAGGCTGAGGCTGGGGCTGAGGGAGCCCTGGCCCAGGCTGCCCAGAGAGGTGCTGGAGTCTCCTTCTCCGGAGCCTTTCCAAACCCCCCTGGATGTGTTCCTGTTCCTGTGTGGGCTGCCCTGGGGGATCCTGTGGGGCAGGGGGGTTGGACTGGGGGATCTCCAGAGGTCCCTTCCCAGCCCCCGATGCTGTGATGCTGTGATGCTGTGATGGGTCAGACTGTGGCAGGAGGAGCTGGGAACACTGACAACTTTATTGCAAGAACCGCCTCAACAACAGCATCTCTGTGTCCCAGAGGAGCGCGGGCAGGGCAGGGCAGAGCAGGCCTGGGGCGCTGGGGCCTCCTGGGGACCCGCAGGCCCTGGCCCAGGAGGAGATGCCCTGGGGCACCGCAGCCTGCGCTGGATCCTCTCCCTCTGCTGCTCAAGCCCCGGCTCCCCTCAGGATCTGCAGCAGCTCCTGCAGCAGCTGGAAGAACTGCAGCATCTGCTGGATGGGGAAGGGACAGGCGGAAGCCCAGCCCTCGGGTGCTGGTGCTGGTGCTGGTGCTGGTGCTGGATGGGGCCCCTGGGAGGGGGGGGCGGGCTGTGGGGCCGGGGTCTCTGCTGCCACCGGCTGCAGCCCCAGCTGTTCCAGGATCCAGTCGTAGAAGTGCAGCGTGGAGGTGTAGATCCCGGGCCTGCGGACTCTGGCGCAGCCTTTCCCCCAGCTGGTCACTCCCACCACCCAGAAGTAGTCGGCGTGTCCATCTTGGCAGGAGAGAGGGCCCCCGCTGTCCCCCTGCGGGGAGGAGAGAGGGCCCCGGGGGTGCTGGGTGGGCACTGCCAGCACCATGGCGGCTCCTTCTCTCTCCCAGCCCCTGCCCGAGCGCTTGCTGGCGGCACAGAAAGCCTCTGCCCAGGGCTGGGGGGCTCTGTCCTGGGCACAGGGGGCCTGGCCGGCTGGCTGCGGGCGGCTGTGGCTGGGCTGGGGCACCGCTGGGGCTGTGCTGCTGGGGGCACCGGGCGCCCGCTCCTACCTGGCAGGTGTCGATGCCCCCCTGCTCGTAGCCGGCACACAGGTTGTAGGGGTGGACTTCCCACAGGTACCACGCGCTGCTGTTGCAGAGCTCGACATCGATCATGTGGACCTTGGCCTCCTGCAGGATGTCGCTTACCTCTGTGGCTGGGGGCACAGGGAGGGATCAGCAGCCAGCAGCTGGGGCCAGCTCTGCACCCTGCCTGGGCCACCCCCTGCCCTGGGGCTGCCTGGAGCCTCTGCAGAGAAGCCTGGAATCCTTTGGGTCAGAAGGGACCTCCACAGGTCGTGCAGCTGACCTTGAGAGGCATCCCGATGACCTGGAGGCATCTGGGGGACCTTTAGAGCTCCCTTCCAGCCCAAGGGATTCTCTGCTTCTCTGATCTCCAGGTGGATCTCCGGCTCCAGCTCGACATTCTGTGATTCTCAAGGTAATTGAGACGATGCTCCAGGATTCTACGATCCTCTCCAACCCCCTGGCAGTCAGCAGGGACACCCTCAGCTAGATCAGGTTGCTCAGAGCCTCCTCAAGCCTCACCTTGAGTACCACAGAACCACAGAATGTCAGCTGGGAAGGGACCGCCAGGACCATCTGCTCCAACCCTTCTCCTCTTACTGCTGATGTCCCAGCACCCCGTCCAGCTGACCAGCTGAGACTTTCCAAAGGGGAGGGAGGAATCTTCCCCTGGGAGACCACTCCAGGGTCTGACTGTCCTCAGGGGCAAAAGTTTTCCTCTTGTGTCCAGTCAGAATCTCCCCAGGGACAAGGCCTCAACCACCTCCCCGGGCAGCCTGTTCCCTTCTTCCACTGCCCCGAGGCAGAAAGAACTTTTTCCCAACATCCAGCCTGAATCTGCTCTTCTCTGGTTGGGGGTTATGGAGTCTGAAGCAGAGGAGGCTCGGGGGAGACCTTTTGGCTCTCCACAACCCCCTGAAGGGAGGGGGTAGTGGCAGCGTTGGGCTCTTCTTCTCTCCAGTAACCACTGAGAGGCCGAGAGCAAACGAAGTCGTGCCAGGGGAGGTTCAGGTCGGGTATCAGGAACAGTTTCTTTCCCCAGAGAGCGGTGAGGCACCGGCCTGGGCTGCCCGGGGAGGGGGTGGAGGTGCCATCCCTGATGTGGTGGGGGTGTTCAGAAAGCGCTGAAATGCGGCGCTGCCCGGGGAGGCGGTTTGGTGGCTCTGGGGGTCGGGTTAGGGCTGGGCTGGATCATCTCCGAGACCTTCTGCGACCTTCCTGCTGCCGTGATTCTGCTCCCAAAGCCTCCCCCACACTAACTTCAAAACACCACCTGCAGTTCCCAACCTCGACTCCTCGGCTCAGANCTTCACTGCCCTTTCAGTGACAAAGTTTTTCCTGATATTCAATCTGAACCTCCCCTGGCACAACTTGAACCATTTCCTGTTGTCTTATCACTGGTCACTGGGGAGAAGAGGCCACCACCTGCCTCACTACAGCCTCCTTTCAGAGGGCAATAAGGTCTCCCCTTGGCCTCCTCTTCTCCAGGCTGAACAGCCCCAGCCCCTTCAGCCTGTCCTCAGTGAACCAAGTCTCTCTCTTGTCCCTTAGCACTGGAACACCATGAGAGTCGTGTGGGTGGGGGGGCAGGGGTCCCTGTGCCAGCAGGGACATCAGACCTTGGTGAGCAGAGCCTTGCAGGGCTGAGGGGCAGAGGCTGGGACATCAGCACAGCTCCCTCCCCCCTGGCTGCACAGGGAGCATGGTCCAAAGCCAGGGAAGGACCCCGAGCACCCCCAGGGGAGCTGCAGTCAAACAATTGTTTGCTGCTATTAGGAGGCTGGAGAGGGGATGGGTTGTGGGGGGCACCAGAGCAGGAGCTCCCCAGCACTCCAGGCCACCTGGGCAGCTCGTGCTCCCAGCTCACCCTCCAGCAGCCCCAGCACAGGAACGTGATGGGCTGGGGATGGAGACACGTCACCAAAGAGGCACAACCCAAACACCCCATCACGGGGGGCCCAGCTCCACACCCCCTGGGCCTCTGCTCTCAAAGAGCCAACCAAGGCACACACAGACAGACAGCAGTCACCAGGAGCCTCCTGACCCACAGCAAGGCCCTGGGGGGGGCAGACATGGCACAATGTTGGGAAGACAAGCTGCAAGCCTGGCAGCACCGTGTCCTGACCCAGTGGGTAGGGCTGTGGCACCACTGGGGGTGGAAGAGGAAGCAGAGCACTTGGGAAGGGGCATCAGCACAGGCACTACCCTGGGCACAGCCCCACGTGTTTGGTGGGGGCACAACGGAGCACCAGGGACCCCTGGGAGCACACAAAACTCAGGGGGCTCAGGAGCAGGAGGCAGGAATGATCAAAGGGCAAGAAAAACTGCTGCAAGAAGGGAAGAGCAGAGATTGCTGCCTTAGAAGGAGGGAAACAAGGACACAGATAAAAGGCTGCAACATCCTGAGCAGTCTGCAGAAAGGAGATGACGCTCCTGCTCTTTTCATCTGCCAGCACGAGGGCAGTGGGAAATGTCGTGGGATCTCTCACTAAGAAAAGGAAATACCTCTCCACATCACCAGAACCAGCTGCTGCAGCAACACTGCAGGAAGCCCCCCAGGCCCAGGACGGTGCCAGTTCCCACCCGGGGGGTGCAAACACCAACCAAAGCCACCATCAGCGGCCACGTGGCAAGGCAGGATCACTCCCCAGCACGGCCAGATGGTCCCTAGCCGGTCCCCAGCCCTCTGGGGCAGTGCCAGAGGTGCCAGGGCAGTAAGAGGGTCCCAGCGGGTGGCTCTGAACTGCAGAGTGGCTCACAGCACCAGCAGCAGCCTTGCCTCCCTCTCCAGCAGGACGGCTCTTGCTCCTGCTCCTGGCCCCTCCACACCTTTTCCATCCCACCCTGACCTCCAGAGAAGATCTGGGCCAGCCAGACAAGCTCCTGGGCTCCTCCTGGGCTGGGCCTCTTGAGCATCATTTTTCTGTCCTCAGGTGGCAAGGACTTGATGGAACGTCGACCATGGGAACAGAACATCCAGTACAGTCAGAGGCACCCATCTGCACAGGAAGCAGCTCAGGAGATAAATTAAATGCTTATAATATGAGCATCTTCTCCCAACCCTGATAACAGGCAAAAGAGATTTATGAGTTTATTATTGGACCTGATAAATTAAACTCTTCAGAGAATAAATTATGCAGATGATCTGTGATGTATTCAGACTGCTGCTTGCACACTGCCAGGATCCCAACCCTCACAGTCCCTGTGGATCCAGCTGTCTGCCAAGCCAGAGAGCCCTCGTTCAGATGGGCAGGGAGAACTCCAAGGGGGGCTGATCACTCTTGCTCACGAATGGCAACTCTGCCTTCCACTTGTCTGAATCTGCTTCTTTTATCAGGAATGTCCAGATTTCCTGCTCTTCGTTCAGATTCTTCCCTTTCCGGGATAAGGAGCAAAGACTGCTGGCTGTCAGCAGCCACAGCTGCTGCTCCCCACCACAGGAGCACCAGTAACAAGTCAGAGGAAGCAGAACTGTCCCCAAGACAGAACTGGGAAGCATCTGGAGACCTCTCTCAGGAGGGCTCTGGGAAGGCCCCTCTGCACCCAGAGATGTCCATGAGGTTCTAACAGGGCAGATGGGACATAGAGATGCCTGTGAGGAGGGTTCATACAGTGGGGCCATGGCCATTTCTGCCTCCTGAGGTCTCTCAGGACACCACAAAGGGACAATGCCACTCAGGCCCTCCCCCAGGCATGGCTAAGGAAGCCGTTCCAGCTGCTCCAGACACAAAATGCAGGTGAAGCCTCGCTTGGCTCCAGGGCAGCCACCAAGGGCTGTGATGCCACCAGCAACCACATCTCTATCCCACACGAGGCTCAGCCACCAACCTGCCCGAATCACCACCACAGCACTGCCCAGGCACAGCTGTTCCAGGAGGTCCCCTCGGGCAGACAGTCAGGACAAGTTCCAGAATGGTCACCACGTCCCAGCAGCTCCTGCCACAGCTCCAGGGATCTGCAGCCCTGATGAGGAGCAGGAGACACGGAGGAAGGGCAGAGCTTGCAGCCCCCCAGCCTGCCAGGAGCTGCAGACCCTCTACCACAGTGCAGGACACTTCACATCAGGATGTGAGGAGGGGGCTGAGCCCCCCCGGTCTCCTTGGGGAGCAGCAGACGTGCCTGTCCCCAGGGCTTGGGTGGGCTCGAGACACAGGGACAATGTGCTGGTGCAAGCTACAGGTTGTGACCATGTGTCTCCCCGTGTCCCCTTGGAGGTGTTCTCAGGCTCCCAGCCCGGGGGTCCCACACCTCCAGCTGCCCCAGGTCTGGGGTCTGCGGGGTTGTGGTATGTGGGGGCTCTGCCTGCCCTGACGCTGTCCTCACTCTTGTCTGCAGGTTGATGAAGAGGGAGTGCTGTGACCCCCTGCCTGTGACAGTCGTTTCAGGTAACCTCTGTTGTGTCCTTCCCTTTCCCCATGGGGTGGAGGGCTGGGCTGGCCAGGGCCCTGCAGCCTTGTCTGGGGAGGGGATGGCCTGGGGGGCAGCGGGGACCCAGCACTGGTGCTGAGAGCTGAGAGCAGAGGTGGGTCTGTCAGGGCCAGGCTGGAGGGGCAGGACATGTTCAGGTAGGCTGCAAGCAGAGCAGAAGCAGTTGTGAGTCGGGGGTCATTACTACATGAGGTGCTTTGAGGAAAGGTCCCAGGGGAGGCTGGATGACCAGCTCTGTGGGCTCATCAGCTGGGATCCAGGATGTCCTCCCATCCAGCCCATCCTCCCCCAGCCTCATCCAGCTGGGATACAGCATGTCTGTCTGGGACAAGCACCACTGGTCTGGGAGAACAGGAGGGTTCCTGGATGGACATCACACTCCTGTGGGTGCTTCCCTTTCCAGCCTTGGCTGCTCAGATGCTGCCTCCTGCATTGGGGTGTTCTCCCCCTGTCTGGGGACACCGATCTCTTTGCAGGCACTGCCCGCCCTCAGCACTGCTGTGTTTGGGGGTCGTGTCACCCACTGCTGTGCTCATGGGCTGGGTGCTGCTCTACAGGCCAGGGCAAGGTCTGGATGGGAGGTGGGTGCACACATGCAGCATGTTGCCAGGGGCCTTTCCCTTGTCTTCACGGAGTCATTGAGGATTTTTGGTGGTGACTCTGTGGCTGCTGTCAGGCTGGCAGGAGAAGAGAGGCCAGAGAGAGCTATCCTGGGGACAGGGGAGGATGAGCAGTTCCCGAGATGGGAGCAGGGAAGTGACTGCCCACAGCTGGTGGAGAAGCAGCTTGAGCTGCAGGACACAGCAGGGGAAGGGTGGGGGAAAGATCCCATGGGAGAGGGCGAATGACAAACATCTGTCTGTGTTCAGGGGCTGCTGGTGTTCTGTGCTTGGAGGCAGGTTCAGAGGCACTGCCCTGGCCTCTGCCTGCTCTGCTGGCCATGTTCTCTCCTCCCCCTCCACAGGGGTTTCTTGGTGGCCAGCAGGGACCCCAGCCCCTCCCTGGCACAGCAGCTCCTGGCTCCAGGGTCTGGCTGGCACTGTCTCCTGTCCAGCTGTGCACACCCCAGTCTGTTCCTCTTCCCACCTCCTGCTTGCCCTGCACCAGTGCAGCCAGTGACAGGGCTTGCAGGGCAGTAGGACTCCATCTTCTGCCCCTGTCCCCAGACTGTGACCTGCCCACACCATTCATTCACTGCAGACCTGTGTCCTGTCCCTCCCCAGGGCAGGGATGGGATGAGAAGTGAGGGACCCCCATGCCCATGGACGTGGGGTATCAGCCCCTTCTCCCCATGTCCCTGGACACCTCTGTGGGGTACCAGCCCCTTCTCCCCCCTGGGAAGGCTGAGCCATCCCTGCAGCAGGCAGCATTTGTTGAGCTTCAGAATGAAGGCTTGGAAACCAGAGGATGAAACAAAGGAACCAAAAAATGCTGATGCTCCGGAGTAGCGGGTGCTTTTTCTGGCTTCAACAGGCTCTTTTTCAGAGCCTGCAGCTTCATTCCAAGACCCCTCAAATGTCTTGTTGCCACTTCACTGTATAAATCCTCCAGATAATCCTGGCTGCCCGCGCAGAGCTGTGTGGGCTCAGCTGCGGAGGCTGTTCCTGTGCGGGGCTGGAGGTGCTGCGGGGGCTGCACTGCAGGGCTCCATGCAGGGGAGTTGCAGTGCAGTGCAGTGCTGTGCAGTGCCGTGCAGTGCAGTGCTGTGTCGTGCAGTATCACACCAGGGCTGGGAGCTGGACAGCCCGGGTGCTTCCCCTGCTGCAGGGCACTTCCAGCAGCACAGGTGCAGTGCTGGCAGGTGTGTGTGGGGAGTCAGTTGTGTTTGTATTGGGGGGGGCATTTATCTGACTGGCCCCATTGCCAGCTGCAGCCACCCCTCTGGGTCACAGAACCCGTGACTTGCAGGGGCCAGCCAGGCTCTGTGGCAGCAGCACAGGGGGCACTGGCAGCAGGTCACTGCACCAGGGGCAGTGCCTGACCTGCCCACCACACTCAACAGTGTATGCCAGGGAGTGGGGCCATGCAGAGGGGCTGGGGAAAAGCAGGGTGCAGGGGTGCAGGAGGCAGGATGCAGAGAGCTAACGAGGAGAGGGATGATGAGTGCTGATTGATCAGCCCGCGTGCGGCCGCAGTGTCCTACAGGGCCTGACGGGTAATTCTCCTGCCAATTGATTTTTCCTCTCTCTGTTTGCCAGGGTTAGTGGGCCACTGGGGATGTGGGGATGATTAAAGGGCA